>JARHVA010000846.1:427500-832500 GCA_037957365.1 Torreya grandis
AATCTAATAAAAATGACCTATTTTTATTCACCACCCTCCACCATAACTAACTTAGCTATGTGCTCAAATTTCATTGGCACTCCTTAGTCAAGATTGTACTTAGAAATTTAGCTAAAAAAATTAATAACATGATCAAATTTAGCTATTACTAACCTTCCAACTAATCTCATTCTTACTTCTACCTTTTGAGGCATGGCTGCTTGGTATCAAATTCTTAAGACCACCAAAATATTCACCATGATCATAATATCCCTTCGAATATGACTTGAATTTAATGCTTTGCTGACTGGTACTAACTTGAATGACATCTCAATGCCAACTAAACGTCATCTATCAACTAAAACAAGTCAAAGGCAACTCGCCATGCTCATAACATCCCAACTTATCATCAAAATGCTTTGAAGCACATCCAATACTCACCTATTGAAACAAATACATCTTAAGACTTAGACTTAGAAATTTAAATTTTACCTTCCAATGAACCTTTATACCCTCGAAGATGTCAAGGCCTTAAGACTTAAATTTCACCATGATTTAAAGAGCTTAGCAATGCCATTCAAGACTTAGGATTATTGAGCCTGAAATAGATGTTTTAAAAGCAAGTTATCACCTTAGATCTTAGACTTAAGAAACTTTATGAAATAAGAACATACTAAAATAGGATATGAATTTAGACACTTATAATCTAAGACCTTATTTATATGTTCACAACTGATTGAATTAAGTAACAAATCAACTTCAGTATGCCAATAATTTCAAAACTTGAATATATGAGAAATGAAAGCAAGCCTTCAAAATAATTCATAAATCAATCATAACTTGTGAAATATATTATTTCAAATGATCTTCTTTGTGATTTAAATCTATCCAAGTGAGATTCATTTTCCAACTGAGAAACATATGATTTGAAAAACAAGTGAAATGATGCATTTTACCATGAATAAGGTATTTTCCACAATAGTTTTGACTAATTATATATATGCTCATAATATTTTTTTCAACCAAGAATCATATTATCTATGTATGTTGAATAATCACCATAGACTACCTACTGTATCAAACTAAAAGTATAACCCATAAGTTTTTATGATAATGTAATATCCAATGAGATCAAATATATGTTCTTTCAAATTTGAATCATTCCAAACTGAAATACTACCTCATGACCTATTCATAACTGCAAAACAAGATAATTGACCATAAACATTCACATTGATACATATATATGTGCATTTTATTCATTCATCCACTTATGCTTTTCAAACCCAATCTTAATATAAACATGAATCTATCAACCAAGCATAATCAATTTATAATCAAATTTATGCATTCAAATATACTATTAATTGACTAGGTCTCTGACACAATTTTAAATTTCATGATTGAGTCATCTCTATGGTAGAAAAAATATTAATTTTAGAAAATAAATTGAGGGGGTGTGAAAAATAGGCATAACACTAGTGACCTTGCTAGTCAGTTTTATGTGATAGAATTGAGTAGTAATAAACTACCTATAGATAAAGATATAATCTTGAAAGTGTGATCCAAGTAAAGCATGAACTCTTAAAATAATGAATTTTATCAAGGGATGGATTATTTTTCTAGCATGACACGAAAAATGGGAATGATATAACATAGAATTTGGGGTTGGATGCACAATCTAATACAAATGCCTTAAGTACAAATCTAAAAATTTAGTAATACTTTAACAACTAGATATAACTCAATATATTATTCATTTATTACAAAAACTAAATTTTTAAGAGTAATTTCTAAAAATAATTAATACTTATAGTAGACTTGCATCTTCCTTGTACTCTTCCTTCACAATGTGACACTTCTACATTTGTAAACTTCATTGATCTTTTCAAAAGTAAGATAAAACAATACACTAAAACAAGAACAATAAACCAAAAGAAAGCTTAAAATAAAGCAATGAACAAACTAAAAAGTAGTTAATCATGAAACAACTTTAAATGATGGCTATTACCTGAGTAACATAACCAATTTCCTTCAAGACATTTTAAATGAAAAACATTGTTTCCCAGTACTATAGAAACTCTATAAGGACCAAACTATAATGAATCAAATTTATGATGATTTCCAGGATCTTCATGTGCTTTGTCCTAATATAAGACTAAAGCTATGACATTAAAATTCTTGTTAGAAACATTTTTATCTAAAAACTTATTTAATTTCTTCTTATCTCTTTCTAATTTCTATAACATTGTTGCTTTGGACTCATCAAAAGCTATTAAATCATGTAATTTTTGTTCAATTAAATTTTTACCTTGTACAACATATTATAAAGTAGTTATAGTTGAATAAATTTGAAGTTCTATTAGTAAAGTAGCCTTGAAACCATAAGATAACATAAAAGATAAATAAATATTTGGTACCTTAACAATAGTCTTATAAGCCCATAAGGCTTCAAAAATTGAGATGCCAATTTATTTTATTATCACAAACTAATTTCTTCATAATTGAAATCAAATTTTTATTTATTGACTCATCTTGACCACTACCTTGAGAGTAATATTTAGATGAATGACTAGATATAATTGAGTATTTTCTTAAGAATTCTAACATTTTTTAGAAACAAACTAAGGTCTATTATTAGAAATAATTTCATAAGGGACTCCAAATCTAGAAAAAAACTTATTTTTAAAAAATGAGATTACTTCATATGTTACAGAACTTTTAAGTGCTTTGGCCTCAATCTAGTTAGTGAAATAATTTGTGGTTGTTAGAATATACCTATGGCCAACAAATAAAGGTGGTTGAATATCTAAAATAAAGTCAATTCCCCATTTTATAATTTTTTTTTTTTAGGAATAACAAGGTTTAAAGGCATTGTAGCCAAGTTATCTCTTCCAATGAATAATTCACATGACATACAAGAATTAACTAACTTATAAGCATCTTGAAACATAGTAGGTCAATAATAACCTACTCTTAAAATCTTATAAGTGGTTGTTTTCATATCATACTGTCCACCACAAATTCTTTCATGACAACTTCTAAGAACTTTTTGTGTTTGATCAGGTGTAAGACATCTCAATAAAATTCTATCTCTATTGCAATAAAACAAAAAAATATAACAAACAGAAGTTTAAAGCTTTTAATCTTAAGGAATTCCTTTGATTTTTATCTAAATTATCTGGATAGGTCTGATTTTGAAAATAATAAACTAAGTTATGGTACCAATCATGTTCATCCAACAAACAATCCCATTCCTTCATTTCAAGACCAAACTTAAAATTTTTAGAAAAAACAACAATCTCATGGTCTTTAAATGTGGCTTTGCATTTAAGTTATCATCAACTAAAAAAATAGAATATTAATATCTAAAGAAGCATTTTTAAATAAGTTTTTTTCCAATTCATTACCTTTTATTATTTTGAAAATTTCAAATTCAAGGTTAAATTCTTGAATGCGTAAAATCTACTTAGAAAGCATTCTTTGAATGGTTGGTTATTTTAAAAGATATAACAAAATAGGAACATTAGATCACATAAAAAATTTGTTTCTCATTAACAAATAACATAACTTGATTAAAGAGGAAACTAATGAGAAAGCAAATTTCTCAATAAGGGGGGTACCTAGTTTTTGCATCTTTTAAAACTTGGCTCATGTATTCGATTGGTTTTTATTCATTATTTTCAAATTCTTGAGTTATTACAGATCCAATATATTATTTGGTAGTATTAATATAAATTATGAATGGTTTCTTTGCATTGGGTTTAGTAAGAACTATAGAATTTGTAATGGCATCTTTAATACAATTAAAAGCCAAATTAGTACCTTCATCCCAATTATATATTTTATCTTTCTTAAGAAATAACTGAAAAATATTAGATTTATCAACAAAATATGATATAAAATTCCTAACAAAGAAAGACCTCAATTTAGATTGATATTTGGGAGGAGGTAATTCTTTAATTTATTTAACATGTTTAGGATCTATAGAAATGTTATCTTTTTAAATAATATGTCTATATAACATACCTTAGATAACACCAAAAACCAAATTATTTGGATTCAAATAAATATCATACTTTCTACATCTTGTGAAAACTTTATGAAGATGGTCCAAATGCCTTTTTCTTCTTTTACAATGCACAATTAGATCATATAAATAACCCTGAATAACAATGCCAATCAAATTATCAAAAGAAACATGCAAGGCTCTCTAAAAAGTAGCTCCTATATTTACCAATCCAAAAGGCATTCTATTATAAGTGAAAGTACCTCTAAGAGTAGTAAAATTAGTTTTATATCTATCTTCAGGATTTACAAAAATATAATTATATCCAGAAAATCCATTCAATGAAGACATCATTTCTGATCTTGCAACTTGCTATGAACTCTAATGTATACTTGGTAGAGTAAAATTATCTTTAACACTAGTTTTATTTAGATCTCTAAAATCAACATATAATCTAATGTCACCAATTTTCTTCCTAATTGGAACTAGATTTGCTATCTACTTAGAATATGTTATAGGTAAAATGACACCAACATCAATCATCTTGTCTAGATCTTTGTTAGTGTTGTCTTCTAACAAAAGGATAATCCTTCACTCTTATTCTTTATTGGTTTAATACTAGGATTAATAGGTATACCATGTCTAATAATTTCATTATTATAACCCTTAAGATCTTTATATGACTAATTAAAAATATCAATGAATTCTTTAAATAACTTAATGAATTTAAACTTTTCATTTATAGTGACTTGAATTCCTAAATAAACATATTTTGGATAATTTTTAGTACCTAAATTGATAGGAATAATATCACCTATGATTATCCTAAAATTCTCTTCCATTCTAAAATATTTGACCCGATCATTTGCTGAAAACATAGATCCAAACTCACTAAACTAGCAAACAATTTATTAGTACTTAATGTAGACACTAGAAAACTGCACACTTGTAATTTTCAATGAATAAATTCCTTATAAACCACCCTAAATACCCCTTAAACCATATTAAACCTTAACAAATCCCTCTTAACCCAAATAAATCACTATTTTTCTAGTCACATAACACTACAAAGATACTATTTGAAATTACTATTCACTATCACTACTCACTGTGGGACCCATTATCACTATTCATGATGACATGGCAAGTGGCATGGCATGTTACATGTCCAGTGACATGGAAGGTGATTTGGGAGGTGATATGGCAAGTGACATGGCTTAAAAGTGACGTGGCTTCATGTCGAACATCATACCCCACTTGGGACCCTCCCCAAAGTGCTTGATGACCTCATTTAAGCATCAAAAGCACCCCCCCCCCTTAAAATATGGTAAATTTTACCTCAAGGGACCATTATTCAACATGTATTTTACATGAAAGTAACCTCCAAAATAAGATACCTACCTCTTTAAGACAAAGGGCACCCGTTTTTGACTTTTTAACCCAAATGGGAATCCCCACCCACCTCATTTTGACTAATTCATCCACCACATATAAAATGGTGACATACCTCTAATATTACTCTTTTGGTATGACTCTTCACAACATATTATATAAATCCCCCCCTTTCCTTCACCTAGGGATAAGTTGGAAAGTTGAAAGTTAGTCTTTTGGTTGTTAACATTTTTTTCCAGGTTTGGAGGCATCATCAAGGAGGTTATCATCTTGAGAAGAAAGATCCAAAGCATCGGAGTTTTACCTATTTTCTACCAAAATTTCATCAACAACATCAACACCAACATCATCAACATTATTCTTCAAGCTTGTAAGGTAACCTTGGTTTTCTTTATTGCAATTTAATTTCTTATCCCTCTTTCCCTATTATTTATTGACCCCAAACCAACCCTTTGGAATTCTTCTTCTCTTGGCCTCCATATATTTTCCATTTAGCCTCTTCATTTTCCTTTCCCATTTATCCATTTACCTCTTCTCCCATTTCCCTCTTTTCCATCTTCACTCTCTTTATCCCCTTACCCTTTTGCCACCTTAATCATTTATTGCCTTATCTTTTTTAACCTTCACCCCTTAAACCTTTGACATATCTACCATTTTCCAAATCCAACCACATCACTCTTTTGACCCTTTCCATTTCACCAAATCAAAAACCAAACCTTGCTTTTAACTAATTTTTAGTAATTTTAATTATTTAGACTATTTGCTTTAGTTTAATCATCTTAACAAAGCATTTAGTTTTAATTAATTAGATTTAGGTTATTCATTGTATTTAATTTCAGTTTATTATTTTAAATACATGTTTTCTTCATTTTTATATATTAAACTTAAGTGTTAAAAGCAAGTGGATTGATAGCCCCCTAAGAAGCTTTCACCTATAGGGTTTAGCTGATGCTAGGCAATCCACCCATTTTTTTGTCTAACAAACAAGTCTCTTTTAGTGTTTTCTTATTTACAGGGTCATCCTCCCAAGCCAAATAAGAGTTATCACAAGGTCTAGATTCAACATGCATTCATTCAATAGGTATTATTATACACCCCCTTTATCACTACTTTCTTTCTTACAAAACTTTAAAAAAAAAATAGAGAGAAACATTTTGGCACACCCGATAGGACCCCTTATGGGTTCATAGTTTTTTAAGCATATAGTTGCATTAGTGAAAAGTTATGTTCTTTCATTTCTATCATTTTTGAAATTTATAAAATATAAGAATTTTATTTCCCTTCTTAAAAATCTAAAAAAAAGGTTTATTCCTAGGAATAAGTTACACTTTTCATCTTGTATTTAGTTGCATTCTTAAGTGTTCTTTGTTTACATGAAAAGACACTGAAAGTTTATTTTTGGTTAAAGTTAAGTGCATTCATTGATTTTTTTCTGATTTTAGTTAATTAAGTAACTTATGAGGAAAATTAATCTTATCATAAAATTCACACGTGTTATCACATATAAAACCAAACCATACAAAAATTTATACATCAAAACAATACTTAAGACAAGGACTGACTAGGATTTCATTACCTAATGGAAACCTTACCCCCTCTTTGCTATCCCACTTGTATTTCACCACCAAGGAGAGAACCAATTCATCTCTCTAGTTGAGTATAAATTCTGAACTCATTATATATTGGCTAACAGTCTACACTAACTACAAAATCATGAAGTGAGAGGAATAAGCCCCAAACACCAAGCCACATACTAAGGTTCAACATAGATCTTCCTATTGAGCACCTAAATAAAAAAAAACTATTTATAGACTTCTAATTTAGTACCCATATTTCAAGCTAACCTCCCTTATCACACTCTTTAAGGCATAAGCTAAAAGTTATTTAAAAGTAATCCTAAGGATAAAATGTACTTCTTAGTGTATGTATTGATTGCTTTGAAATTTTTGGTTTTGCTCTTTATTTAAGTTGTGATTGTCATAATAACATTCCCTATTTTCTCACATGGTTTCAACTAGACAACAAGTGAGAAATCAAAACTACCAACCACCACCTTCTTCTTCATCTATGTATTATTTTTTAAATGTTGACAAATCTCCTCACACTTCACCTCACCATTCTCCTCCACCATATTCTCCTTCCAGAATCCAAATCATATCTAGAGAAGATCTATACTTTAATGCCTTCCTTGACAATAATCCACTAGCTTTACAATATTACCTCAACACATTACCTCATCGTACCCCACCTACTTCAATTCTTTCTTTTGATCATTCCCTTGGCATGCCATCTCACCTTATGGTAGGTAACACTTCAACCCAACCATTGACCCAGGCCTCTTCCAACACCCTGTCTACCCAACCTAAAACTACTCTTCCACCCCCCAACCAAACACCTCCTGTCACACCCCATATGGGTTCAACCTTACCATTTATTACCTATACCCCATCCATCGGTACATTATCTTCCATTCTAGCTTCTATCTTCCCTTTGGTTACAACCAATTCATTAGCCATAGTCCCACTTCTAATCCTAGTGCTCTCCATACCTCAAAACCTTCCCCTAAGTAGTGCTAGAGTAATTACCCAATGTCATATTTTTTAACTTCCTCCTACCTCAACCATACCACCACATCTTTTTCTCAATAATTACCTATGACAACTTATCAATATGTCCCTCACCCATAAGGGTACATGCCTCCCTCCACCCAAGCCTTCATACCAAGTAGTTCTTATGTGCCACCATCTTAACCTCTTAGCACCACTTATCAATATATGGCTTCTTCAACACTATCTATTTCCTATTCATACATTATAGTAACCCAACCCCAACAAAATGTACCTATTAATTATATGACTTCCCAACATCAAATTGATCTAATAAAAATGCTAATGGATAAAATGACTATTTTGGAGTCATCCATCTCCACCTCAACTAATCTTTTGTCTTATAACCAAATTTTTAATGAGCCTATCCATCCATATGTGCCCATTCACACTTACCCTCATCAGTGGGAATTGCCCAAATTTTCTAAATTATAAGGTAAAGAGGATCCTCAGTAGCACCTAAGAGATTTTCATCATGCTTGTTACTTTATCACTTTTGATGGCGCTCTCCTCTTTTGTACCTTTCCCATGTCATTATCCAAAGTTGCCCTTGACTAGTATAGTTCCCTTCCCACTCATTCTATATTTTCTTTCTCTCAATTAGCATAAACCTTTTTAGAACACTTTTTAGTAAACATATCTAAAAAGGTTTCCATTACCAACCTATAATCCAAACAATTTGAAGATGAATCAATTGTTTATTTCATTTTCAAATGGAGGGGCCTCATCAGTCAACTTACCTTCCCATTACCCTAACCTAAATTGATCAAATTATTCTCTCTAGGGTGTGCCAAGTATATTGCTCCAACTCTCCAAGTCTAAACGTTTAGGGCCTTTGATGAAGCATTCACTATGGCCCACAAATTGGAAAACCATGCTATTGGTGAAGGGAAGTTGAAGCTTTAAAATAAAATTTCTAGTTTCAAATCCACTAACTCATCCACCACTAAAACCATGAACCCAACCAATTCTAAAGAAAAAGCATCAACACATTCAGTTGTGCTCAAAACTATGCCACCTCCAACCATCAACCAAACACCTCAAACCAATAATCCTTATAATCACCAAAATTGTACCCAAAACTAAGCTCCTTCAAAACCATTTACCCCAAATGGGGAGTCTTATGCACCAATTTTAGAAAAATTACTTAAATCCAACATAATCCAACTTCCACCCATCAATCCCCCTCAATAATTAGATACTTCTTTCCCCCTTCCTAAGTGGTAGAATGATAATGATCATTGTGCTTATCATCAACTCATTGGACATGATACTGATAGATGCAATACCTTTAAGAGCATCGTCCAAGACCTAATTGATAAATGAGAGATTATGTTTGATAACCCAAATTCTACTTCTAACCAATCTCTTGATACTTTCCAAAAACCATTCACAAATCATCCACCTTCAACCCACCACCATGAAAAATAATGTGATTACTCCAACTCATATGAGCAACATGTAATTAATGTCATTAGTAAAGTGCCCATTGCTGAAAAGGTCATCACCTCTATCACCCAAATAGAGGAAAACAATCCACCATCACCTATTCATCCAGGTACCCAAATGGAGGAAGTAGTTACCCTTTCCACTTCCTTAGATGAAACTATGGTTCCATCCACCTCCCCTATGGTGGAAATATCCAAGGAGATAAACATTCCATTATCCATTTCATCCACCCCTCTAATCTAAGTAGTAACACCACTTAATTCTTGGGATAACCAAACCCAAGAAGAAACTATGCCTTCCCTTCCATCCAAAATCATTACCCCCACCACTCCTATTATAGAACCATTTATACCTCCCTTGGAAACTATTACCAAAGAAACCTTACCCTCATCTACCCAATCATCAACTTCAGAACCTTCCACCAAAGATAACAACATTGAAACCACTGCTTCTTCCTCAAAGGGCTTATGATTTGAAACCAATGATCAGAGAAAAAGACCCTTTTATAAACCTTTTTTTGGCTCATTTAAAGTTTGGAGTTTGCCTCCCAACCTAACTTTGATAGAGCTACCTTTTGGCATCAACTTGGACTCTCATATTAAAGCAAATCTAAACCTTCCACCTCACTTGAGTCTACCCTAGATCCTATTGATATAACTCCACCAAATACCCCTATTAAGATCACCATTGAACCATCTAACCCACCCTCACATAAAATTTTCAAACCACCCTATGCTGCTTTCATCAAGCCATAAAAAAATTTAGGGATCCTTTCCATGCCTAATCTCTCTCACTCTCTATTGAGATTGGATTTAACCATATCAACCTAATCAAATCCAAATCTAATTAAACCTATTAAAAAAAAGGGTTTCCTAGGCCACAATGTTGGGTTAGGATCATACCACCTCTTTCACCTTTACCCTCTATTTTGGGACCACATTCTTCCACCATTCTTGTTACCTACTCTTCCTCTGAAAAACCATCTCCCCTTTCTTCACCTATAAATACCCAACCCTCTAGTTCATAATCATTCCTTACCAACCTTTCTACATCCACTTACCTATCCATTAAAAACTCATAATCTAGACCTTCAATTCCTAAGACTATTGCAACTAAGCCAATTCTTCCTAAACCACCAACTAAACTCACTCCACCAACCACACCTTCTATCCAAAAAACTTTACCCCATAATATCCCTACACCCAAATTTTAAACTTCACCACCTTATAGATATTTACTATAATATTATAAAACCATTTTACAAAGATTGTTACAAGCCTCTATCATTAGCTTACCACCAATCAAGCCTTTTGACCCCACTCACCAAAAGCCAACCTAGTTCAAGGATAATTTTATTTGTCTTTATCATAAGACCCTTGGGCATGATATAGAAAATTGTAAATCCCTTCAATCAATTATTCATGGCCTTTGGAGGAAGATGATCTACTAGTTGAATCTTATATAAGTCCCTTGCCTCTTCTTCCACCTATCCAATCCACCTATCAGTCATACACTTCCTTAATTCTACCAAGGAGTGAAGAACATGAATTGAAGTAAGCGACCATCCTCCTTATCAATGCCATTCATATGGTGACTTGATCTTGAGCTCAACAAAGGGATACATGTAAAGCCATCTAATAAAATGAAAAGGGCAAGGCCAAGGTAGACATTCCATGGTCTTATCCTTCAACTCTCCAACCAACAAACCACACCAAAACAACCACACCTTCACCTTGACCTTCACACTCACAACCACCCAAGCCCAAAGTCTCCATTTTTGGAGTCCTTTATACTTCCAATGCATCTCCATTCATCTAGCACTTGGTGTTAAAACAAATTCACCAAATGCTACTCAAAATTAGCCTTTATGACTTAATTAGCACCTCACCTCAACATCATCAAGGTTTAATCAAAGCACTGCATTATATAGAGGTTTAACTAGATGCTCTCCAACCTCTTACATCTTTGATTGGAGCCATCCAACATGCTGTCATGGTCATTTTTCAAGAATTGGAGATTCTATAATATCACAATAAATACCTTGATCCCCCTCTTTGCATCACTACATCCATCAATCATACATGTGTAAAAAGAGTCATGATTGATGGTGGACCGAGTATCAATATCATCTCCTCCAATGCTTACAATTAACTTCAAATAACTAAAAACATCATGTCTAAAAACTTGTTAGTTATTTGATCATTTAATGATACCTTGGCTACCACTATAGGAACAATTGTTCTCCACATCTTTTTGGGGCCTTGAACTATTCCTAAATTATTTTATGTTATAGAGAGTGAGTTTCAATATAGTGTGTTACCTGACACCCTTGGATTTGAGCCATGGGTTGCATCCCTTCCACCCTTCACTAATGTATCAAATTCAAATATGAGGGACAAGTCATTACAATAAAAGATGATTTGAATCCCTTAAATTCTTGTAATATGACATAGTGGCCCAATAAAATTCTCATTCCACCTTTTCCCCCTCTACAATTGACCTCTAAGCAAACTACTACATCAACCCCACCCACCAACATTTATTTCTACAATAATGAGGAAGTATCCACTAGTTTAACCATCCCTTCATCTTAGATCTTTGGTCAAAAACACCTTGCAATCCACATTTCAATGTCTCATGCTGGGGGAATATCAACTTATAGCTTTGGATGCTTTTCCTTCTCTACACAAATTTGGGAATCTCTAAAATAATCCATCTTATTATACCAATATCGATACCCTTGTCCCCTTTGGCCTTTCTAACAATAGAACACATTTTTTCTATAAGGGACTTGGTAAGCAACTCCTTTCTCCTATTGCCATGCCTTATATCCAGCCATTCACTTCTAACTTTTCTTATCTTAGCAATCTTACCTTTGCCCAAATGTACCTTCATTGGTGTGTTTGTAAGGGGTTTAGTTTTGGACTCTAAGAACAAGGGCCTCATAAACTTCCCATTGTTAGAACACAAAAACCTCATGATTTGTTTGGCTTGGGATACATTCCCCTTGAGGAACCCACATCAACAAACCTAGTTTTCACCACTATCAACAAACTTCCAACCTCACCAACCCCATCTCTCCCATTTGGAGAACCTCCAACTGCACCAATCCCAGTCGAGAAAATTTTACCCCTATCAGCCTCACCTTTCCAATTTGAAGAAACTCTACCCTTACCAACTCCATTTGAAGACTTTGACATCATCCCATCCAACTTTTATTATTATTACCAATAATTTGGGCCCACTAACCTATCAATAGAGTGGCCAAACTAAAACCTTTCCTCTCATCTACCCCAAAATGATCAACCATGATTCACACATCATCTATACCATTCAATGCCAAGATGATAATTCTATCCTCACCTACCTCGGTGTGGGAGACTCTCCCATCCATAAATACTTCCCTCCAAAAACCAAACCATGTTAAAGGAATCAACTATTGATGTTAACTTAGGAACCTAGGAGAATCCTCATATTATTAAACTAGGCCAATACATGGACTCAAATGAGTATTGTGATTATCCTCCCTTCCTTCAGGACTATAACATCATATTCGGTTGGTCTTATCAATATATGCCCATGATTGAGCCTTCCATCACCATTCATAACATCGTTACCTTCCCAAATACTAAGCCATTATGGAGAAAGATTCATAAAATACACCCTCATATAGCTCTTATAATTAAGGAAGAACTTTAACACATTTTATCCATCAACTTTATTCAACCCATTGACTACCCATAATGGGTCTCTAATATTCTTCCTGTTACCAAGCCCACTAGGGGACTCTACCTTTGTGTGGATTTCTAAGACCTTAACCTTGCATGCCCAAAATAGGACTTTCTTTTACCCAACATTGACCAACTAGTTGACCTTATCATAGGTCATGAGATGTTATCCCTTATGGATAGCTTTTTAGGATACAATCAAATCTTGATCACCCCCTCAGACCATCACAAAAGTACCTTCCCTACTCCTTAAATAACCTTCTACTATCAGGTCATGCCTTTTGGCTTAAAAAATGCAAGAGCAACATATCAATAGGCCATTACCTATGTCTTCTATGATCTTATTCATAAAATTGTAGAGGATTATGTGGATGATCTCATCAAAAAATCTAAACACTGCAATGACCATTTATCAATTTTTACTATCATTTTTGACCATTCCATGTTTATCTCAATCTAAATTATGCATTTTTAGGGTTTTATCTAGGAAATATTTTAGTATTTATCATATCCCTTCATAGAATTGAGATTGACCCTACTAAAGTCAAGGCCATCCTAGAAATGCCTCCTATAACAAACCTTAAGCAACTTCATAGTCTACAAGGAAAACTCCAATCTATCCATCACTTCATCTCTCAATTATTAGATAGATACCAAACCTTTCACCACCTCTTGAAGAAAGACACCTCATTTAGATGGACCAAAGATTGTCAATAAGCCTTTGATTCACTCAAAGAGTACTTGATTTTTCCACTTGTTCTTATCCCACCTAGGGATGACCAGCCTTTCGACCTTTATGTATCCACCACTAATCACACTTTAGGTACCATGCTATCTCATCAAGATGAATAAAATAAGGATAAAACTATTTACTATATCAATCTTACACTTCTAGACTATGAGACATGATATACCCATCCTAAAAATATTTATCTTGCTCTCATTTTTTTGCCTCTAAGCTTCATCACTACCTTCTTAATCACAAAACATATGTTATTACTAACACTGACCCACTCAAGTATATACACTCCAAGCCATACCAAAATTAGTGTATGGCTAAGTGGCTCATACTTTTGGCTAAGTTTCATCTTGAGTTTATTCACCAAAAATCCATTAAGGTGTAGGTCATTAATGATCAATTAGCTAAAGTCCCTCTCTCAGATAAACATCCCATTCTATTAACATTTCTCAATGAGTCTATTACAACTCTTTCTCAGGGAGAACCCTCTTACCAAATAACCATGTTTTTCAATGGATCTAAATGCCAACATGGTGGGGGTGTAAGCATAATTCTCATACCCCTTCATGGTGAACCCCTCCCACTATCCTTTAAACTTGAATTTGAATGCACTAACAACATGGAAAAATATAAAGCTTTGGTCATGAGTCTCCAAACTGCTCTTACCTTAAAAATCAAAACCATTTCTATCTTTGATGATTATCAACTCATGATTAACTAGTTCAATGGGTCTTATCAGTGTAAAAATGACATTTTACAAAAGTATAAGCTCTTCATTAATAAACTCCTAACATCTTTTGACTATTATCAAATCTAATTAGTGCCTTGATCCACTAATAAATTATCAAATACAATGGCCTCTCTTGCATCTTGAATACCCTCTCAACCTATAGAATCCAAATTATTTGTCACCATCCACCATTTTATTAGGCCCTCGTATATCAATTTAGACCTTCCAACCATCTGTAGTGTGGAGACATCTCCTTCTGATTTCTAGTATGACCAAACCTTTAATTATCTTTACTTGGGCATCATTTCACCTGACCTCTCAAAGAATGCCCAGAAGGCCTTTATGTAAGGCACCTCTCATTATACCATACTAGGGGGAATCCTATACAAACATGGCTTTGATGGTCTTCTCCTATGTCATTTACGTAGTCACAAGATTCCTCATGGCATCAAAGAAACCCATGATAGAGTTTGTGGGGGACATTTTAGTGGCCTCATTATCACCAAAAAAATCCTATGCTTGGGTTACTATTGGACTATCCTTAATCAAAACTATTGTGAATATGTAAATAAGTGTGTTAAATGCTAACAACATGCTAACATACATCACACACCTGCTCATGGCCTTCAGGTATCCATGGATTATTGGCCCTTATCATAGTGGGGGTTGGATCTCATTGGAGAAGTCAATCCTCACTCTTCTCAGTGACACCAATATATCAACACCACTATAGAATATTTCATTAAATGGGTGGAGGCCATCCCCCTTATCTCCATTAAATCCAAAAAAAATTATAGATTTTATCAATCATCACATTATCTATCATTTTGGGGTTCCTCATAAAACCATAATAGATAATAGAAAATCATTCAAAAACAAAACAATTCAAGCCTTTTGTGATGCTTTTGGCATTAAAATAAGCCATTCCTCACCTTACCATCCATAGGCAAATGTATAGGCAAATGTCTCCAGAAAAACTCTCATCAAAATGCTAACCAAAGTTATAAGTGTTTTAGGATGAGATTTGCACATGCACATCCCATTTTTTTTACGAGCCTACTGCACTAGTATCCAAACTACAACAGGTGCTACACTTTTTTGCTTGGTCTTTGGTATAGAGTTTGTTCTACCTCTTAAAGTCCAAATTCTCCCTCTTCATATTTCCTTACATGACATCATTTCTAAAGATGATTATTGTCAAGAATGCCTACATGCCTTGAACTACTTGATGAACATCACCTTGTTGCCCTTAACCATCTTCATATCTATCAAGAGCATATTACTTGTGATCATAACAACCACCTCGAATAATGAGAATCTAATATCATAGATCTTTTCTTAAAATAAAACCAACACGTGACCAACATGTATAAGAGTAAATGAGTCATGTTTGATTTCAATTGGCTTGGACCCTACATCATTACCCATAAGTATGGATCAAGAGCTTATCATTTATCTTCTCTTGAAGGTAAACTAAAAATTAATCCTCTCAATGCTTTGTATCTATGTCAATTTTTATATTAAAGAAGGATCAAGCTCACCCATTTGTCTAACTTAAGCTCATCCCTTGATCATAATATTTTATCCTTCACCCACCTTTCTCCTCCCCTTTTGAAGATAATTGATTACAATATAGATCCATGTGATTAACCATCTAGTCATAGCCTAATCTTAAATATGGGTACCACGACTCTACCCATAGCATGGTTCTCATGGATACTTTTCATCTCTAACAAGATGAAATCCCATGGTCATTATGTCTCAAAATCACACCCTTTCACATATCATTGACCTTCTTGTGTAAATTTTTTCCTTCATAAAGGTAAACCTCTCAACCTAATTATATTGGTCCATGTCTAAACACATTTCATCTTGTAACAATTACTTGGGTCAATATCTTAAGCATTGAAGATTGCTCCCTCAAAGGACAACTACCCAAAAATAAAATAAAAATAGAGAAATGTAAGGTGGATTACTCCCTTTAAGGATGAATATCAAGATCATTAAATAAAGCCAATAATATTAGACCACTCCCTTGAAGGATGGCTAGGTTCACTTTGTCAAAAGTAAATAAATTTATTTAAACTACTCACATCAATCAACTTCCCATATACAAAAATAAATTAAAAGACCCACTATCACAATAAATTCTAAATCTATAATCAACTCTCCAACAACATAATAAGTTGGAAGCCATAATTTTGTTCCACATGTAAACTTCTCACATTGATCAGTCTAAATCTAGCATATGACATGGACTTGTCTATTACCATTATTAGGTCACCTATAGAAGGGGAAAAATAATTCATATGTGGTTATCATACATATCATCCATTTCCCTTCACACCACCCATCACCCATCTTCCCTTTAGACTATGTATGAATCAAGGGATCTAGAGCTTACTTGACACCCTGCGATCAAGAAACCTTTTTTTTATTGACTAAAGACTACTCATGCACACTATTTGATGGGCTTATATTCATTAATTCGATCCCACTTTGGGTCTATTTTTAGTCCTTGTCAAAAACAAAGCATTGTGCCCTATTCTTAATGTGCTTGGTTGGTGTTTTCCTCACAACTTCTACCATCCATTGTTGCAACAACAATAATCATTATTTTTACATTCAATGAGATTATACCAACCAAAACCATACCAATAGTAACCATAACCATAACATTTATAAGTATCCACACAACCCTAATCATGATACCATTCGACCAGTGACATCTGACACATTTTATACATAATAAACTGTGCAATATTTTATTTATGGTATAAGGAATTACATGACACACACATAGTCATAAGATTACACATGGCCTAAAACACATAAAAATATTGAAATACCTTATGAAGAAGGAATCATTTATTTAATAAACTTTGCCTCATGAGCTATATGGTAGCATTAGTATGGGATAAGGGGATGACACTCCTATTAATTGTTGTTATTGTTGTTTTTGATGAGGAATGGGTCAAATATGGTAGTATTAGTACATGGAGGGACATATACCATCATTTTCAATGTAAATTTGAATGATGATTATGTGAAGGTAGATGTGCTCACATGAAAGACATGATCTAATCTTGGTACTAATCCTTATCATGATTCTTTAAATAGAATACCTACCCATTCTTCCTCACTGACCTGGTTTTCCATTTTGTTGATCAGGAAGGTCACATGATGCCATTGATTCCCTTGAACATTCTTCCCACTAAAAATATTCATCTTTACCTACCTTTTCACATGGATACATCACCCTTGATATTATTGGTCATCTCGATAAATCCATTATGCACCATCATGATATATTTTTCTTACCCTTATCATCTAATTCACATCTAATGTATTTCCTTGCTTTGTCATCTCACAACCCTTATAGGCCTAGTGGTCATTTGCATCATTATCACCTTTGGCCTGGTTAACATAAATTGGCTTCCAACCATGGGTTCATATTATGATCACACCTTTGAAACTACCACTATTATTGGTGGTAACTCCCAAATCCTAACAACTATAGAAAATCTTCCATCAGAGGTAGGCCACCATGAGTTCACACCAATACATTCACCTTATTGTCCCCTCTACCCTCCCCTTACTACCTATCATTTCTATAAGCTCTAAATGTCAGACCCCAACCATTGGCAATACTTGATCCAATATGGTAGTCTTTTATTTTGTGCCAATTGAATGTTTGTCTATAGCAAGGGAACCACCATCTTCTCTTCACCACATAGCTTCTTGTTGGTTATGATAAAACTATTGGAACCAATAAGTCATTAGTTTCACAAAGATAGGATAGAGGATGTAGACATGGCCATAATTTGTCTAGCTTACCCATGCAACTCCTAGGTCAGGCAAGGTCTATCCTCTATCACTCACCACATTATTAACTTCCTTACTTGTATAATCTACTTGATTGTCAAAAAAATTGTTTACAGGTCATCACTTCACTACTATACTTAAAAATTAGATCGTAGTGGTGATGAACCTTAGCTAAAGTGACTTTGTAGATTTGGATAGACCCCCACCTCCTACAACTTGGCTCATAGTGGTCGACACTATCCTCAAACTCCTACCCTCACATAATTTTTGGTATAACCTCCTAACAAAGGCACTTCTTCTTTAAATTAGCTCCATTGAAGATCATTTATGGTACTTAGCATTGTGTTCTCTAATCCTACTAGATGTAAGATCATTATGGTAACTATTTACCAGTCTACACCATTCAATTTCATTGATGCCTTCACCAGAACCCAAAACTATTGTTTTACAAAGCCTTTTCCCTTATCCCAAATCAACCCATGTGGTGCATCAAATTGGGGCAGCCAATTTAAACATCACTCACTACAACCTTATTGAACTACATTGGACTGATGCCCATGGACTATGTAGGCACTGCTTCACTTCTAAAGGTAGCTTAGCACTAACAACTAATTCACATCCCCTTTTTCTTCTTATTCATTTACATTTATAACAATCTCCTCTTGCTTAGGGAATCCTACATCAAGGAAGGTTTGAATTTTTTATTTAGCATCCTTATATTTTAACACCATCTAATACTTCCTCTTTAGTTTTTCTCCCATTACTAGGAGAACTACATTGGCCTGAGGTTTTTTTGGACTATGTAGGTAGTGCTCAGTTACTATGGTTAGCTTGACCACATCCTTTATTTTGTTTTCTATTCTCACCTAAAATATCTTCCTCCACTTCTCTAACTATTCCCTCACCACCTCCCTCCCTTTAGCTTGTCAATATCTTTTAACCACATTTCCAATTTGTCAATATCTTTTAACACAAGGGTTGACAGCCTTCTTCATTAGACCCTCTTATCTCCCATAAAACCACCACCTACTATGACTCACTAGCCTCCCCATCACCTTTCCTTGTTCATATGTTATAGATCCCTCCCTCATCCACTCATGTTTTTGGTCTTTCTCTCCACTTATTACCAACCTTGTCTTTATCCCCTTCAACTACTTTCATCATCCTAATTATCTCCCCTCGCCCTTGGCTAGTTATTGTACCCTCTTTATCACTCTCTTTTCCTCACTAATTCCCCATCATATTGTGCATCTTGAAATCTTTCCATTTATTATATAAGTATACTTTTTCTTTACATGTACCACCACTCTCTGCCATTTCACCATTTTTCCCACTCTACCCATTTTCCATTCTTCTTGTTTGCTTTTTTTCCATCCTTTCATCATTTTTGTCTTCTTTTTTTTTTGCACAATTAGTTTCTCCCTAGGTATTTATCCTTTAAGAATCCTTCCATAATTGCCTCTTTTCTTCACCTCAATTTTTGCCTTTTGCCTTTTGTGTTTCCCTTGTCCCATTTCCATCTCAGTACTCACTTGTCTTTTGCGTCTGTGTGAGTATCCTTGATTTATATCCCTGCTTCAATTATTCCTTTTTCTTTTTATCATCCGTGATCTTCATTCTTTATCTTCATCTCATTTCCTTTCATTATTTTCCACCATCCTCTCCCTTTTCTCCATTTCCTTTCATTTTTATCATCTTGAAGACATTCATTATTCTTCCTGACCTTCTTTTTCCTCCTATATGACCATGCTTGACTCGTTTCATCCTTCTCCACCTTCATCTTTATTTGTGACCTTTTTATTTTCTTTACCTCTATCTTCATCTATCTCCTAGTTTTCCTTCACCTCATCCTTTATTGAAACTCCTTTATTCTCTCCCATTAGCACTCCACCTTCTCATTCATTAGAATGTGGTCACTAGTTGAACTACTTCTACATGCATCTCCTTATTTGCTTCTTCATGTCCTCCACACCCTTGCTTTAATGCATGAAATATAGTTAGGTTCATAATTATAGGTGCATCCCTTTCTTCCTTTGATGCCTCTATGTGTTGTTCTTAGACCATCCTTTTGTACCTCTCTAGCTACTCCATTCACCCTACCTATCACTTTTCTCTCTTTTAAACCGTCTACCCATTTTGAGCATGCTATAGCCTCAAGAGTCTTCTACTTGATTTTGGTTTACTGTGAGATATATATTAATCTTATGACTTTATGACATAATTGGGTAAGACTGTGGGCTCATATGATCAACTAGCAAGGCTGAGCATCATGAAGCCATCAGGAGGAAGATTCCTTCCCCACACCCTCTAGTCTTACCTATTTTGAACCCCTTTTACTATGACCTTCAAAGATGTTAGAATAAAAACTAAAACCACATTCAAATGGAAGATTTGGGATACCCACGTGGGGATGATAGCTACACCATCTCACATGCCCTAACCTTCCAACCAATAATTTCCCTTGATTCTTCCTTCTTAGACTACATCATCTTACACCTTGAAATATCCCTACTCTTTAATAATAATCCATAACCTGCTCCCTCATTTAATTAATACTATTATTATTTGCCTCAGTCCATATTCTAAAACCCCTCAACATCTTTCTTTTAATTCCCTCAAAACTCAATGCTTACTTATTTTGGGGCCCCACTGACTCAAGGGTTAAGGGTTTGAATCTTTACCACTTCTCATTTACCTACTTTTCTACATTGATTCCCTAAATTGTTGAATCATAACCTTCCATAGCCTATTAATAACATTATTGTGAAGTGTGAATAATATCAGCTTATTTTGATAGTGATAAAAAAACCCATTAGATCACCATGACAATCTAAGTAGAATTAAATTTTATAAAGCCTAATAAAGCATATTTCTCCTTTTTTAAATGGTGACCAAAATTTAATGGTTGAATCTATTTATCCATGATTGTAGATTCATTTTGCATAGTTGATAAAATCTTCTAATCACATCCTAGGTAATCTCATCCACCATTTATACCAAACTGATTAAAAAAAATTTGATACCCATATTTTCCACCCTTTTAGAACTTCCCTTTCTCTAACATCCTTTAATTGGACTTAAGTACATGATGTCAAATTTTGGAAACCAAGTTAACTAACACTCTTCACCTCAAAAGAACTACATTTGGCCTAACGTTCTTTTTGGATTCCTATCCATGGAACTATGTAGGTAGCATCCACTTTCCACGTGCATCTAGAGTTAACTTAGGCATCCCCTTCCAACCCATGCCCAATCCACCCATGCTTTCACCATGTCTACCTTGATGTTGGTTGCTTCTAACCCAAAACATTAACATGTTTTAAAAAAAACATTTGACCACAATGACCAACCTTACCATGTTGAACTTTTCAACATTTTCAGTACCTCATGCATGACTCAATCAATTATGTTTTTTTGAAAGAGCACTTCCTACCCTATATACTTGTGACCAATAGTAAACCTATCTAGATGACTTGATATGGCCAATGTGATCAGTTATGATCAATGTTGTAGACCAATTATCCATATCACATGTCTTTCTAGGATCAACCTTATTTTTACCAACATGGTAGCTTTAGTCTCTACACAGTCTTGACTATTATGGTTAGACACATTTTTGAACCCTTTGGCATTTCACAGGCCCAACTACCTTATGGCACCAGCTAGTGCCTCCCTGCCAACTACTCATCAAACCTACACCTGATTCAACATTCCCTCATCAAATCTTAGTTTGAGGGGGAACACCTCCTCCCATACTTAGAGCACCTTGACCTTTAACTAAGTGATTCATTTTTATTTTATAGCTTGTTAATTCAAAGTTACATAACAAAAAGGGGAAAAATGTAGACACTAAAAAACTATGGACTTCTATTTTTAATGACTAAATGCCTTCAAACCCCCCTAAAGACCCCATAAAACTTCTTAAACCTTAAAAACCCCCTCTTAACCCAAATAAATCATTATTTTCCTAGTCACATAACACTATTCAAAGATACTATTTAAAAGTAATATTCACTATCACTATTCATGATGACATGACAAGTAACATGGCATGTGACATGTCGATTAGAATGGAAGGTTATTTTGGAGGTGATATGGAAAGTGACATGTTTTAGAAGTGATGTGGCTTGATGTGGGACAAAGACCCTCTTTAAAATGGTAAATTTACCCTCAAGGTACCATTAGTCAACATGTATTTTACATGAAATTAACCTTAAAAATAAGATACCTACCTCTTTAAGACAAAGGGCACTTAATTTTGACTTTTTAACCCAAATGGGACACTCACCAGCCCAAATGGGAATCCCCACCAACCTCATTCTGAATAATTCATCCACCACATATAAAATGGTGTCATACCACTATTATTCCTCTTTTTACATGACTCTTCATAGCATATGCTATAAATCCCTCCTTTTCCTTCACCCAGGGTTAAGTTGGAAAGTTGAAGGTTAGTCTTTTGGTTGTTAACATTTTGTTTCAGTCTTGGAGGCATCATCAAGGAAGTTATCATATTGAGAAGAAATATCCAAATCATTGGATTTCTATCTAAGATCTACCAAAATTGATTCAATAACATCAACACCAACATCTTCATCAACATTCTTCTTCAAGCTTGGAAGGTAACCTTGGTTTTATTTGTTGCAATTTAATTTGTTATCCTTCTTGGCCTATTCTTTCTTGACTCCCTAACCCACCCTTTGGCATTATTCTCTTGGCCTCCATATTTCTTCCCTTTAGCCTCTTCATTTTCCTTCCCCTTTATCCATTTGCCTCTTCTCCCATTTCCCTCTTTACCATCTTCACTATCTTTATCCCCTTACCCTTTTGCCACCTTAATCATTTGTTGCCTTATATTTTTCAACCTTCACCCCTTAAGACTTTTCCATATCAACCATTTTACAACCCAAACCACATCACTCTTTTGACCCTTTCTATTTCACCAAACCAAAAACCAAAACCTTGCTTTTAACTAATTTTCAGCAATTTTAATTTTTCAGACTATTTGTCTTAGTTTAATCATCTTAGCAAAGTATTTTGTTTTAATTAATTAAATATAGGTTATTCACTATAATTAATTTTAGTTTTATATTTTAATACATGTTTCCTTCATTTTTATCTATCAAACTTAAGTGTTAAAAGGTGGATTGACATCCCCTTAGGAAGCTTTCGCTTCTAGGGTCTAGCTTACACTAGGCAATCTACCCATCTTCTTGTCTAACAAACAAGTGTCTTTTAGTATTTTATTATTTACAGGTCATCTTCCCAAGCCAAATAGGAGTTCTCACAAGGTTTGGATTCAACACACGTGCATTTAATATGTATTCTTCTACACCCCCTTTATCCCTAGTTTCTTTCTTCTAAAACTAAAAAATAAAAAATAAAAATAGACAAACACTTAATTGTAAATAATCTCCACAATTTAGTGCATAATCATCACGATTAAAATAATTGATTTTAATAAATTAATCTTTGTGTTTATCACAATTGAAGATATACCAACTATCATTTAAACCAAGGATTTTAGGATGAAAATTTTTAACATAAGAAAAGTTTGTAGTAGGTTTAATCTCACTTAATGTTGGATTAAAGGCAAAAATAGAAATTTTATCATCTCTTATATTAGAATCTCTAAGGATATGTGTGATGTTAAAGGCCTCAAATTTATCAATTAAAGAACAAAATTTTTGTGTGCAATGGTGTAGATGAGTTTGATTAGTTTTTTATATTTTATGAACTTGCCCAATAATCAATTTGAAATCTCTAAAAACTTCTAAATACTTAATGTTAAGTTCTATAGTTTTTTTCAATCCTAAACATAATGATTCAAATTCTATTGTATTATTAGTATTTTTTAAAGACAATTTAAAGTAATAATGGAAAATTTTACCAATAGGTAAAATTAGATAGATTTCAACACCATTACCTTGTTAAGAAAAAGCTCCATCAAAGTAAAGTGATCATAAAAAGTTTTTTCAGATAATTCTTCATGTTGATTTTCTGGTTCATCTAAATTTAGCAATTGATAAGTCCCAATTCTAGTCTCAACATAATAAATAGTTGAAGAAGTAGATGATTCAATGGGTGTACCAGACTAATATTCTCTTTTAATAAATTAAATTTCATTACTAACAAGAATCTATGTGATATCTTTCCCAACAAAGCACTAGTTTCTTTAGACCAATCTCTTCTCAATAACATAATGTAATTACTATGAATATCTAACCCTTAGACATTAGTCATACATCTTATTCTTTTATCTTGTGTAATTTTAATGACTATGTCATGAAACTTACCATAACTCTAAGTTTGTCTCGAATCAAAACCAGTAGGTTTCCTATTATTCATTTCATAAGATATACCTAACTGATCCACAATGTATTTGGTCATAATATTATTTTACGCACCTATATCAAAGATACAATTATGGATTATATTATTAAAAAATTTAAATATAACATAAAAAGGAGGAATGCAATCAGTAGGAAGATCATAACTTTGTGCATAAATAGTTGATTGCTCATTACTATCTTTTTCTTGTAAACCTACATCAGCTTTAGGATTCTTAATAGCTTCATTAATCTTATCAAGTTGTCTTGGAAGACTAGTTACCTATAATAAAGAGAATATATATTTAATTGTTGACAAATATTCAATTATGTTATACTTTTTAACATCAATTTGTCTAAAAAATTTAGGCTTATAATGTTGATATTGACTATCGTTATAACCCATTGATAGAGGAATATTTTCAGCAACATTATCAATTAAACTATTATTTCAGAACTATTTTTCCTTTATCATTAGAAGAATAATTATCATTTTCTATTTTATTATGTTGAGAAGAACTATAATATTTATTTCTAGTATTAACAATATAATCATTCTCATTTTCTGATGGATCATCAAGAGTGTTTATATTATCTACTAGATCTTTAGGTAAAAGATCTTTCCCTTGAAGAATTTTTTTGAACTTATGAACAACACATGAATCTTGATCATGATCCAATTCACATACATTACAATAATAAGAAATTTATGAATTTGTATGTTCATTAGTATTTCTATTTAATGAATAAGGTTTATCATTAAGCTATCTTTTAACAATGACCAACTCATTTCCCATACTTTTAATAACCTTTAAAATCTTTGAATTATCTAAATTTAAACCTGTAGAAGACCTTTCCTTAAATCCAATGCATTTAATATTTTTTTCATATTAAATACATAATGCTATAGTTTTATTATATTCTATAATATCTCTATCATCTAGAGTCATTTTATATTTTAAAGGTAAATCATTACAAAGATAAAGTCTAGATAACTTCTTAGAATGTATAAGATCACATGGGATCTTTTGATGTATCTTAGTGAACCTATAAATGAAATGATAAATGGTATCACCTGGATCAAGATAAAAATTTACAAGGTTATTGACTAGATCAAAATCTTCTTTAGCTTTTCCAAAGGATAACTCTAGCCAATATTCAATATCCTTCCATGTATCAATAACATTGGTAAGAAAACTAATAAATGCTTGATTAGCTTTCCCAAGGGATAACTCTAGCCAATCTTCAATATAAGCTTTTCCTTGAAGTGTTTGAGAAAAAAATATTAAGTAATTTTTTTCACTTTTTATTTTAAGAGTATCACAAACTAATCTAAAAGCTTCTAAATTATCTTCCCAAGATTCTCTGAGAGCACCAAAAAACTTTGGTATATTCAATCCTTTAAGAAAAGGCAACTTACCAGGATAGTTTCCAACATGAATTAGATTTATAGAAATCCATGGAGTTACATATATCTATTTTTATGATTCAAATTCTTATTCATATTCACCTTCACTGAGATCATATTTTTCTCTATTATTTTACAATTCATGAATCAAATCTTGTATTCTCTATTCTGCTTTTAGTTGTCCTTCCATTGAAAGTTTTAGTAGTTTCTACTTGAATAGATTGATTATTTTGAGCCTAATATAATTTATTTACTTTCATATTTGTAATAACAAGTTTAGAAGGTAAAAAAAAATCATCAAAAGGAAAAGAATAAAAAATAAAATGAGTTATAGGCCTACGATTAATAGTTAAAACTCTAGCTCTATCTTCTTAAATTCTTCTATTCGAATTAAGAATGTCTCATTGAGTCACACGTGTGATATTAAAATACCAATCAATCTCAAATTTTGAAATCTCTTCTTCTTGGTTTATGACTTAAATGACCTGATGAAGATTTGTAGGATGATTATACCATGCATACCACATTACATTAAAAGAAACATCAACTTGATCATCCTTAATATCTATTCTAGGTTGGATAATAGGAGGTTATTGTCCTTTAATTACCATGAAAAAGAAGAAAATAAGAATTAAAACAAATCAAAAAATTTAATGTGTTTCCCAGTGGAGTCACCAAATTTGTTGATGATGAAAATTATACAGTCAATGAATCAACCCTTTCACCTATTGAGAAATTCAAGGTGGAATCATACTAGTCTAATCATGGGCTTCTAAAGGTTTAAATATGATCCTATAGATGTGAGGGTTTTTTATATAAATTCTATAAAATAATCAAAAAGCTATCAAATATAACATGTTTCATTATAATAATCAGAAATCCACTTTAACAGATTATGAATCAGTTTAGATGTGTTTCTATAATTTATCCTATCTAATAGAGAAAACTTATGAGCTAGATAATCTCTTGAAGTAAATAAATCTAATTCAGTAAATATATATATTCAAAGTAATATCTTGCTTCTATAGTAATGATTTCCATGTAACTTCAAAGCATAAAAAATAAATATAAATAAATAGATTTAAGATAAGAAAAAGATAATAAATCAAAAAAAAAAAACACATAAGACAACAAGAATCAAACAACAATCTAAGTAAGAAGAAAAAAATAAAAATGAAAACAATTAATTTAATAAAAGACAACAAAACAACTAAGTCTAAAATAAAAGCAAACTAGACAAGAAAAGACTAAAGAGATTAAACTAATCTAAGACTTAACTATCTGAGAACTAACAAGCTAATAAAACTAAAGAACTCTAAGAATAAAATAACAAGATTAATAAATAATCTAAGTCTAAACCAAATTATAACTATTAAAAAACTTAATCTAAATCTATCTAAATCTAATTAACTAATGGACAATTAAAATTCTAACAAACTTTAAAGATAAATAAAGATAAAAGGGTCTAATAAAAAATCTATAGTAAAAAAAGAATTATAACAATAATATTATATCTAAATGGATTTAATTGTATAATTTAAAATAGAATTGACCTACAAAATAACTAGAAATAAATCGAATAAGAAACTTGAAACTATAACAAAACAATATGGGAAGAGTTAAAATAATCTATCTAAACTATCTAACCTAAGAAAATAAACAAGACAAAAGATCTAAGAAACTATAAAATAGAAATAAGATAGTAAACTAAACAAAAATATGGATAAATATATAAACTAAGAAACTAAAATCAAACTAAATTAATAAAAGATAAAACTATATTAAATCAAAATTAATATAAATACAATATAAATTGCTAGTCTCAAAGGAGAGTTATCTTAGTAGGAATGATAGATTTTATTAAGAAAAGTAACATCTTTCTTTACTATAACTTGAGAGAAAACTTTTACAATTAAAATAGATCAATGATATGTCACCAAATAGTGAAGTGTTCATCATTATTCAGGTTGAATACTTGTATTTTGTGCATAGGACTACAAATAACAATCATCAAAATATGTTAAACTTGATAAACTTTAGATAATCTATCATAAATGATAATAAAAATAGATATACCTATGTTGCTTGAGTAATTAATTAACTGTCAGATTATCTACAAAAGTCATGTTATCTCAGAGAAGTTGCATAGAAAAGATAAAGATAAGTGATTAACGTCACAAATGTATAAGTCTTCAACACTTGTGTTATTTTTCTCACATTCAAATGAATCATTGATCTCCTTTTATGTCTTAAATTTAGTTTGAAATAAGTTACAACTAACCTTTAGTTAGTTATTAGGTTAAGTTAACTAATTAAATTTTTAAATTCAATTAATTAAAAATAGTTATTAGTTGAGGATAAGTTTAGTGAAGACTTAAAAAGTCTTAATAAATCAAGTATTTAATTATAGACTAGGTACTAATCTAAATAGGTGGTGACCCTTTCCAATTAATAATAAATATAATACATATATCAATCATTAAATAGATAAGTCAAATATTAATAAAATTCTATTTATATTAAACCATAATGCATGTCTCGTAAATAACTTGTGTGTGTGTGTGTGTGTGTGTGTGTGTGTGTGTGTGTGTGTGTGTGTGTGTGTGTGTGTGTGTGTGTGTGTAGTAAAATTTAAACTTCCTTTTTTTTGTTATTTTGGGAAGTATAACAGACTTAAATTTTAATACATATGAAAGTCTGTTATACTTCTCAAAATAGCAAAAATATGAAAGTTTATACATCAAAACTGCAAACCAAAATATTAGGTCTGAAAGTAAACTATTCTACCAAGTAAATTTCAATTGAAAAATAAAAAGTCTATCTTGTTGACATTTAAAAATAATCTAAATCTAAAATTAATTCAATCATTGGTTTGCCTTGTTCATTAACACATTCATTGTATTCCATTTCTATTGTAGAAAATTACACTAACTTTATTCTAGAATCACTCGCATTGTCATCAATTTCTAGCTTGATCTACTTGAGCACTTTGACCTCAACTGGTGAATCTATAGTATTTTTTATATCCTACCTTTTATCTAAAGTGAAAGGATGAATATTAATCATATGTTTTATACCTACTAAAATAGTCTGATCCAAACTCAACTTTCTACATCCTGTGATAGGCTCATTATGAGAAGATGCCAGACCTAGTTTCTTACATTTCAAAACAGGCTCAATATGGGGAGAAGAAGGCTCATTTGAAACTAAAGGAATGAAAATATTTACATATGTTTTCATATGAGTTATTTTAATTTCAAACTTGGTGGATTGATTAGCAAGAAGAGGTTCAACAAAATACTCAATTCTTTCAGGATTGGGAGGCTAAATTGTTAAATGTTGTGAGTTATTTTCCAAATGGCCAGAAGAACTAGTTTTTGAGGGAGTTATAGTACCAAACCTATGCCTATAAAATCCCCTATTTCCATAATTTCCCCTATTATTGGCTAGATTAAAAGGAAAACTCTTTAAGACATCCTAAAATGTGGGATCTATGGCATCAAAATGGATGGACATCCTATTACCTCTATGAAACCTAGGGCCAAACTTCCCAGACCTAAATCCACCTTTTTGAATGTTCTATTAGGATTTAGTTAATTAATATTGCTATCAAAATTTTTCCCTCAACCTTGCTCATCATTACTCTTAACTGACCTGGGCTGATCCCTTCTAGATATTTTTAAATAATTTGTAATATATTTAACATTCACGACTAAAAATAAACATAAATTTATTCAAAGTAGATAGAATTAAATATCCAATACACAGTCATATATCAAAACTATGAATTATGTTATACATCACCCAATATTTTTATCAAATCCATGTATTTCATTAGAAAAGATAAATTTGAATGCTTCAACTATATCTTTAAGATCAACTGTATTTTTAAGTAAAATTATAATATCATAATTTTATTCTGATATATCTCAATGAAGTTTCAATCTTTATCAAATCAATTATAAATTGAATCAATCCAAGAATTGAAGCAACATGATTTTAGCCAAATATTTTCCAAAATTAAATCACCAAATATTATTTTGAAATAGAAATTACATGTTTAAATTATAATCTTCGTCAAAATTTTAATTGATAAACAATTGAGTTCATCAAGGGACTATCACTACAATATCCCATTTCAAAATAAAACCCAAAACTTCAATACTAAGATTTAGATTCAATAGAAACTTCATATTTATCTAAACCTTTTGAAACCAATATTTACAATTGAAAATGGCAGATGAAACTTATGATTAAAGACCTTCCATTTATATATTTTGATAGCTTCCTCACATATCTTTCTACATTATGGTAGACTAACCTCATTCAATCTTTTTTGTATATGACCATCTTAAGAAACAACAAAATAACAAACCAAAGTTGCCTCTATATAAATCCAAAGTTCATAAATTCTAACAATAATCAAGCTTTTCAAGAAATAAAGACTTTCAAAACCCTAACATAGTTCACCAAGTTCCCAAAATCTCAACCTATATATTCCAAAATATATCATATTCAACTTTGAATCAAGCCCTATGTCTAGATATTTCCTTTAACCATTGGTTTATTCCCAAAGTATGCATGAAATTGAAACTAATATATTCATAGTCTTATCATGCTTCAACCCTTTCAATATATCCTAGAAAACATTTAGATAGAAATCTCTCAAATAAAAACTGAAAGGAGTGATGGCTAACTACATGCTCTGAATCCTTCAAAAACCTTAAGAAAGTTTACATGTAAAAAGATATGATTATGAAATCATCACATACTTAAAAAAAATGATTGATTCATTGAACCCTAGAATTAACATGAAAATTAGAAACTTTTCCTTCATTTCAAACTTAAACCATTGGTTTATTCCCAAAGTATGCATGAAATTGAAACTAATATATTCATAATCTTATCATGCTTTAACCCTTTAAATATATCCTAGAAAACATTTAGATAGAAATATCTCAAATAAAAACTAAAAGAAGTGATGGCTAACTACATACTCTGAATCCTTCGAAAACCTTAAGAAAGTTTACATGTAAAAAGATATGACTATGAAATCATCACATACTTAAAAAAAAATGATTGATTCATTGAAACCTAGAATTAACATGAAAATGAGAAACTTTTCCTTCATTTCAAACTTAAACCTCATTCCTCAATATGCATGTAGTACTTTTTAAAACTAAAACCAAAAATCTCTTTATACTTATCCATTAAAAAAAAATTAGAACATGCATGAGAGTTGTATTTACAAACCCAAAATACCAATGAAAACCTCTGATTCTTGAAACAAAAAATTCCTAAGTATCTGAACCATTTTAACTGAAAACCCATAAATCTCTACATCTTTTACATTTCCAAAACACCTAGTTTGAAAGAAAAATAACTCTATTAAAGACAAAAAATATAGAAAACTAGAACCAATCTTAGTCATTATCTCTACATGAGAATATATTCACAATTAAGTTACCATTCATCTTTCAAAATATTTATGCATAGACAAACCTTTTGAATATATACTCATAGAATAAAAAATGCAAGGTTTATTCTCATCTTCCATCAAGAAAACTAAAATAAACTCATGCATGTAAAATAATTGAATACTCAACCACTGCCAACTTATTAAGCTTCCATGATATGCATGCATTGATCATCAGACAAAGTTATATTTCTTGCAGAACATAATCACATCCTTGTTTGAATTATGAAAATAAGATTTTTCAAAAATTCATTTATATTGTTTATGGTATACTTGGAAATACACTTTCATAGTCTTTCTACCTAGAATTATTCAAAATCCCTCTCTATAAATCAGAATCCACTCAAAATACAAAATTCTAGAACTGCACTTCCATGAGAAGATTTTTGAAATGATCAAAAACAAAAAAAAAAACCTATTTGTATTCACCACCCTCCATCGTAACCAACTCAACTATGTGATGAAATAATATTGGCTCTCCTTAATCAAGAATGTACTTAGCAGTTTCACCAAACAAATTAATAACATGATCAAATTTAGATATTACAAACCTTTTCACTAATCTCATTCCAACTTTCACCTTTTGAGGCATGTCTGCTTGGTATTAAATTCTTAAGACAGACAAAATCTTCACCATGATAATAATATCCCTTCAAATATGACTTGAATTTTGTGTTTTTTTTACTGGTGCCAACTCTAATGATGTCTCAATACCAACTAGATGTTGTATATCAACTAAACCAAGTCAAATCTAACTCACCATGCCCATAGAATTCTAAATTGTCATCAAAATTCTTCAAAACACATCTAATACTCACCTATTGAAATAAATACATCTTAAGACTTAGACTTATAAATTCAAATTTTACCTTACAACAAACTTTTATACCCTTGAAGTTGTCAAGGTATTAAGACTTAGATTTTACTATGATTTTAAGAGCTTCGAAATGCCAGTCGAGACTTAGGATTATTGATCCTAAAGTAGATGTTTCAAAAGCAAGATATCACTTCAAACCTTAGACTTAGGAAAATTTATGAATTAAGAGCTTAGAAAAGTAGGATATGAATTTAGACACTTAGAATATAAGACCTTACTTATATTTTCACAACTGACTAAATCAAGAAATAAATCAACATCAGTATGCCAATAATTTCAAAAATTGAATATATGAGAAATGCAAGCGAGCCTTCAAAATAATTCATGAAAAAATCATAAATTATAAAATATATTGTTTCAAATGATCTTCTTAATGACTCAAATATATCCAAGTGAGATTCATTTTCCAACTGAGAAATATAAGATTCACAAAATAAGTGAAATGATGCATTTGATCAAGAATAAAGTGTTTTCCACAATAGTTTTGACTAATTGTCTATATGCTCATAATATTTATTTCAACCAAGACTCATATTATCCATGTATGTTGAGTAATCACCATAAACTACCTAATGTATCAAACTAAAAGTATGACCTAGAAGTCATTGTGACAATTTAATATTCAATGAGATAAAACATATGTCTTTTAAAATTTGAAATCATTGCAAATTGAAATACTACCTTGTGACCTATTCATGATTGAAAAACAAGATAATTGATAAGAAACATTCATAACGATATATATATATATATATATATATATATATATATATATATATATATATATATATATATATATATATATATATATATATATATATATATATATATATATATATATATATGTGAATTTTATTCATTCATCCACTTATGATTTTTGAAACTACTCATAATATAAACATGAATCTATCAACCAATCATCAATAATTCATAATAAAAAATATGCATACAAATATACTATTAATTAACTGGGTCCTCAACATAGTTTTAAATTTCATGATTGAGTCATCTCTATGGTATAAAAAGTATTAAATTTATAAAATAAATTGAGGGGGTGTGAAAAATAGGTATAATAGCTCCACCTCATGGTGCCACAATAATTAGACATTCCTATTTGATCCTAGGGGAATGGAGTCAAAGTTCAAGTCAATTTTATAGTACTTAGTTATCTTGTCAAATAAGTGTTTTGCATAAGTTGTAGTTAGTGTCTTGTTTCCTTTGTCCCTTTCCTTGTTTGTCCTTGTTTATTGATTTGTTCTTAGTTTTAGGTTTGTTTCCCTCACTTATCTTTTTGTGTCTTATTGCTGCTACAAGTCTGAGAAGCATCAATAGTATGATTTAGTTGGATAGTGCAAGATTCATCATGATACATTTCTTTATTAAATCATGAGAGTATTTGGTTCCCTTGACTAGTAGTCTAGTTACCCATCAGAGTTGTCATAAATGTTAACATTTTAGCCTTACAAGCCAAATGTTAGCTCCCTATATTCAAAAAATTTGGTTATCATTATTTTAGATTACTTTTGATGCCTCCTGACATGGCCATGTCCTCTTTTTTTTTTTGATGAGATTCTTGGGATGATATCAAGAATGTTATCATTAGGCATTCTTTTGTGCTTGAGTCCATGATGTCATGAATATTTTGAAGTCCTTGGGTGGTAGAATAAGTGTCATCATGGATTAGGATGAGAGATCATTGTGAAGAGGTCATGGAGTTTGTAGACACCTAAATTTGGCCACTAATGGCTTCATATATGACTTTAGACAAATTATTTCCAATCATTAAATACCTATCTAAAGATTTTCTATTAATCCTGAATTTGGCTTCAAAACCTCGTAATAAATAAAATTGGTAGATTAAATAAATTAAACAAATTAATTACACACATTGAATTAATCAAAATCAAATAAATGACTAAATTCTTAAAAAGAATTAATTAACTTGCACACCCTAATCAAAATCAATTAACAAGTTAAATCAATTTTAAATCTTAATTAAGGTCACCCATGAGCTAATAAATCAATTAATAAAAAATAAATTCAAGAGCATCTTACCTTTGTGAGTTTTCAATTTTAGTAAATATCTAAAATAATATCCTAAAAATATGTCAAACTCAACAAAATTTAATAAACTCAACCACGGTTGTGAGTTGTCATTTTTTAAAAATATCTAAAAGAGTATCCTAAGAATATGTCAAACTCAACCAAAACTAATAAATTCAACCATGGTCAGATTTAACCCATTCCAATAGATTTGAAATCCTATAAAAGCAAGCCTAGATCCATTAATTTATAGATCTCAATCAAAATAAATTTATAATTCATGAATAGATTCATGAAGTTAAAATCCCAGTGTTATAATGTTGAAATTGAGTCAAGCCATTAATCAAGCCAAATATTTAACAATAGTGCCAATAGGAGATGGCGATAGCCAAGCCCCATTGATAAAAATATCATGAGAACAAACCATTAAATCCATTAAAACAAGAATTTTGGAGCATCCAAGGAAGGTAAAATAATTTTTTTTTTGCATTTTAGTTGTGTCTTCCATTATAGTCTTGTTAACTAAACTCTCCCTAGTAACTAGGCCTAGAGATCTTATGCTAGTATGTTAATTTCATTTTAATTTCATTTTGGGACTAACACAATACTAACCATCCTCTCTTGATTCAAATTCTTATTCTACATAATGGCACATCTAATGGAACTATCTACATGATTGTGCAACCCATGAATTTCTTTGTATTCATAGTTTTAATTCTTTTTTGTTATTTTTAATTTGCTAGAGTAATGTAAGTCCATAAATAATTCATAAATTTTTATTTAATTAATATTTTTATTTAATTTTTTTATGGGTATATATAAATATGTTATTAATAACATTTGAAAATTTCAAAAAACTTCTATATATATTTTATAATTTATGGCTCTTTTAGTTACTGTCACTTTCTATCTATTAATTTTATGGTAAAGATAGTTAGTACACAGATAATAACTTATTTTTTATTCACTGGTTTGACCTAAAATTTTGTATAAAGGTGTAACCTAAACATATAAATAGATGTATATTTTAAAATTTATGGTTAAATTACTAAATACAGGTTTTTATAATTTTTGTGTTTGATTTTCTTGTTTTTAACCTTCTAACTTGTTTGCATGTTTCATAGGCTTATTTTATTTTTTTGAGTTTTTTTGATATTTTTTTTGAGATTTCTATAACCTTTACCTAACCTAACATATTTTCTTTTTTGGAGTTTTTCCTTCAGGTCGATAGATTTTACTCTTCAAAGTTGCTTGTCTCATTTGATAAATAAGCTTCAAGACTAAACAAAGTGTTGATATTTTTCTTGTAGGACCTATTTGAAAAATCATCAAAACAATCCTAATTAATATTTTCACACTTTATTTTGGAGGTTTTAAAATTAATTAGGCACTTCTATTTTAGTTTTTAAAAATAAAAAAAGCATGTTTGTGTTAAATATTTTGATTATTCTTTCAAAGTTTGCAACTAAGGCAAAGGGACCAAAAACAACACCACCACATTCGTTATTTGGGCTTAAAAAAGAACTCATTATTCAAATTTTGATTTCACTAGTTGTTTTAATTAATTTATTTTTAAAAAAGGTTTGTGTGTGTATGCTCTTTCATTTGTCCCTTTAGGGAACCTTCGGAATCAAAAGCGTCCATCCTTATTGCAAAAAACCTAGTCCAAAGGTTTAGAATGAATCTTGTCTAAAACACTCCCCAAAAAATCTCAATAGTATTGGGTGATCTTGACATGACCCTAAATTATTTCTATTATGATTTTTATTTTATGCAAACTTGGCTTGTGAGGGAAACTTTATTACCTCTCTCAAGTTATATAGAGAAGTTTTGACCCAGGGTTTCATCTCCTAGTACTAAATTCACCCACTAACACTAAGATCAAAGGTTAGAGTAGTTAAACCACATTCTAGTTTTATATTTTCACATGGGATGTATCTACACTTTGGACATTACACTACACTAAGTGAATAGTAGGTTGTAGTGGTTACAAAAAGGACAAGACCTTTTGTAACAAGTCAAATGCCATAAACACCCAATTTATGTGTTTTTATTTTGCATCGTGACGTGAAATTTATTGTGTAATTTATACCCCTAGAAATGATTGAAAACCAATTAGTTTTAGTCAACCCCACTTTGCCATACCCTTGCTAAGATTTGAACTATTATACTTAGTGTATTTTAGTCATTTTTGTTTGGTATGTTTTGAGAGTAGAACTTATTTGTTTGTTTATAAGCCAGGTCAAAACTAATTTATTTATACATTATTATATAAAGAGGTGCTATGCTGTCCATTTTATACCATACTTGTGCTTTGAAATTTTTGCTAATCTTATTTGTGTATGTGTCATTTGAGTTGTTGAGGTTAGTGTTACACTACCAAAATCATATCAAACTATTTTACCTTTGAGTATTTGAAACATAACATTGATCACATCATTTGAGCATGCTTACGCCATTAGGTTTCTCAATTTATTTAAAAACTTGTTTACCATTTTACTAAAAACTATTTGTTTTAAAATCAGTCACATATACCATTTAGACCTTTATCTTGTGCTAATGTTGTCTAATCTTATCTAGCTTGTTTGGTCAAATATTTGTTTTCAATGTTGAGTTTTTAATTAAAATTGTCAAATTTGGATTAAAACTTTGATTGATTTCTATTTAGGCCTCAATGTATGGGACCGATACACAAATATTTCTTTTTTGGGTTGCATAACTTCTATTAATCGATTACCCAAATTTGAAAACTATTGATGGTTTGTTTGTTAAAAGCCTATCCTAATTATTATTTGTGTCTTTATTTGGAAAAACATAGTCTTTTCTCCAAAATCCTTTTTCCTTATGCCTTGTGATAAATAATCATGTTTATATTTGATTATGTGTGTTGGGTTTATGTTAAAGTTGTTTCCAAACTTGTTAGATTAAACCCAATCACATCATGCCTTTGTTTCAAGAATAGATTTTTCTTTTGTTTGGACAAAATTCCTAGCATATCTTATTTGAGCTTAACTTTTGGCTCTACATTTAGACAAAAAAACTAGTTACTCTTTTCACTTTCTTAGTTTAGACCTTGTTTGGAACACTTTGACCTAAACTTTTGACATTCTAATTTTTATTTAGATGCTAGATATTTTATGTGTATGACATTTTATGTTAGAATATTTTATGTCAAGTATTAGCAAAAACCATTTTGGAGATACAAATCCATGATTAAATCATTATTTGGAGATATAGATCCACTTTTGACTAGGTTAGACCAAGTTGGAACCTTTTTTCCTTTGGACATTATCTTTCAAAGTTTGCAAAACTCTAAGCCTTTTTGTGTTTAGAAATTTCATCATTTATGTGGATATGTCTAGCTATACTTATGTTGGAGTCATGCATAATCAAACTTATGATAGAATGACCACACAATATTATTTTTATGGCTTTACTCAAGACCCCAATGATGATAATATAGTTTGTGAGACATATTTTTATCCACCTCATAATAGTCATTTATGGGAATAAAGTTGTGAACCAACTTACGATCCAACTCAAGATCTTGATTGGTATAAATAGGCTTGTGAGGAGGAATTTAAAGACTAAACAATAGATAATGTTATTTGGGATAAGGATCCATACTCTCTTTACAATAATTAGTATATAGAATATATTCAAGAACCAGCTTATGATCCAACTCAATATTGGGATGATATGGTTTATGAGGAATTAGATATATTGGCTTGTGTAAGTAATCAAGATCCATAACAACCCTTCATCATTATAGGACCTCATCATTTGGCTTGTGTGAGCAACCAAGTTCCACAATTCTCAACCATTTCTATACCAAGACTTCATCTTTTATTTTGTGCAAACAATCACCCAACACAATGCCCACCCTTTATCCAACCACCGACCATTCCTCATCTAGTGCATATCATTCCTCACATTAGAAAACTCCAGCCAATCCAACCCAAATATCAAACAATCTAATTATGATCCCAACCAATAATTCAACCTCAACCTCATCTAGTCATTCATCCTAAACCTCATCCAATCATTTAATCTTAGCCCATCATTTAGCCTAAACCTCAACCAGTCCAATCTATCCCTCAATCAAGTCAATCATTTAAGGATCAAGATGTGAGAAAAATATATATTTTCTAACTCATTGGAAACCAAAGGAAAAAAAAACTAATATGAGATGTTTCTATTGAACCAACCACTTGTGATAAGTCAACCTGTAATGAATCATCTATTGATCCTATACTAGTTATCGAGGAGTCTCACTCAGATGAGTAAATATTTGTTGAGTCATTTATTAATGATTATAACTACCTTTGGGAAAATTAATACCTCAAATATATGCCTATTTTTTAGTATCCTCCTTTTGAAAAGCCAATTTCTGAGGAGTTATCTTTTGACCTTTTTCCCATCCTAAAAGGGTTGCACTTTAACAAGCTAGTCTTTATGGAGCCCACCATGCCATCACAGGTTGTTTCTTATCCACTACCAAACATTAAACCAAGCATCATTATAAAAAATTACCTATCAGATGAATAATTAGAGTTACAATTAGGTTCTATTTTGAATTGATAACAGATTTAGCATCAAAAATATAATCCAAATCAGTCTTGACATCGGATTGAAAGTCCATTGAGTCAAAATTAGATTTAGAAGAAGAATACATTCATGACTATTACAATATTGGATACACATGCCTATTACATCAATATGAATAAATTTGTGTTCCTTCAATTTATTTTGAGGATGAGTACTTTATCTTCGACATAAGTTATCCTAATATCTTCTATGAGGATTATGCAACCTCTCATCATTCCATTACCATTCCATAGGGCATTACCATCAATCAACATATCCATATTATTGACATTCCAACTCCCACAAGTATCGATTGGGACCAATAGAATCATACCTTATTGAAATACATCCATGGTGACATATCAGATGAAGAAAAGCAAGGAGGCCAAGACCATAATCATACAACAAAAGAACACTCTTTTAGTAAATCTTTTTCAAAGTTACTAAGGGATAATCAAAGTCAAAACTTAGCATATTCTAGTGAAACATTTTTATAGGTGATAGGGGATAATCAAAGTCAAAATTCAATGATCCTTAGTGAAACTTTATCAAAGGCACTATGGGACAATCAAGACAACTTCATTGGTAAAAACCTCATCAAGGCACTAATAGCTGAGCACAAAATTTCTTCAATGCATGATGAAGACAACATCAAAGATCAAATTAAAATAGCTTCCTATCTATAATCTAATCAGATGGTAGCTACTCTCAAGATCAAATAAAAAAAATTGGTGGTCCTATCAAAAAAATATTTAGAAGTATTTGACCCTACCATATCTAAAGTCATGTCAAATCTAACATTAGTAAAATTGTGTTTGACTAAAATTATTGATCTTTATTTTTTTCCCCACCATTACACATTCCATTCCATTTTTAAAAAAACCTACCATCCATTTTTTGTCTTTATTTACCATGCATGGTCTCACTTTCCTTTTTAGAGTTCACAAAGATACCTTGTCTTGACACTTGAAGGAATTAAAATCAACAAACAATGAAGATCACAAAAGCATTCTTAGAATTAAGATCTGTAACTAGTTCTTGATAGAGTAGCTATTTTGATGAGGTGTAGGATAGTAATTCACATGATTTATTATTCTATTTGTATCATTTACTAATTAGGACATGCATCTCCATTTCAATAGGAGCAACACAATCATATGCCATTTATCATACTTAGACCAAAAATGTGTACCATACCATTTCATTTGCCATATCCATTTATCATTATCACATGCCCATCTATTCACCCCATCACTTGAGGGAAACTTATTACCATTTTATCCAATTTATAAAACCATCATAATCTTAGAGCAAAACCATTTTGTATTATCATTCCATTCTTATCTAGACCAAAGCCTCTTTTTAGTGATCCTACCCAATCATGTTTTGATCTTGGTTCCTTTGGTTCTTTCTATACCTCTTACGAGGAGATTCTAGTCAAATTTAAATAATAAATTAAATATATGTTTATAATGATAGTCTATAAAAATAGTATGACAGTTAATCTGGTAAGATATGTTTCATTTTCCATCCTATATTAAGTTGGTTTATGTGATCTTGATTATAACCACCTAGGACAAATTAGTGTCTCACCAATCTTGATACTAATTATAACCACCTATAGACAAATTAGTATCATTGAACTATGCCATTGTATCCTATTTATAACCATCTATGGGTAAACTCAGGGTGACACTTATTTACCATGTATTGTTGCATCACTTTGCCATTGTTATTTTCATTTGACTAGCCATTTGCTAGATTTGAGAATTTATTAGGACCTAGTTGGTTTTTCCTCACCTTTTATGTGGATAGAATTACTATGACTTGAGGTCATTTTGGGATTATGTATGTCATGCTTAATTCATGTTGAGGTCACCTCAGTCCCCCTTTTCATACGCTCTCACTATTTTGTGTGAAACCTAAGTCAAACACTATTATTATTTTGCAAGTAGGTATCTTGTAATTCTCTAATGAGTTGAAATACCCCAAAATGACAAAAACATTTAAAATATTTAAAAATCTAAAAACTTTTGTCCTATCTAAGATTATTTAGTTATACTCGATCTGCCCACCAAGGCAAAGTCATTGTTAGGGTGATTTCTTTTGATTTTTTTTTAGGATTTCTATTTATTTGTTTATTTCATGTTATTTGTTTGTTTATGCACTTTTTGTTTGCTTGCTTGTTTATTTATTTGTTTGCTTGTCTATTTGTTTGATTTTAGCACTTTTACCTTGACTCAGTCTATATGTGTTCATTAGGTGATTCCTTGCACATATTATTCTTCTTGAGTCCATCCATATTCATGTGTTTACATTGTCATCATGGTTTTTATCAATGGTGCATTATTTTCTAGTGAGTATTGGATTTTAGGAGTCAATATTTATGTATATTTAGGTTAAGTATTTATGGTATTCTATAATAATTCCTACCATCATATGCCACAACAAAAATTAGCTTCAAGAAGGTCTACAAGAAATGGAGCCGTAGAAGTTTCTCCTGGGCACTTTGGCAAATCCTTCCATACCACCCTTGATCAAATCAACCCATTAACCATTCTAGTTGTATTATTGCTAATAAGGATGAGTATCTCCTCATTAGTAAGTCCAACTAAATCATTTATATTTATCAATCTTATTCTTCTATTAATCTCTTTCATTACTTTGTGCTTGCTCATCTTCAATTTGTATTCCAAGTTATATCTTTGAATTATTCTTGCTAATCAGCCCTAATTAGGGCACAATCATATTTAGCCAATCCAGGTCCTTTTAATGATTATAATAACCTATATGTAAATCATTATTTTGAATTTTATTCTTGATTATAACTGCCTTTGGAAAAATCATGAATCTTTAAAAATCAATGCATGCAAGCATTTTCTCATTTGGATTAATGTCAACCATAGGTTAATTCCACCTTTCTTCTTGATTATTTTTTGAGAGACCATCCATCAACAAATGTGATGGCTAATCCCTCAAGGGGGCATCATCATAAGCTTCCCAAATATGATTTGGAGCTTTGTTCTTCAATCATCATCATCTTTTTTTCATGTAGGTCATCTCTCATTATTTGAGAAGACATTGCTTTGATTATGGTTTGTAACATCTTCCCAAAGAGAATAAAAATATAGACACTTAAATTTAACCACAAATGGATTCATATCTAACTTTCAACCAATTATTTATGATCATTAATTACTTAATCAAATAATTTTTATTAGTCTTGAATTTGGATTCATAACCTTGCATTAAATCAATTTAACCTATTAAATCAATTAAACAAGATAAATACACACATTAAATTAATCAAAATCAAATAAATGACTAAATATCTAAAAAGAATTAATTAACTTGCACACCCTAATCAAAATTAATTAGAAAGTTAAATAAATTTCAAATCTTAATTGAGTTCACCCATGAGCTAATAAATCAATTAAATCAATTACTAAAAGAAAATTCAAGAGTATCTTACCTTTGTGAGTTGTCACTTTAGAAAATATCTGAAAGGATATCTTAGAAATATATCAAACTCAACCAAAGTTAATAAACTCAACCATTGTTGTGAGTTGTCAATTTTGAAAAATAGCTAAAATAATATCCTAAAAATATGCCAAACTCAACAAAAGTTAATAAACTCAACTATGTTTAGTTTTAACACATTTCAAGGGATTTAAAATCCTATAAAAGCACGCCTAAAGCACTTCATTTAGGGATCTCAATCAAATTAAAGTTATAATGTATAAATTGATTCATGAAGCTAAAAGCCAAGTTTTATAATGTTGAAATTGAGTCAAGCCATCAATCAAACCAAGCATTTAATAATAATTCCAAGAGGAGATGGAGATAGCCAAGCCCCATTGATGAAAATATCATGAGCACAAACTGAGCAAGCCACTAGAAAAAGTATTTTGAAGCATCCAAGGAAGGTAAAATAAGGTTTCTTTTGCATTTTAGTTGTGTTTTATATTATAGTCTTGTTAACTAAGCTCTCCCTAGTAACTAGGCCTAGAGATGTTATGTTATTATGTTTATTTCATTTTGATTTCATTTTGGGACTAACACAATACTAACCATCCCCTCTTGAGTTAAATTCCTAGTCTACATAATGGCATGCCCAAGGGTACTATCTACATGATTGTGCAACTCATGAATTTATTTGTATTCATAGTTTTAATTCTTTTTTTGTTATTTTTGCTTTGTTAGAGTAAAAATGACCGATAAAAAGTTCATAAATTTTTATTTACTTAATATTTTTTATAAAATTTTTTATGGGTATATATAAATATGTTATTTATGTTATCTAAAAATTTCAAGAAAAAACTCTTTATATTTTATAAATTATGCCTCTTTTAGTGACAGTCGCCTTCTATTTTTTAATTTTCTAGTAAAAATGGTTAACACATATCTAATAACTTGTTTATTCACTAGTTTGACTTGAAATTTTTTAGAGAGGTGTGACCTAACCTATAAATAACCTCCAAAAATTTATTGATAAATGGATGTATATTTCCAAAGTTATGGTTAACTTACTGACTGTAGGTGTTTATGATTTTTGTGTTCTATTTTCTTGTTTTTAACCTTCTAACTTATTTGCATGTTTCATAGGTATATTTTATTTTTTTGAGTTTTTTATTAATATTTTTTCCAACTTTTGTCTAACCTAACATGTTTATTTTTTTTATTTTTTCCTTTAGGTCAACAAAAATTACCCTTCAAAGTTGCTTGTCTTATTTGATAAATAAGCTTCAAGACTAAACAAAGTGCTAATCTTTTTCTTGTAGGACTCATTTGAAAAATCATTAGAAAAATCCTAATTAATATTTCACACATGAGTAAAAAAATTATATTTAAGTTTTTAAAAATAAAAAAATTCATGTTTGTGTTAAATATTTTGATTGTTCTTTCAAAGTTTTCAACTAAGGCCAAGGAGCCAAAAAGAACACCACCACATTTGTTATTTGGTCTTAAAAATGAACTCATTAGTCAAAGTTTGATTTCATTAGTTTGTTTAATTAATTTATTGGTAAAAAAAGGTTTGTGTGTTTATGCTCTTCAATTTGTCTCCTATAGGGAACCCTTGGAATCAAAAGTGCCCATCTTTATTGCAAGAAACTTAGTCCAAAGGTTTAGAAAGAATATCATCTAAAGCACTCCCCATAAACTCCCAATAGTATTGGGTGATCTTGACATAACCCTAAAGTATTTAAATTATGTTTTTTATTTTATGCAAACTTGGCTTGTGAAGGGGATTTCATTACCTCTCGCAAGTTCTATAAGGAAGCTTTAACCCAGGGTTTCATATTCTAGCACTGACTTCACCCACTCCCACTAAGATCATAGGTTTGAGTGATTAAACCACCTTATAGTGTTAGAGTTACACATGATACGCATCTAAATTTTAGACATTGCACTACACTGAGTGAACAATAGGTTGTAGTGGTTACAAAAAGGACAAGACATTTTTATAAGTTAAGTGCCATAGACACCTAATTTATGTGCCTTTCTTTTACATTATGATGTGAAAGTCATTGGGTAATTGATCCCCCTAGAAATGATAAAAAAACAATTAGTTTTATTCAATCCTACTTTTCCATACATTTTGTAATATTTGGATGATTACACTTAGTGTATTTTGGTATTTTTTCTTGGTATGTTTTGAGACTAATTTTTTTTTGTTTGTTTATAAACCAGGTCAAAACTAATTTATTTATATGTCACTCTTTTATCTAAAGAGGTCTTTATGTTGTCTATTTTACACCACATTTGTGCTTTGAATTTTTTTCTAAACTTGTTTGTGTGTGTCACTTGAGTTGTGAAGGTTAGTGTTACACTGTCAACATTATATCAAACCATTTTGCCTTTGATTCTTTGAAACATAACATTAATCACATCATTTGAGCATGCTTATGCCATTAGGCTACTCAATTTATTTCAAAACCATTTTAACATTGTACCAAAAATTATTTGTTTCAAAATCAGTCACATATACCATTTAGACCTTTGTCTTGTGTCATCATGTTGTCTAATCTTATCTAGCTTATTTGGTCAAATCCTAGTTTTCAACGTTGAGTTTTCAATTAACCTTGTCAAGTTTAGATTCAAACATTGATTGATTTTTGTTTAGACATCAATTCATGGGGTTGATACATAGATCTTTCTTTTTTTGGGTTGCATAATTTTTACTAATTGATTATCCAAATTTGAAAACTATTGATAGTTTGTTTGTTCAAAGCCTATCCTCATTATTATTTGTGTCTTTATTTAAGCAAACATAGTCTTTTTTTCAAAAATATTTTTCCTTATGCCTTAAGCAAACTGATCATGTTTATGTTTGATTTTATGTGTTAGGTTTATGTCAAAGTTGTTTCCAAACTTGTTAGATTTAATTCAATCACATATTGCCTTTATTTCAAGCCTAACTTGTCATGTTGTTTGTCCAAAATGTCTAGCATAGCCTGTTTGAGCCTAGCTTTTGAATCTACATTTGGATAAAAGGCCTTGCAAATATTTTCCCTTTCTTAATTTAGACTTTGTTTGAAACACTTTGACCTAAATTTTTGACATGCCAATTTTTATTTAGATGCTTGACCATTTGTGTGTATGAAATTTGACATTAGACATTTGACATTAGACTATTTTATGCCAAGCCTTAGTACAAACTATTTTGAAGGTATAACTCCATGATCAAATCATTTTTATAGATACTGATCCAATTTTGACCAAGTTAGACCAAGTTGGAACATTTTTTCCTTTGGACATTATCTTTTAGAGTTTGCATAACTCTAATACTTTTTGTTTTTGGAGCTTTCATCATTTATGTAGATATGTCTAGCTACACTTATGGTAGAGACACACAATCCAAATTATGATAGAATGGCCACACAAAATAAATTTTATGGCTTTATTCAAGACCCAAATGATTATGATATAGTTTATGAGACATATTTTTATCCACCTTATAATAATCATTCATGGGAACAAAATCACGAACCAGGGTATGATCCAAATCAAGACCTTGATTGGTATAAAGAGGTTTGTGAGGAGGAATTTAAAGACCAAATTATAGATAATATTATTTGGGATATAGATCCATACCCTCTTTAAAATAACTAGTACATAGAACATATTCAAGAACTAGATTATGATCCAACTCAAGATTGGGATGATATGGTTTCTGAGGACTTAGATACATTGTCTTATGTGAGCAATCAAGATCCACAATGACCCTTCATCATTCTAAGACCTCATCCTTTGGCTTGTTTTAGAAACCAAGTTCCAAAATGCTCAACCATTTCTATACCAAGACTTCATACTTTGGCTTGTATGAGAAATAACACTATAAAGTGTCCACCCATTATCCAACCATTGACCATTCCTCATCTAGTGCCTATCATTCCCCACTTTATAAAACCCTAACCAATCCAACCCAAATATCAACAAATATAATTATGATTCTAACCAATCATTCAACCTAAACCTCATCTAATTATTCAACCTAAACCTCATCTAATCATTTCACCTTAGCCCATCATTCACCCAAAACCTCAATCAGCCCAATCAATCCCTTAATCAAGCTAATCATTCAAGGATCAAGATATGAGGAAAACTAGTATTTTTGAACTCATTAAAAACCAAAGCCAATAAAACCAACTAATTTAAGATGTTTCTATTTAACCAACCACAGGTAATAAGTTAACTTATGATGAATAACCTATTGATATTATATCAGTTGTCAAGGAGTCTCACTCTAGTGCGTCAGTCTTTGCTAAGTTATTTCTTAATGATTATAACTACCTTTGGGAAAATTAACACCTCAACCATATGCCTATTTTTCAATATACTCCTCCTAACAATATAATTTTTGAGGAGTTTTCTCTTGACCTTTTTCCCATCCTAAAAGGGTCCCACTCTAGCAAGTCAGTCTTTGTGAAGCCCACCATGTCATCAAATGCTGTTACTTGTCCACTATAAAAAATTCAACCAAACATCATTGTAATAGATTACCCATCAGATGAAGAATAAAAGTTAGAGATAGGTTTTATTTATGAATTGATATCAAATTTAGCATCAAAATTAGAATTAAAATTAGTCTTGACATCAGATTCAAATTCCATTGAGTCAGAATTAGATTCAAAAGAAGAATACATTCATGACTATTACAATATTGGTTACGTATGCCCAAAAAATAAATATGAATACATTTATGATCCTTCTACAATTTTTGAGGATGAGTAATTCAGATTTAACATAATTTATCCTAATATCTTTTATGAGGATTATAAAACCTCTCCCCATTCCATTACCATTTCATAAGCCATTACCATCAATCAACATAGGCATATTATTGTCATTCCATCTCCCACAAGTGTTGATTCAGACCAAAAGAATCACACCTTATTAAACTTCATCCATGGTGACATACTAGATGAAGAAAATCATGAAATCTAGGACCACAATCATACAGCAAAAGAACACTCTTTTACTAAAACCTTTTCAGAAGTACTAGGGGATAATCAAAGTCAGAACTTAGTAACTTCTAGTGAAACCTTTTTGGAGGTGCTAGGGGATAATCAAATTCAAAAGTCAATGATCCTTAGTGAAAATTTCTTAGAGGTGCTATGAGACAATCAACATAATTTTATTAGTGAAAACCTCATTGAGGCACTAATAACTGATCACAAAATTTATTCAATGCTTGATGAAGACAAAATCAAAGAACACATCAAAATAACTTTCTATCTATAGCTTAATCAGATGGTAGCTACTCTCAAGATCAAATAATAGAAAAATTTAGTGATTCTATCAAGAAAATATTTATAAGTCTTCATCCCTACCACATCTAAAGTTATGTTGAATCTAGTATCAACAACATTACGTGTGACTAAAAGTCATGATCTTCATTTGTTTCCCCACCATTATACATTTTATTATCATTTTCCATTCCATTTTATAAAAAAAACTACCATCCATTATTTATCCTTATTTACCATCCACAATCACACTTTCCTTTATATAGGTCACAAAGATACCTTGTCTAGACACTTGAAGGAATTAGAATTAATGACCAATGAAGATGATAAAAGCATTTTTAGAATCCATATTTGTAACCAATTCTTGATAGAGAAACTATTTTGATGAGGTGTGAGATAACAATTACCATGATTGATTATTCTATTTGTATCATTTATTGATTAGTACATGCATCTCTATTTCAATAGGAGAAATAGAATCATATGTCATTTATCATACCGATGCCAAAAACATGCACCCTAACATTTCATTATCATATCTTTTCATTTTCCATATCCATTTGTCATTGTCACATACCCATCCATTCACCCCATGACTTGGGGGAAACCCTCTTACCATATTATCTAATTTATAAAACCATCATTATCCTAGAAAAAGACCATACTATATTATCATTCCATTCCTATCTAGACCAAATCCTATTTTTATTCATCCTACCCAATCCTATTTTGATCTTAGTTCTTTTGGTTCTTCTTACACCTTTTACGAGGGGATTCCAATCGAGTTTTAATAAACAATCAAATCCATGTTTATAATGATAGTTTGTAAAAGTAGTGTGATAGTTGATCTGGAAAGACATCTTTCATTTTCCATCCTATATTGAGTTTGTTTATGTAAGCTTGATTATAACCATATATTAGTAAATTAATGTCTCACCAATATTGATACTAATTATAACTGCCTATGGAAAAATTAGTATCATTGACCTATGTTACGGTATCCTAGTTATAACTAACTAGGGGTAAACTATGGGAACACTTATTTACCATGTATTGTTGCATTACCTTGCCATCATTATTTTCATTTGATTGGCCATTTTTTAGATTTGATAAATTATTGGGACCTAGTTGATTTTTCCTCACCTTTTATGTGGCTGGAATTAATATGACTTAAGGTCATTTTAGGACTATGTATGTCATGCTCAATTCATATTGAGCTCACCTTAGTTCCCTCTCTATATACTTTCACCATTTTGTGAGCAACCTAAGTCAAACAATCTCATCATTTTACAAGTAGGTATCTTGTCATTCTCTAACAAGTTAAAATACCTCAAAAAACCAAAACATTTTAAATATTTCAAATTCTAGAAACATTTATCCTATCTAAGCTTAATTATTTATCCTCTATTTACCCTACTAGGGCAAATCCATTGTAAAGATGCTTTCTTTTGTTTTTTGTTTCTAGGATTTCTATTTGTTTATTTATTTCAGGCTATTTATATATTTATACACTTTCTATTTATTTGTTTATTTGCTTGTATATTTGTTTTCTTTCAACAATGTTCCCTTGACTTAGTCTATATGTGTTCATTGGGTTATTCTTTGTGCACTTTATTCTTGAGTCCATCCATATTTATGTGTTTACATTATCATCATGGTTTTTATCATTGGTGAATTATTTTCTAGTGGGTATTGGGAGTAAGTCCTTATAAATATTTTGGTTAAGTATTTATGGTGTTATATCATGATGACTACCATCACATTATATAATAAAAAGTAGTTTAAAAAAGGTCTATAAGTAATAGACCTATAGAATTTTCTCTTTGGCACCTTGGCAAATTTTTCCATACCACCCTTGAACAAATCAACCCATTGACCATTATAGTTGCATTATTGCTAATAAGGATGAGCATATTATTGTTGTTAGGTCAAACTAAATCATTTAAATTGATCAATCCAATTCTTATATTCATCTCTTTCATCACTTTGTGTCTGCTCATCTTCAATTTGTATTCCAGGTTATATCTTTGAGTTATGCTTGATAACCATCCCTAACCATGGCATAATCATATTTAACCAATCTAGGTCCTTTTAGTGATTATAATTACCTATGAGTAAATCATTATTTTGATTTTTATTCCTAATTATAACCATCTTTTAAAAAATTATTAATCCTTAAAAATCAATCTATGCAAGCATTTTCTCATTTGGATTAATCTCAACTACATGTTAATTTCAAATTTCTTCTTGATTCTTTTTTGAGGAACCATCCATAAATAAATGTGACAACCACTCCTTCAAGGGGATATCATCATAGGGTTTTCAAATACTAATTAGATTATTTTATTCAATCATCATCTTCTTTTTGGCATATAAGCCATCTCTTATTATTTGAGAAGAAATTACTTTGCCTATGATTTGTAACATCTTTCCAAACATAGTAAAACTATAGACACCTAAATTTGGCCACCAATGGCTTTATATTATATCTTAGATCAATTATTGTCAATCATTAAATACCTATCTCAAGAATTTCTATTAGTCTCAAATTTGGCTTCATAACCTCACATTAAATCAATTTGGTGTATTAAATTAATTAAATAAGGTAAATACACACATTTAATTAATAAAAATAAAATAAATGATCAAATTCCTAAAAAAAATTAATTAACTTTCACACCCTAATCAAAATAAATTATCAAGTTAAATCAATTTCAAATCTTAATTGAGTTTACCCATGAACTAATAAATCAATTACTAAAAAGGAAACTCAAGAGCATCTTACTTTTATGAATTGTAAATTTTGGAAAATATCTAAAATAATATCTTAAGAATATGTCAAACTCAACCAAATTTAATAAACTCAACCATGGTTGTGAGTTTTCAATTTTAAAAAATATCTAAAAGAATATCTTAGGAATATGCCAAACTCAACCAAAGTTAATAAACTCAACCATGATAAGATTTAACCTATTCAAAATGATTTTAAAGCCTATAAAAGAAAGCTTGGATCCCTTAATTTAGGGAGCTCAATCAAATTAAATTTATAATTAAAGAATAGATTCATGAAGCTAAAAAGTTAGTGTTATAATATTGAAATTAAGCTAAGCCATCAATCAAGCCAAGCATTTAACAATAGTGCCAAGAGGAGATGGAGATAGCCAAGCCTCATTGATGAAGATATCATGAACAAAAACTGAGTAAGTCACTTTAAAATGCATTTTTGAATATCCAAGAAAGGTAAAATAAGGTTTTTTTTTTGTATTTTAATTGTATCTTCCATTATAGTCTTGTTAACTAAGCTCTTCATAGTAACTAGAGCTAGAGATGTTATGCTAGTGTATTTATTTAATTTTGATTTCATTTTGGGACTAAATCAATACCAATCATCATATATTGATTTAAATTCTTATTCTAAATAATGGCACGCCTGTTGGGACTATCTAAATGATTACACAACTCAAGAATTTCTTTGTATTCATAGTTTTAATTCTTTTTTTCTTGTTTTTACTTTGCTAGAGTAAAAATGGCCCATAAATAATTCATAATTTTTTATTTACTTAATATATTTTTTATAAATATTTATATGGGTATATATAAATATGTTATTTATATTATCTAAAAATTTCAAAAAAAAAACTCTTTATATTTTAGAAGTTGTGGTTCTTTTAATGACTATCACTTTCTATCTTTTAATTTTCTGGTAAAAATGATTAGTACATAGCTAATAATTTTTTTTATTAATTTTTTTGACCTAAATAATTTTATAGTGTTTTTCCCTAAATCTATAAATAACCTCCTAAAATTTTGTGATAAATGTATGTATATTTTAAAGGTTATGGTTAAATTACTAACTGTAGGTTTTTATGATTTTTGTGTTCGGTTTTCTTGTTTTTAACCTTCTAACTTGTTTGCATGTTTCATAGATTCACACACACACACAGATATATATACATATGTATATATGTATATATGTATATATATATACATATATATATATACATATATACATATATATACATATACATATACATATATATATATATATATATATATACATATATATATATATATATACATATATATATATACATATATATATATATATATATATATACATATATATATATACATATATATATATACATATACATATATATATACATATATATAAATATATATACACATATATATATACACATATATATATATATATACATACACACACACACACACACACACACACACACACACACACACACACACACACACACACACACACACACACACACATATTTTTTGATATTTTTATAACCATTTCCTAACCTAACATGTTTATTTTTTTTGGATTTTGCCTTTGGGTTAATATATTTCACCCTTCAAAGTTACTTGTATCATTTTATAAATAAGCTTCAAGGCTAAACAAAGTGTTAATCTTTTTCTTATAGAACCATTTGAAAAACATTCAAAAAAATCGTAAGTAATACTTTAAAACTTAATTTTAGAGGTTTTAAAATTAATTAGATACTTCTATTTGAGTTTTTAAAAATAAAGAAAATCATGTTTATGTTAAATGTTCTGATTGTTCTTTCAAACTTTGCAACTAAAGCCAAGGGGCCAAAAAGAACACCACCACATTTATTATTTGGCATTGAAAATGAAGTCATTAGTAAAAAATTTATTTCATTAGTTTCTTTAATTATTTTATTGTTAAAAATAAGGTTTTCACATGTATTCTCTTCCATTTGTCCCCTTTAGAGAACCCTTAGAATCAAAAGGGCCCATTCTTATTGCAAGAAACCTAGTCCAAAGGTTTAGAAAGAATGTCATCTAAAACACTCCCCAAAAACTCCCAATATAATTGAGTGATCTTGACATGAACCTAAAGTATTTTTATTATATTTTTTATTTTATACAAACTTAACTTGAGAGGGGGACTTTATTACCTCCCACAAGTTCTATAAGGAAGCTTTAACCTAGGGATTCATCTCTCACCACTGACTTCACCCACTACCACTAAGATTGAAGTTTTGAGTAGTTAAACCCCATTATAGTATTGGAGTTACACATGGGATGGATCTGCCCTTTGGATATCACACTATACTGAGTGAACAATAGGCTACAATGGTTACAAAAAGGATAAGACCTTTTTGTAGCAAGCCAAGTGTTGCAGATATCCAATTTATGTGCTTTTCTTTTGCATCATGACGTGAAAGTCATTATATAATTCATACCCCTAGAAATGATTGAAAATAAATTAGTTTTAGTCAACACCACTTTACCATACCTTTTCTAAGATTTGGACAATTATACTTAGTATATTTTGGTCATTTTTGCTTGGTATATTTTAAGACTAAAACTTATTTGTTTATTTATAAACCAGGTCAAAACCACTTTTTTTATGTCACTTGTCTATGTAAAGAGATGTTATGTTATCAATTTTACACTACACTTGTGCTTGAATTTTTTTCTAAACTTGTTTGTGTTTGTGTCATTTGAGTTGTGGAGGGTAGTGTTACACTGCCAAAATCATATCAAAGTATTTTGCCTTTGAGTCTTTGAAACATAAAATTGATCAAATCATTTGAGTATGATTATTACATTAGGACATTAAATTTATTTCAAAACTTATTTACCATTGCACCAAAAACTATTTTTTTCAAAATCAACCACATATACCATTTGGACCTTTGTCTTATGCCATCATGTTGTCTAATCTTGTCTAGCTTGTTTGGTCAAATCCTAGTTTTCAACATTGAGTTTTCAATTAACCTTGTCAAGTTTGGATTCAAACATTGATTGATTTATATTTAGATCTCAATTTATGGGGATGATACACATATCTTTCTCTTTTGAGTTGCATAACTTTGATTAATCGATTACCTAGATTTAAAAACTATTGATGGGTTATTTGTTCAAAGCCTATCCTCATTATTATTTGTACCTTTATTTAATAAAATATATTATTTTATCCAAAAACATTTTGCCTTATGATATATGCCAATTGATCATGTTTATGTTTGATTTTGTGTGTCAGGTCTATGTCAAAGTATTTTTCAAACTTATTAGATTAAATTAAATCACATCATGCCTTTGTTTCAAGCCTAGCTTTTGACATCGTTTGACCAAAAATCTTAGCCTAGCCTATTTGAGCCTAGATTTTGACTCCACATTTGGACAAAAGATATATAAACTCTTTTCCCTTTCTTAGTTAAGACCTTGTTTGGAACACTTTGACCTAAACTTTTGATATGTCAATTTTTATTCATGTGCTTGACCTTTTATGTGTATAACATTTGATGTTAGACTATTTTATGCTAAGTCTTAGTAAAAACTATATTGGAGATGCAACTCCATGATCAAATCATTTTTTGGAGATACAACTCCACTTTTGACCAAGTTAGACTAAGTTGGAACCTTTTTTACTTTGGATAATGTCTTTCAGAGTTTGAAAAACTCTAAGCCTTTTTGTTCTCATAGCTTTCATCATTTATGTGGATATGTCTAGCTACACTTATGGTAGAGTCATGCATAATCCAAATTATGATAAAATGGCTTCTCAAAATGACTTTTATGGCTTTAGTCAAGACCCCAATAATGATAATATAGTTTGTGAGAAAGAATTTTATCCACCTCATAATAACCATTCATGGGAATAAAGTCATGAACCAACTTATGATCCAACTCAAGACTTTAATTGATATAAAGAGGCTTATGAGGAGGAATTTTAAGACCTAATTATAGATAATGTTGTTTGAGAAATGGAACTATACTCTATTTACAATAATCAATACATAAAACATATTCAACAACCAGCTTATGATCCAACTCAAGATTGGGATGATATGGTTTATAAAGATAACCTAGATACATTGTCTTGTGTGAGAAATCAAGATCCACAATGACCCTTCATCATTTTAGGACTTCATCCTTTGGATTGTGTGAGCAACAAAGTTCCACAATGCTCAACCATTTCTATACCAAGACTTCATCCTTTAGATTGTGTGAGCAATCACACAACATAGTGCCCACCCATTATCCAACCACCAACCATTCCTCATCTAATGCCTCTCATTCCCCACTTTAGAAAACCCCAGCCAATCCAACCCAAATATTAACCAATACAATTATGATCCAAACCAATCATTCAACCTAAACCTCATCCAATCATTCAACTAAAACTCATCAAATCAATTAGCCTTAGCCCATCATTTAGCTTAAATCTTAACCACTCCAATAAATCTCTCAATAGAGATAATCATTTGAGGATCAAGCTATGAGAAAAATTGGTATTTATAAACTCATTTAAAACTAAATCCAATAAAACCAACTAATCCAATATGTTTCTATTAAACCAACCACTTCTGATATGTCAACATGTGATGAATCACCTATTAATCCTATACCAATTTTTGAGGAGTCTAACTTGAATGAGTTAGTCTTTTCTAAATCATTTACTAATGATTATAACTACCTTTGGACAAATTGATACCTCGACCATATGCCTATTTTTCAATATCCTCCTTTTGACAAGCCAATTTCTAAGGAGTTTTCTCTTTACCTTTTTCCCATCCTAAAAGGGTCCCACTCTGACAAGCCAATATTTATGGAGCCCATCATGCCATCACAAGTGGTTACTTTTCCACTAATAAACATTAAACCAAACATCATTGTAGTAGATTAGCCATCAGATGAAGAATCAGAGTTAGAGTTCGGTGTAAAATCAAAATCAATCTTGACATCAAATTCAAAGTCCATTGAGTTAGAATTATATTCAAAAGAAGAATACATTCATGACTATTATAATATTAGTTATGCATACCTATAAAATCAATATGAATATATTTTTGATCCTTATATAGTTTTTGAGGATGAGTACTTCAACTTTGACACATGTTATCCTAGTATCTTCTACGAGGATTATGCATCCTCTCCCCATTTCATTACCATTCCATAGGCCATTACCATCAATCAACATAACCATATTATTGGCATTCCATCTCCCAAAAGTGTCAATTGAGACTAATAGAATCACACCTTATTAAACTAAATCTATGGTGACATATCAGATGAATAAAATCAAGGAGGCCAAGACCACAATCATACAACAAAATAACACTCTCTTAGTGAAACCTTTTCAGAGGTGATATGGGATAATCAAAGTCAAAATTCAAAATCTTTTAGTGAAACCTTTTTTAAGGTTCTATGGTATAATCAAAGTCAAAATTCAATGATCCTTAGTGAAACTTTCTCAGAGGCACTATGGAACAATCAAGACAACTTCACTAGTGAAAACTTCATCGAAGCACTATTCGCTGAGCACAAAATTTATTCAATGTTTGATGAAGAAAAAATTAAATATAAAATCAAAATAGCTTCCTATTTATAGCCTAATTAGATGCTATCTATTCTCAAGATCAAAAAATAAAAAAATTGGTGGTCTTATCAAGAAAATATTGAGAATTCTTTGATCTTGCCACATCTAAACCTATATCAAATCCAACATCAATAATATTACATGTGACTGAAACTTTTGATCTTTATTTTTTTCCCCACCATTACACATTACATTATAATTTTCCATTTCAATTTACAAACAAACCTAGCATCCATTATTTATCCTTATTTACTATACACGATTGCATTTTCATCTATAGAGATCACAAAGGTACCTTTTCTCAACACTTGAAGGAATCAAAATCAATGACCAATAAAGATCACAAAAGCATTCTTAGAATCTATATCTATAACCAATTCTTGACAAAATATCTATTTTGATGAGGTGTGGGATAACAATTAAGATGATTTATTATTATATTTGTATCATTTACTAGTTAATATGTGCATCTCTATTTCAATAGAATCAATAGAAACATATGCCATTTATCATACCCAGGATAAAAATATCTACCATACCATTTCATTTACAATATCTACTTGCCATTGTCACATACCTATCCATTCACCCCATCACTTGGGGGCAACCATCTTACCATTTTATTCAATTTATAAAACTATCATTATCCTAGAGCAAGACCATTTTGTATTATCATTCCATTGTTATCTAGACCAAATCCTATTTTTAGTCATCCTACCCAATCCTATTTTGATCTTGGTTCCTTTGGTTCTTCTCATACCTTTTGTGAGGGGATTCTAACCAAGTTTCAATAATCAATCAAATCCATGTTTATAATGATAGTCTATAAAATTAGTGTGACAATTGATCTAACAAGATAACTTTCATTTTCCACTCTATATTGAGTTTGTTTATATGAGCCTAATTATAGTAATCTATGGAAAAATTAGTGTCTCACCAATCTTGAGACTAATTATAACTACCCATGGAAAAATTAGTATTATTAACCTATGTCATTTTATCCTAGTTATAACTACTATAGGTAAACTAGGGGAAACATTTATTTACCATGTATTACCATATCACTTTGCCATCATTGTTTTCATTTCACTGGCCATTTGTTAGATTTGAGATCTTGTTAGGACCTAGTTACTTTTTCCTCACCTTTTATGTGGATAGAATTACTATGACTTGAGGTCATTTTGAGACTATGTATGTAATGCTCAATTCATGTTGAGGTCACCTCAGTCCCTATTTTCATACACTCTCACCATTTTATGAAAAACCTAAGTTAAACACTCTCACCATTTTGCAAGTAGGTATCTTGTCATTCTATAACGAGTTGAGATACCTTAAAATGCCAAAAACATTTTAAATATTTTAAAATATAAAAACATTTATCATGTCTAAGCTTAGTTAGTTATCTTCAATCTACCCTATTGGGGAAAAGTCATTATTAGGATGCTTTCTTTTACTTTTTGTTTTCAAGATTTCTATTTGTTTGTTTGTTTCAAGTTATTTGTATGTTTATGTGCTTTTCTATTTGTTCATTTGTTTGCTTATTTTTTTGTTTATTTTCAACACTATCGCTTTGACTCAATCTATATGTGTTCATTGGGTGATTCTTTGCACATATTATTATTGATTCCATCCATATTCATGTGTTTAAATTAACATCATGGTTTTTATCATTGGTGCACTATTGGATTTTGAGAGTCATTCCTTATGAATATTTTTAGAGTCTTCATGGTGTTCTATCATGATGCCTACTATCAAATAATATAGTAAAAATAAGCTTCAATAAGGTCTATAAATAATGAAGTCATAGAAGTTTCTCCTTGGCACCTTGGCAAATCCTTTGATACCACCCTTGATCAAATCAATCCATTAACCATTATAGTTTTATTATTGATAATAAGTATGAGTATATCCTCATTTTTAGGTCTAACTAAATCATTTCTATTGATCAATCTTATTCTTCTATTCATCTTTTTCATCACTTTGTGCCCGCTCATCTTCAATCTATATTCCAAGTTATATCCTTGACTTATGCTTGCTAATTAGCCCTAACTAAGGTACAATCATCTTTAACAAATCCATGTTCTTTTAATTATTATAACCACCTATGGGAAAATAATCATTTTGTCTTTTATTCTTGATTATAACCATCTTTGGACAAATGATTAATCTTTAAAAATTAATGCATGCAAGCATTTTCTCATTTGGATTAATCTCAAATATAAGTTAATTCCACCTTTTTTCTTGCTTCTTTTTTGAGGGACCATCCATCAATAAATTTGAAATCCACTCCCTTGATGGGGCATCATCACAGGCTTACAAAATACCATTTAGAGCTTTGTTTTTCAATCATCATCTTCTTTTTGGCATACATGTCATCCCTCATTATTTGAGAAGATATTACTTTGTCTATGATTTACAAAATCTTCCCAAATAGGAGAAAACTATAGACACCTAAATTTGGCTATCAATATCTTCATATCTAACTTTATACCAATTATTTATAATCATTAAATACCTATCCCAAGAATTTTTATTAATCTCAAATTTTGGTTCATAACCTCGTATTAAATCAATTTGGCTTATTAAATCAATTAAACAAGGTAAATAGACACATTTAATTAATAAAAATAAAATAAATGAACAAATTCCTAAAAATAATTAATTAACTTACACACCTTAATCAAAATCAATTAGCAAGTTAAATCAATTTGAAATCTTAATTGAGTTCACCCATGAGCTAATAAATAAATTACTAAAAAGGAAATTCAAGAGCATCTTATCTTTGTAAGTTGTCACTTTTGAAAAATATATAAAACAATATCTTATGAATATTTTAAACTCAACCAAAGTTAATAAACTCAATTATGGTTGTGAGTTGTTACTTTTGAAAAATATCTAAAAGAATATCTTAAGAATATTTCAAACTCAACCAAAGTTCATAAATTCAACCATGGTTAGATTTAATCCATTCAAATGGATTTGGAATCTTATAAAATTAATCCTAGATCCATTAATTTAGATATCTCAATAAAAATAAAGTTATAATACAGAAATAGATTCATGAAGCTAAAAGCCTAGTGTTATAATGTTGAATTTGAGCCAAGTCATCAATCAAGCCAAGCATTTAACAATAGTGCCAAGAGGAGATAGAGATAGTAAATCCCCATTGATGAATATATCATGAAAATAAATTGATAAATTCACTAAAAAAAGTATTTTGGAGCATCCAAGAAAGGTAAAAGAAAGTTTATTTTGCATTCTAGTTGTATCTTCCATTATAATCTTGTTAACTAAGCTCTTCCTCGTAACTAGGCTTAGAGATGTTATGCTACTATGTTTATTTAATTTTAGGATTAAAAAAATACTAAACATCCTATCTTGAGTCAAAATCTTAGTTTACATAATGACACGCTCGATGGGACTATCTACATGATTGTACAACTCACGATTTTTTTTGTATTCATAGTTTTCATTCTTTTTTTTTTTGTTTTTTCTTTGCTAGAGTAAAAATGGCCCATAAAGAATTCATAAATTTTCATTTACTTAATATTTTTTTATAAATTTTTTTAAGGGTATATATAAATATGTTATTTATATTATTTAAAAATTTAAAAATAAATATCTTTATATTTTAGAAGTTATGGTTATTTTAGTGACTATCACTTTTTGTCTTTTAATTTTATGGTAAAAATGGTTAGTATAGATCTAATAACTTTTTTTATTTACTATTTTGATGTAAATTTTTGTAGATAATTTCATATTATACCTATAAATAACTCAAAAAAAATTCATGATAAATGGATATATATTTTAAAAGCTATGGTTCAATTACTAATTGTAGGTTTTTATGATTTTTGGGTTCGATTTTTTTTAACCTTCTAACTTGTTTGCATGTTTCATAAGTTTATTTTATTTTTTTGAATTTTTTTGAGTTTTTTATTGATATTTTTTATAAATTTTGTCTAACCTAACATGTTTTCTTTTTTGGAGTTTTGCCTTCGAGTTAATAAATTTTTCCCTTCAAAGTTGCTTGTCTCATTTGATAAATAAGCTTCAAGGCTAAACAAAGTGCTAATCTTTTTTTGTAAGACCCATTTGAAAAATTATCAAAAAAATCCTAATTAATACTTTCAAACTTCATTTTGGAGGTTTTAAAATGAATTAGACACTTCTATTTGAGTTTTTAAAAAGAAAAAAAAATCATGTTTGTGTTAAATGTTTTGATTGTTCTTTCAAAGTTTGTAACTAAAGCCAAGGAGCCAAAAAAAAACACCACCACATTTGTTATCTGGGATTAAAAATAAATTCATCAGTCAAAATTTGATTTAATTAGTTAATTTAATTAATTTATTGGTAAAAATAAATTTTGTGCATGTATGCTCTTCCATTTGTCCCCTTTAAGGAACCCTTGGAATCAAAAATGCCCATCCTTATTACAAGAAACCTAGTCCAAAGGTTTATAAAGAATGTCATTTAAATCAATCTCCAAAAACTCAAAATAGTATTGGGTGATCTTGAAATGAACCTAAATTCTTTCTATTATGTTTTTTATTTTGTGAAAACTTGGCTTGCGAGGGGGGACTTCATTACCTCCCGTAAGTTCTATAGGGAAGCTTTGACCTTAGGTTCCATCTACCAACACTGACTTCACCCAATCCCACTAGGATCAGAGGTTTGAGTGGTTAAACCACCTTCTAGTGTTGGAGTTTCAAATAATAAGTATCTATACTTTAGACATCGCACTACACTAAGTGAATAGTAGGTTATAATAGTTACAAAAAGGATAAGACCTTTCTACAACAAGTCAAGTACCATGGACATCCAATTTATGTTCTTTTCATTTGCATCATGATGTGCAAGTGATTATGTAATGTATCCCTATAGAAACTATTTAAAACTAATTAGTTTTAGTCAACCCCACTTTTTAATACCCTTACTAGGATTTGGATGATTATAGTTGGTGTATTTTGGTCATTTTTGCCTAGTATGTTTTGAGACTAAAACTTGTTTGTTTATTTATAAACTAGTTCAAAACCAATTAATTTATACATCACTATTTTATATAAAGAGGTGTTATGCTATACATTTACACCACACTTGTGCTTTAGAATTTTTGCTAAACTTATTTTTGTGTGTGTCATTTGAGTTGTAGAGGGTAGTGTCACATTGCCAAACTCATATCAAACCATTTTGCTTTTGAGTCTTTGAAATATAGAATTGGTCATATCATTCGAGCATACATATGTCATTAGGATGCTCAATTTGTTTCAAAACTTGTTTACCATTACACCAAAAATAATTTATTTCAAAATAAGTCACATACACCATTTGGATCATTGTCTTATGTCGTCATATTATCTAATATTGTCTAGCTTGTCTAGTCAAATCATAGTTTTCAACATTGAGTTTTTAATTAACCTTGTCAAGTTTGGACACAAACATTGATTGATTTCTATTTAGACCTAAATTTGTGGAGTTTATACACAAATATTTCTTTTTTGGGTTACATAACTTAGGTTAATCGATTACTCAAATTTGAAAACTATTGATGGTTTTTTTTGTTCAAAGCCTATCTTCATTATTATTTATTTATTTATTTGGGAAAACATAATATTTTTTCCAAAAGACTTTTGCCTTATGCCTTATGCCAACTGATCATGTTTATATTTGATTCCATGTGTCGGGTCTATGTCAAAGTTATTTCCAGACATGTTAGATTAAATCCAATCACATCATGCCTTTGTTTCAAGTCTATCTTTTGACACCGTTTAGCCAAAAGTCCTAGCATATCCTATTTGAGCCTATCTTTTAACTCTGCATTTGGATAAAAGACCTAGTGACTCTTTTTCCTTTCTTAGTTTAAACCTTGCTTAGAACACTTTGACTTAAAATTTTGACAAGTTGATTTTTATTCAAATGTTTGACCTTTTGTGTGTATGACATTTAACGTTAGACATTCAATGTTAGCTATTTTATGACAAATCTTATCACAAATCATTTTGGAGATATAACTCCATGATCAAATCATTGTTTGAAGATATAGCTCTATTTTTTATCAAGTTAGACCAAGTTGGAACCTTTTTTCCTTTGGATATTATATTTTATAGTTTGTAAAACTTTAATCCTTTTTGTTTTCATAGCTTTCATTATTTATGTGGATATGTCTAGCTACACTTATGGTGGAATCATGAACAATCTAACTTATGATAGAATGGCTGCACAAAATGACTTTTATGGCTTTATTTAAGACCCCAATGATGATAATATGGCTTATGAGACATTTTTTCCACCTCATAATAATCATTCATGGGAACGAAGTCATAAACCAGCTTACGATCTAACTCAAGATATTGATTGGTATAAAGAGGCTTGTGAGGAGGAATTTGAAGACCCAACCATAGATAATATTGTTTGGGATACATATCCATACCCTCTTTACAATAATTAGTACACAGAAAATATTCAAGGACCAACTTATGATCCAACTCAAGATTGGGATGATATGGTTTATGAGGACTTAGATACATTAACTTGTGTGAGCAATCAAGCTCTAGAATGACCTTTCATCATTCTAAGACCTCGTCCTCTATCTTGTGTGAGCAACCAAGTTTCATAATTCTCAACCATTTCTATACCAATACTTCATTCTTTAGCTTGTATGAGCAATCACGTTATATAATGACCACCCATTATCCAACCATCGACCATTCATCATCTAGTGCCTATCATTCCCTACTTAAAAAAACCTAGCCAATCTAACCCAAATATCAACCAATCCAATTATTATCCCAACCAATCATTCAACCTCAAATTCATATAATCATTTAACCTAAACCTCATCCAATCATTTAGCCTAAATCTCAACCAATCTAATCAATCCCTCAATCGAGCTAATCATTTGAGGATCAAGTTGTGAGGAAAATTTGGTTGTTTTGAACTCGTTGAAAACCAAAGCCAAGAAAACCAACTAATCTGAGATGTTTATATTGAACCAACCACTTGTGATAAGTCAATATATGATGAGTCACCTACTGATCTTATATTAGTTGTTGAGGAGTCTCACTCTAATGATTCAGTCTTTATTGAGTCATTTCTTAATGACTATAACCACCTTTGGGTAAATCAATACCTCAAACATATGCCTATTTTTCAATATCCTCCTCTTGACAAGCCAATTTATGAGGAGTTGTCTCTTGACCTTTTTCCCATCCTTAAAGGGTACCACTCTAACAAGATAGTCTTTATAGAGCCCACCATGCCATCACAGGCCATTACTTATCCACTACCAAACATTCAATCAAACATAACTACAATATTTTATCTATCAGATGAAGAATCAAAGTTAGAGTTAGGTTCTATTTTGGAATTAATATCATATTTATAATCATAATTAAAATCAAAATCAATCTTGACATCAGATTTAGAATCCATTAAATCAAAATCAAATTTAGAAGAAGAATACATTCATGAGTGTTACAATATTGGTTATGCATGCCTAGAAGATCAATATGAATACATTTGTGATCCTTTTATAGTTTTTGAGGATGAGTACTTTGGCTTCAACACAAGTTATCCTAGTATCTTTTATGAGGATTGTGTAGCCTATCCCCATTCTATTACCTTTTCATAGGCCATTAACAACAATCAACATAGCCATATTATTGACATTCCATCTCCCCCAAGTATTGATTGGGACCAACAGAATCACACATTATTAAACTACATCCATGGTGACATATTAGATGAAAAAAAGAAAAGAGGCCAAGACCACAATCATAAAATATAATAATAATCTCTTAGTAGAACCTTTTTAAAGGTATTAAGGGATAATCAAAGTCAATAATCAATGATCCTTAGTGAAACTTTCTTGGAGGTGCTATGGGACAATAAAGATAACTTAATTGGTGAAAACCTCATTGAGGCACTAATAGACGAGCACAAATTCTATTCAATGCATGACGAAGACAAAATCAAAGATCAAATCAAAATATCTTCCTATCTATAGCTTAATTAGATGGTATCTACTCTCAAGATCAAAAAACTAAAAAATTTGGTGGTCCCATCAAGAAAATATTCAGAAGTCTTCAATGCTACCACATATAATGTTATGTTAAATCTAGCATCAAAAATGTTACATGTGATTGAAAGTCATGATCTTCATTTGTTTCTTCACCATTACAAATTTCATTATCATTTTCTATTCCATTTTACAAATAAATCTACCATCCATTATTTTTACTTATTTACCATCCATGGTCATACTTTCCTTTGTAGAGGTCATAAATATACATTGTATCTACACTTGAAGGAATCAGAATCAATGACTAATAAAGATCACAAAATCATTTTTAGAATTCAGATCTATAACCAATTCTTGATAGAGTAGCTATCTTAACAATAGGTGTAAGATAACAATTAACATGATTGATTATTCTATTTATATCATTTATTGATTAGGACATGCATCTCCATTTCAACAAGAGTAATAAAATCATATGTCATTTATCATACCTGGTCCAAAAACATATACCATACCATTTCATTACCATACCATTTCATTTGCCATATCCATTTGCCATTATCGCAAACCTATCCATTCACCCCATCACTTGAGGGAAACCCTCTTACCATTTTAGCCAATTTATAAAACCATCATTATCCTAGAGCAAGACCATTTTGTATTATCATTCCATTCCTATCTTGACCAAAGCCTATTTTTAGTTATCCTACCTAATCCTATTTTGATCTTGGTTCTTTTGGTTCTTCTTACACCTTTTATGAGGGGATTCCAATCAAGTTTAAATAATCAATCGTATCCATGTTTATAATTATAATCTATAAAATTAGTTTGATAGTTGATCTAGTAAGATATCTTTCCTTTTTTTATCCTATATTGAGTTTGTTTATGTGAGCCTAATTATAACTACCTATGAGCGAATTAGTGGCTCATGAATCTTGATACTAATTGTAACTACTTATTGGTAAATTATTATCATTTACCTATGCCATTATATGCTATTAATAACTACATATGGGTAAACTAGGGGAAACACTTATTTACCATGTATTACCACATCACCTAGCCATCGTTGTTTTCATTTGAATGGCCATTTGCTAGATTTGAGAACTTATTGGGATCTAGTTGGTTTTTTCTCGCCTTTTTTGTGGATGAAATTAATATGACTTGAGATCATTTTGGGACTACATATGTCATGCTCAATTCATGTTGAGGTCACCTCAGTCCCACTTTCCATATGCTCTCACTATTTTTTGAGCAACCTAAGTCAAACACACTCATCATTTTACAAGTAGGTATCTTGTCATTCTCTAATGAGTTGATATAACTCAAAATTCCCAAAACATTTTAAATATTTCAAATTTCAAAAGAATTTATCCTATCTAAGCTTAGTTAGTTATCCTTGATCCACCCTACTGGAGCAAAGTCATTTTTAAGATGTTTTTTTTGCTTTTTTTCAAGATTTTTATTTGTTTGTTTATTTTAAGTTATTTATCTATTTATGCACTTTTTGTTCATTTTTTTGTTAGTTTGTTTGTTCACTTATCTATTTGTTTCCTTTCAAAACTATTGCCTTGACTCATTCTATATGTGTTCATTAGGTGATTCCTTACACACATTATTCATGAGTCTATCCATATTCATGTGTTTAAATTGTCATCATATTTTTTATCATTCTTGCATTATTTTCTAGTGATTATTGGATTTTGGGAGTTAGTATTTATGTATATTTTGACCAAGTCTTTATGGTGTTCTATCATGATGCCTACCATCATATGCTACAAAAAAAAATCAACTTCAAGAAGGTCTAAAACAAATGGAGTCACATATGTTTCTCTTTAGCACCTTGACAAATCCTTCCATACCACCCTTAATCAAATCAACCCATTGACCATTCTAGTTGTATTATTACTAATAAGGATGAGCATCTCCTCATTAACAAGTCCAACTAAATCATTTATATTGATCAATCTTATTCTTATATTAATTGTTTTCATCACTTTATGCTGGTTCATCATCAATTTGTATTCAAAGTTATATCCTTGAGTTATGCTTGATAATTAACCCTAACTAGGGAACAATCATTTTTATCCAATTCAGGTCCTTTTAATGATTATAAATACCTATAAGAAAATCATTATTTTGATTTTTATTTATGATTATAACCACCTTTGGGAAAATCATTAATCTTTAAAAATCAATGCATGCAAGAATTTTCTCATTTAAATTAATCTCAACCAAATGTTAATTACACCTTTCTTCTTGCTTCTTTTTTGAGGGACTATCCATCAACAAATATGATGGCCACTCTCTCGAGGGGGAATCATCATAGGCTTCCCAAATACTATTTAGAGCTTTTTTATTCAATCACAATCTTATTTTTGGCATACAAGTCATCTCTCATTATTTGAGAAGACATTGCTTTGTCTATGATTTGCAACATCTTCCCAAATAGGGGCAAATTTTAGACACCTAAATTTGGCCACCAATAGCTTCATATCTAACTTTAGACCAATTATCATCAATCATTAAATAACTAGCCCCAAAAAATTTATTAGTCTTGAATTTGGCTTCATAACCTCACATTAAATCAATTTGACCTATTAAATCAATTAAATAAGGTAAATACACACATTGAATTAATAAAAATTAAATAAATGGCTAAATGCCTAAAATGAATTAATTAACTTACACACCCTAATCAAAATCAATTAGCAAGTTAAATCAATTTCAAATCTTAATTGAATTTACCTATGAGATAATAAATCAATTCTAAAAAATAAAATTCAAGAGCATCTTACTTTTGTGAGTTTTCACTTTTGAAAAATATCTAAAATAATATCCTAAGAATATGCCAAACTCAATCAAAGTTAATAAACTCAATCATGGTCACATTTAACCCATTTTAAGGGATTTGAAAGCCTATAAAATCAATTTTAGAGCCCTTCATTTAGGCATCTCAATAAAATTAAAGTTATAATACATGAATAGATTCATGAAGATAAAAATCCTACTATTATAATGTTGAAATTGAGTCAAGCCATCAATCAAGCCAAACATTTAACAATAGTGCTAAGAGGAGATGGAGATAGCCAAGCCCCATTGATGAAGATCTCATGAGTATAAATTGAACAAGATAATACAAAAAGAATTTTGGAGCATCCAAGGAAGGTAAAATAAGGTTTTTTTTTTTTTTTTCTTTTGTGTCTTCCATTATAGTCTTGTTAAGTAAGCCCTCCTTAGTAACTAAGCCTAAAGATGTTATGCTAATGTTATTATTTTATTTTGATTTCATTTCATTTGGGACTAACATAATAATAACAATCCTCTCTTGATTTAAATTCCTATTCTATATAATGGCACATCCAATGAGACTATCTACACGATTGTGCAACCCACAAATTTCTTTGTATTCATAGTTTTTGTTTTGTTTTGTTTTTGCTTTGCTAGATTAAAAATGGCCCATAAAAAAATCATACTTTTTTATTTACTTAATATTTTTTTCCATAATTTTGTTTTTGGGTATATACAAATATATTATTTATATTAACTAAAAATTTCAAAAATAATCATTTTATATTTTAGAAGTTATAGCTCTTTTAGTGACTGTCACTTTTTATGTTTTATTTTTCTAGTAAAAATGGTTAGTATAGAGCTAATAATTTTTTTTATTTATTGGTTTGACCTTATTTTTTTTATATAATTGTAACCTTGACCTATAAATAACCTTAAATTTTTTTGTGACATATGGATGTATAATTTAAAATTTATGGTTAGATTACTGACTATAGGTTTTTATGATTTTTATGTTTGGTTTTCTTGTTTTTAACCTTCTAACTTGTTTGCATATTTTATAGGTTTATATTATTTTTTTGAATTTTTTTGAGTTTTTTATTGATACTTTTATAACCTTTATCTAATTTAACATGTTTTTTTTTGGGGTTTTGCCTTCAGGTCGACAGATTTTACCCTTTAAAGTTGCTTGTCTCATTTGATAAATAAGCTTCAAGGATAAACAAAGTACTAATCTTTTTCTTGCAGTACCCAGTTAAAAAATCATCAAAACAATCCTAATTAATACTTTCATACTTAATTTTTTAGATTTAAAAATTAATTAGGCACTTCTATTTAAGTTTTTAAAAATAAAAAAAATCATATTTGTGTTAAATGTTTTGATTATTCTTTCAAAGTTTGCAACTAAGACCAAGGGACCAAAAAGAACACCATCACATTTATTATTTTGGCTTAAAAATGAACTCATTAGTCAAATTTTGATTTAATTATTTTATTTAATTAATTTATTATTAAAAATAAGGTTTGCACATGTATGCTCTTTCATTTGTCCCCTTTACGAAACCCTTGAAATAAAAAACCACACATCTATATTACAAGAAACTTAGTCCAAAGTTTTAGAGAGAATGTCCTATAAATCACTCCCCAAAAACTCACAATAGTATTGGGTGATATTTAAATGACCTTAAAGTCTTTCTATTAGGTTTTTTATTTTATGTAAACTTGGCTTGTGAGGGGGATTTCATTACCTCTCGCAAGTTCTATAAGGAAGCTTTGAATTGGGGTTTCATCTCCCAACACTGACATCACCCACTCCCACTAGGATTAGAGGTTTGAGTAGTTAAACAACCTTTTAGTGTTAGAAGTGCATATGGGATGTATCTATACTTTAGATATCACACTACACTAAGCAAATAATAGGCTGTAGTAGTTGCAAAATAGACAAGATCTTTTTACAATAAGTCAAATATTGTGGATACCCAATTTACATGATTTTATTTTGAAATGTGATGTGAAAGTTATCATGTAATTAATCCCATTATAAATTATCAAAAATAAATTATTTTTATTCAAACCCACTTTTTCATACCCTTTATAAGATTTGGGGGATTATACTTAGTGTATTTAGGTATGTTTTGATACTAAAACTTGTTTGTTTATAAATTAGGTCAAAACCAATTTGTTTATACATCACTCTTTTATCTAAAGAGGCATTATATTATCTATTTTAAAACACACTTGTGCTTTGAAATTTTTTCTAAACTTGTTTGTGTGTGTGTGTCATTTGAGTTGTAGACGGTAGTGTTACAATGCCAAAATCATAACAAACCATTTTGCCTTTGATTATTTGAAACATAGCATTGATCACATCACTCGAGCATGCTTACATCATTAGGATACTTAATTTATTTCAAAACTTGTTTACCTTTACATAAAAAATTGTTTGTTTTAAAATCAGTCACATATAGCACTTGGATCTTTGTCTTTTGTCATCATGTTAGCTAATCTTGTCTAGCTTGTTTGGTCAAATCCTAGTTTTCAATTAACCTTGTCAAGTTTGGATTCAAACATTGATTTAGTTTTGTTTAGGAATCAATTAATGAGGCTGATACATAGATCTTTCTCTTTTAGGTTGTATAGCTTTGGTTAATCTATTACCCAAATTTGAAAACTATCGATGATTTGTTTGTTCAAAGCCTATCTTCATTATTATTTGTGCCTTTATTTGTGAAAACTTAGTCTTTTATCCAAAATCATTTTGTCTTATTACTTATACCAATTGATCATGTTTATGTTTGATTTTGTGTGTCAAGTCTATGTCAAATTTGTTTCCAAACTTGTTAGATTAAATACAATCATATCATCTGTTTGTTTTAAGATTAACTTTTGACATCATTTGGTCAAAAGTCATAGTATAGCCTATTTGAACATATCTTTTGACTTTGCATTTGGACAAAAGACCTAGTGACTCTTTTCTCTTTCTTAGTTTAGACCTTGTTTGGAACACTTTGACCTAAAATTTTGACATGTCAATTTTTATTCAGACCCTTGACCTTTTGTGTGTATGAAAATTAACATTAGACTATTTTATGCCAATTTTTAACACAAACCATTTTAGAGATACAAATCCATGATCAAATCAGTGTTTGGAGATACAACTCCTCTTTTAACCAAGTTAGACCAAGTTGGAACCTTTTTTCATTTGGACATTGTCTTTCATAGTTTGAATAACTCTAAGACTTTTTGTTTTTGGAAATTTCATCATTTATGTGGATATGTCTAACTACACTTATGGTGGTGTCACAGATAATCTAACTTATGATATAATGGCTACACAAAATGACTTGTATGGATCTAGTGAAGACCCTAATGATGATAATATGGTTTGTGAGATAGATTTTTATCCACCTCATAATAATCATTCATGAGATTAAATTAATGAACCAACTTACAATCTAACTCAAGACCTTGATTGGTATAAAGAGGCTTGTGAAGAGGACTTCAAATATATAACTATAGATAATATTGTTTTGGATATGGATCTATACCCTCTTCACAATAATCTGTATACATAACATATTCAAGAACCAACTTATGATCCAACTCAAGATTGAGATGATATCGTTTATGAGGAAGACTTAGATATATTGGCTTGTGAGAGAAATCAAGCTCCATACCCTTCATCATTTTATGACCTCATCCTTTGGAATATATGAGAAACCAAATTCCATAATGATCAGCTATTTTTATACTAGACTTCATTCTTTGGCTTGTGCAAGAATTCATGTTACACACTGCCCACCCATTATCCAATTACTGATTATTCCTCATCTAGTGTCTATCATTACTCACTTTAAAAATCCCTATCTAATCTAATCCAAATATCAACCAATATAATTATGATCCTAACCAATAATTCAACCTAAACCTCATCCAATCATTCAACCTAAACCTCATCTAATCATTCAGCCTCAGCCCATCATTCAGCCTAAACCTCAACTAGCCCAATCAATCCCTCAAATGAGCCAATCATTTGAGGATTAATATTTGAGAAAAATTGATATTTTCAAACTCATTAAAAACCAAAGCTAAGGAAAGAAACTAATCTGAGATGTTTCTATTAAACTAACCACTTGTGATAAGTCAACCTATGATGAATCACCTATTGATCCTATACCAGTAGTTGAGGAGTCTCACTTTGATAAGTTAGTCTTTACAAAGTCATTTCTTAATGATTATAACTACCTTTGGAAAAATCAATACCTCAACCATATCCGTATTTTTCAATATCCTCCTCTTGACAAGCCAATTTTTGAAGAGTTGTCTCTTAACCTTTTTCCCATCTTAAAAGGGTCCCACTCTAACAAGCTAGTCTTTGTGGAGCCCACGATGCCATCAAAGGTAGTTACTTGTCCACTCCTAAAAATTTAACCAAACATCATTATAGCTGATTACCCATTAGATGAAGAATCATAGTTAGAGTTAGGTTTTATTTTTGAATTGATATCAAATTTAGTCTCAAAATTAGAATCAATATCAATCTTGACATCATATTCAAATTCCATTAAGTTAAAATTAGATTCAGAAGAAGAATACATTCATGACTATTATTGTATTGGTTACGCATGCCTAGTAGACCGATATGAATACATTTATGATCTTTATATGGTTTTTGAGGATGAATACTTCAACTTCAACACAAGTTATCCTAGGATCTTCAACAAGGATTGTGAATCCCCTCCCCATTCCATAAGCCATTACCATCAATCAACATATCCATATTATTGACATTCCATCTCCCACAAGTGTCGATTGAGACCAATAGAATCACACCTTGTTGAACTACATACATGGTGATATATCAAATGAAAAAAATTGAGGCTAAGACTGTAATCATATAGTATAAGAACACTCTCTTAGTGAAACCTTTTTAGAGGTGCTAGGGGATAATCAAAGTCAAAAAATTGAATCTTCTAGTGAAATATTTTTGGAGGCACTAGGGGATAATCAAAGTAAAAATTCAATTATCCTTATAAAAACTTTCTTGGAGGTAATATGGTACAATAAAGATAACTTCATTGGTGAAAACTTCATTGAGGCACTAATAACTGAGCACAAAATTTATTTAATGCTTGATGAAGACAAAATCAAAGATCAAATAAAAATAATTTCCTATCTATTATCTAATCAGATGGTAGCTACTCTCAATATCAAACAACAAAAAAATTTGGTGGTCCTATCAAAATAATATTGAGAAGTCTTCAGCCCTGCCACATCTAAAGTGATGTTGAATCCAACATCAGCAACATTATGCATGACAAAAAATCTTGATCTTCATTTTTTTCCCCACCATTACACATTCCATTATCATTTACCATTCTATATTAAAAACAAACCTACCATATATTATTTTTCCTTATTTACCATCCATGATCACACTTTCCTTTTAAAATGTCACAAATATACGTTGTTTCGACACTTTAAGGAATCAGAATCAATGACCAATGAAGATCACAAAAGCATTCTTAGCATCTAGATCTATAACCAGTTATTGATACAAAATTTATTCTAATGAGGTGTGGGATAATGATTAACATGATTGATTATTATGTTTGTATCATTTACTGATTAGGATGTGCATCTCCATTTCAATAAGAGAAATGTAATCATATGGCATTTATCATAACCAAGCCAAAAACATGTACCATACCATTTCATTTGCCATATCCATTTACCATTGTCACATACCTAACCATTCACCTCATAAATTTGGGGTGACCCTCTTACAATTTTATCTAGTTTATAAAACCATCATTATCCTAGAGCAAGACCATTATGTATTATCATTTCATTCTTATCTATTAAAAATCCTATTTTTAGTCATCCTACCTAATCATGTTTTGATATTGGTTCCTTTAGTTCTTCCTACACCTTTTGTGAGGGGATTCCAATCAATTTTTAATAATCAATCAAATCCATGTTTACAATGATAGTCTATAAAAGTAGTGTGATAATTGATCTAGTTGGATATATTTCATTTTTAATCATATATTTAGTTTGTTTATGTTAGCCTGATTATAATCATCTATGGGCAAATTAGTCTCTCACCAATCTTGATACTAATTATAACCACCTACGAGAAAATTATTATCATTGACTTATGTTATTGTATCCTAATTATAACCACTTATGTATAAACTAGGGGCTAGACTTGTTTACTATGTATTGCCACATCACCTTGCCATCATTGTTTTCATTTGACTGGCCATTTGCTATATTTAAGAAATTGTTGGTACCTAGTTGGTTTTTCCTCACCTTTTGTGTGGATATAATTACTATGACTTGAGTTCATATTGGGACTACATATGTCATGATTAATTCATTCTGAGGTCACCCTAGTCCCCCTTTCCATATGTTATCACCATTTTGTGAGTAATCTAAGTTAAACACTCTCATCATTTTGAAAGTAGGTATCTTGTCATTCTTAAACGAGTTAAGATACCTCAAAAAGCCAAAATCATTTTAAATATTTCAAAATCAAAAAACATTTGTCTTATCTAAGCTTAGTTAGTTATCCTCAATCTGCCCTACTAGGGCAAAGTCATTATTTGGATGCTTTCTTTGGATTTTTGTTTTCAAGATTTCTATTTGTTTGTTTATTTCAAGTTATTTGTCTGTTTATGCACTTTTTATTTATTTGTTTGGTCACTTATCTATTTGTCTACTTTCAACGCTATTTCCTTGACTCAGTCTATATGTGTTCATTGGGTGATTCCTTATGGACATTATTCTTAAGTTTATCCATATTCATGTTTTTACATTGTCAGCATGGTTTTTATCATTCTTACATTATTTTTTAGTGAGTATTAGATTTTGGGATTCAGTCATTATGCATATTTTGGCCAAGTATTCATGGTTTTTTTTCATGATGCCTACTATCACATGTTACAACAAAAATTAGATTCAATAAGGTTTACAAGCAATGGAGCTATATAAGTTTCTCTTGGGCACCTTGGCAAATCCTTCTATACCACCCTTGATCAAATCAACCCATTGACCATTCTAGTTGTATTATTGCTAATAAATATGAGCATCTCCTCCTTGGCAAGTCAAACTGAATCATTTTTTTATTAATCTTATTCTAATATTAATGTCTTTCATCAATTTGTACCTATTCATCTTTAATTTTTACTCTAGATTATATCCTTGAGTTATGCTTGATAATTAGCCTTAACTAGGGCATAATCATCTTTGGCCAATCCAGGTACTTTGAATGATTATAACTACCTATGGTCAAATCATTATTTTGACATTTATATATGATTATAACTACCTTTGATAAAATCATTAATCTTTAAAAATCAATGCATGCAAGCATTTTATCATTTGGATTAATCTCAACCATAGGTTAATTCCACCTTTCTTCTTGCTTCTTTTTCGAGGTACCATCCATCAAAAAATGTGATGGCCAATCCCTCAAGGGGCCATTATCATAGGCTTATCAAACACCATTTAGAGCTTTGTTTTTCAATCATCATCTTATTTTTGGCATACAGGATATCTCTCATTATTTGAGAAGATATTGCTTTGTCTATGGTTTGAAACATCTTCCCAAATAGGGGCAAATTGTAACCACATAAATTTGGCCACCAATGGCTTCATATCTGACTTTAGACCAATTATTGATAATCATTAAATACATATCCCAAGAATTTATATTAATCTTGAATTTGGATTCATAACCTCACATTAAATCAATTAAATAAGGTAAATTCACATGTTGAATTAATCAAAATCAAATAAATGACCAAATGACTAAAAAGAATTAATTAATCTGCACACCCTAATTTAAATCAATTAGTAAGTTAGATCAATTTTAAATCTTAATTGAGTTCATCCATGAGCTAATAAATCAATTACTAAAAAAAAAAAATCAATAGCATCTTACCTTTGTGAGTTTTCATTTTGAAAAATATCTAAAAGAATATCTTAAGAATATGCCAAACTCAACCAAAGTTAATAAAGTCAAACATGGTTGTGTGTTGTCACTTTTGGAAAATAACTAAAAGAATATCTTAAGAATATGCCAAACTTAACCATGGTCATATTTAACCTATTTTAAGCAATTTGAAATCCTATAAAATTAATCCTAGAGCCATTCATTTAGGGAGCTCAATTAAAGTAAAGTTATAATGTAGGAATCGATTCATGAAGTTAAAAGCCTAGTGTTATAATGCTTAAATTGAGCCAAGCCACCAATCAAGCCAAGAATTTAACAATGGTGCCAAGAGGAGATGGAGATAGCCAATCCCCATTGATGAAGATCTCATGAGCACAAACTAAGCACTCCATTACAACAAGCATTTTGGAGCATCCAAAGAAGGTAAACGAAAGTTTCTTTTGCATTTTAGTTGTGTCTTCCATTATAGTCTTATTAACTAAGCTCTCCTTAGTAACTCGGCCTAGAGATGTTATGCCAGTGTGTTTATTTTCATTTTTATTTCATATTGGGACTAACACAATACTAACCATCCTCTCTTGAGTCAAATTCCTAGTCTACAAAGTCTAATAAGCACTTAGCCTTGTTTAAGGAATATAGTGGTCCTTCATTAATGTGAAGATATATAACATTTATTTTAGGCTTTATATGAATAAAATGATCTATTTAATTCATTTCATAAGATTAATTCACCTAAATTCCATTTGCCCCCTTCATAACCCATCAAATCACCTTATGAGCCTATATTATCTTATTAAACTTTAGAAGATGGTAAATATTGTAATGAATTATATTAAAAGAGGGTTAAAATGAGACTTGACTACATACCATTCATTCCAAAATCCTTCCACATTAAATTCATGCCACATAGAGTCCTTTTATGAGTAACCCACACCTTTCCACTAAGCCAAGTGGCCCCACATGCCATTTTGTGACTTCTACACTTGCCCTTGAATTTTACCTTACTTTAAAATGATTGTTTAATGTGTGATTCCTTTCATTTCACCCCCATATGTAATTTAATTATTATGAAACTTGAGTAATTAATTAAAATCAAAGGTTTTAAAGGCTTATTTTTTACTTGTTTGGATTATATGGACTATACCATACATCAAGGTATTTAAAGTTGAAGATGGGATTAGGTATGATGGATGTGCAAATTTTTAGGTCAGATGGAGGTATTTTAAGTCTAAAACTAGTTTAAACATCTTTATCCCTCCTTTGTAAGCTTAGACTTCTCCTCATGTTCTTGCTTACACTATATAGGAGAGAGAAAGTCAGGGCCCTAGCTCTTGGCCATAAGAAATAGACTCAACCAACTTCCCATCATGATAAATTATTTAAATATTAGTCTCCCTAGCTTTATGGACATTCTTTAAGAATTTAAGGAAATTTTTTTCACCTCTCATCTACATAGGCCATTTTTAGGGTAATGGTTTTTATGAAATTTTATCTAGTTTGCTCAATCTAATGACTTGTTTTGTTATCTAAGGTATTGAAGGGATATTATATGGTAATTTCCAATGTTATCTAACATATGTGAGCTTTTATAAGTGGAAATTATCCATCAATGATATCTATGTATAGTCTGTAGAAGAATTGATTGATTGGGAAAGGTTGAAGGTCTTCACCAATAATTGATTTGAGTAATTTGGAGAGTTTCAAAGGTGTATTTATGGTTCTAATGATTTAATTCTCAAGTTGAATACTTCATGGTCTCTTACCATCTTATGAAACTTCAAGGAAGAGGGCTCATACATAAGTGGAATCCACTGTGTAATAGAATGTGTGTAGTCTAAGGCACCTACAAAACTTAAAGGGAGCTCAAAACATTGCAAAAAGAGATATAAATGGATGACATAGAATGTTCATACCCTTGAAAATAACTTTTACACATTCTTGATATTTTTAAGAGGCATAAATAATACCTTATGCACCTAAAAACATACTCAATCCCCCTTTTATCATAGTTTAAGGAATGTCTACAAAACTTAAGATTTCATGGAATTTTCAAGGTTTCATATTGAGGATCTGTACATTTATCCCTACCTCTAAAAATTCATCATAGTTTTAAAATGAGTCTTAGGTTCCCTAAGGTTTATTATGGTTGGTATAGGAAAGGGTCTCACCATCCATTTCATACCATAGTTTATGCTCTATTTATTCACCCTCTATCACTATAATTTACACTATCTTTCACTTGTTTTCATACTTCTCATTTTCATGTCAATCCATTTACATCCTTGTTTCATCCATCCATCCTCTCTAGGTATAGACCATGCCAAGTAACCAACTCCATGCACCTTATAACCCTCATAAGTAATGAGGTCATAAATGATGAGCCCATTTGGGCATGAACCTAACCAAGAAGTAAATCAAACCTATAGTCAGTCTCAGGCCACTGTAGTAGAATTTTTAAAGAACATGATTGAGAATGATCCTTCAAGGATAAAAATGTGATAGAGATTAATTGGTGATTAATTCAAAATAATAAACCATAATACGTAAAATCCATAAATTATATGAAGGGCACTATCCCAGGAAGCACATGGGGATTGTACTAGTCCATATAATGAAGAATACTCTAAAGGATCTTATAAATTAGAAGGTATGAAAGGAATCAAAGTTTATCCTAAGATAAAAGATAGATGATGAGATATCTCAAAGGAATGATAAGGATATCATATGGACTCATTTTATTCCTGTACACTATCAAAGAGGCAAATCATACCTATAGCCAACCATGTGGGATACTATAGTAGAGTTTAAAAAGGAGCATGAATGATGAAGGCAAATAAAGTATAAGTCAAGGAGAGAGGGAGAGCTAGAGGGAGTTAAAATTATATACCTAATAATAAATGATCATAATATAATGACAAAGAAATTTTCCTCTCAAATTTCACATGTTAGCCATCCCAGTCCATGCATAAGGCTACACCCCCTAAAGGACTGACTATTGAACAAACAGTCAAGATCATGGCCTTACCGTTGGATGCATGATGGAAATAATTATAGGTAGGTATTAATATTTTCAAGGTGAAATCATCATATATTCACCTCAATATCCACTTTAATATCTATTGTAATAATAGGGCATTCCCTATAGCCAACCTCATTGGCTTAAGTTGACAAATTAAAGAAGGTTTAGTAGAGTTGTGATTCATGAGGTTATTAGGTATATTTTGAATATTTAAAAGCGGTAATAGTTCCAAAAAGAACCAAAACCTAAAAATATGAGACTTCACCCATTAAAGAGGCCTAATACAACATGGAATCTACATACAGTAGCCCAATGAATACCTATAGTAGGCCTGTGTATACCAAAGGCCACACTTACTTTATAATAGAAGGGTAAGGTTTATACAAAGTGTTAGAGTTTAATTTTTGAATGGGAACATAAAGAGAGTGATATTAATCACTATTTAAGATAAATAAAATATACTCAGATTTGAAGCAAATAGTCAACATGAAGCAATGTCTATCTACAACTAAGTTGTGAAAAACAAAGAAGCTAGGTTACAAGGGATATAGGTTACTATTGATTAAATTAATGATAATAATAGTTTCACAAGATATTTAATGAAAATAAAACTATAAATATGTGTTCATGAAATTTTTATGGAAGGATACAACCCCCTCACTCAACCAAGAAGTCTTAAATACACCTACATGCTAAGTATAGTAGACTTGAGAAAAAGGTAAATGTTATTTCAATTATCTCAAATCCCAAGTCAAGTTAGGGGTCTTGGTACTTAAGTATCATTTATTAAGTATTTATTATACATATATGAATTTGGGGCATCACTTAAAGGCCACTATCAATCAAGATACAATGAGAAAAGGGAAACATAGGGTTTCTAGCAAAGTTCAGTCAAATAGCCCTAGGAGGGCCTTTATGTGCATTAGAGATATCATAAGTCATAGCTAGAGGATGTGATCAAGGTAATAAGATCTTAAATAATTTAAAAATATATCTAAAGACCATCCAATGAATTTCACACATATATAACCTTTAAGAATGTACATTGCAAACCTCTGAGGGTTAGGTTAAGCTATTGACCCCAAACCCTTACAAAATGCAAGTATAGGAAAAGAAGGAGTGTTGGTAGACAACCATAAATTATGATGATGACTTAAATTTCAATGAAAAAATCATCATGACTTCATAATATTTTATGGATAGTGCTAGGGTTTACACTCAAGTCTCCATGCTCACTCATGTAGTTAGCATGCAGTATAAGGCAATTCTAAGTAAAAATGGCCATTTGAGGGCCTTATATGCATAATCAAGTGTTTAAATTTGGAGTATATGGTCCTTATGACCTAATAAATATCATCATGGATTATATATGACCAAAAACATATGTTAGATAACCTCTATTTTGTCTAAGAGGTAGGACACTCTAGAGACTAAATACCCTACAAACTTGTCAAATAGTGTAAGAAAGACCAAAATGTATGGCGAGAAGCTTTGGAAGCATAAATATATGATGATTTAGGTGTGTTTAAAGATTAATAAGTTCTAAATAACATTCAAATATTCTCATTCCCCTCAAAGGTCATTAGAAAGGCAAGTACACACATTCAGGCCTAATTGCCCAAAGGGCCTAATTTCACTTTCTAAAACTGGTGAATGTTATGAAACTATGGTACCCTTTCTCTTTAATTTTTTATTATATTATTTTTTATGGATTAATATGCTTTATAAGTCATCTCGTGAGCATTTTATTTTATCCAACATTCATGGGAAGTAGTAGTTTCTTAGATTAGACTTAGTATATAAATAAGTGTTGAGGCCAATGAAGGCATCCATGAAATTATTGTATTGAGATTACTCAAAGGAGGTTTCCCCATTGAGTGTCATGTGATAATATAATCCCTTCAATTTTTTTCCTAATTATATAAATATGTTATTTCATGTATTTTCATTAAATAAATTTATTATTTCATGCATTTCCATTAATTTGTTATAGGAGGATCCTCTCATCTGGTATCAAAGCATTTTCTAGAGCCAATTTTTTTCTCTCAAAAGTGTTTTTCTATTTATCTACATAATTGATTTACGTATTTTTTTATATCATAATAATCTATTTTAGATCAGAGTAAATACCTATTCACATAATTGTGGGAAGTACTTGGGCATAAGCCCTAAAACTCATTATGAGGAGTACCACATAAACCCAAAAATAGCTAGCCCATTAAGAAGACTTGTCAGCAAAAAGGGCATTGGCCCCATATTGATTGACTAGTTTCCACCCATGAGGAAAAATAAGATCTATAATTTAGGGGTAAATCCATGGGTAGAAATTTTATAGAGACTAGTACTCGCTTAGATAACATTGGTGGCCAGAGAGATATATTAAAAACCTTAGGTAGCCATGGAAACTTGGGGCTCATTTTTATTAGTTTAGAAATATTACCAGTGGAGTATCAAAAAACTTGCCATATTATATCTTCACATATTACCAAAAGAGTATCAATATATTTGCCATACCATTTTCAACATATTACCAACAAAGTATCAAAAAACTACCATATCAGATCACCATATATTACCAACAGAGTATTAGAAGACTTTCCATACCAATTTCAACATATTACGAGTAGAGTATTAGAAAACTACCATATCAAATCTACACATATTACTAGTAAAGTATCATAAGACTTGTCATATCAGTTTCAGAAGTGGCTTGTGATCAATATAATACCTTTGATTTTTCTACTAATTATATAAATCTATTATTCCATGCATTATTATTAAATAAATATATTATTTCATGCATTTTAATTAATTTATTGAAGGATGATCCTCTCATCTAGTATCAGAGTGCTTTCTAGGGCCAATTTTTTTCTCTCATAAGTGTTTTTCTATTCTACTACATCATTCATTTCAGTATTTTTTTGTATCATAATAATTTATTTTGGATCAGCATAAATACCTATCCACATAACTATGAGAAGTGTCTAGGAATAATTCTTAAAACTCATTGTAAGGAGTACCATAAGAACCCCAAAGTATATGGCCCATTGATAGGACCTATCAACAAAAATGACAATGACCCCATCTTGATTGACTAGTTTCCACCTGTGAGGAAAACAAAGAGATATTGTTTAGGGGTAAATCTATGGCCAAAATTTTTCTAGAGAGTGTTACTCATTCAAACAACATTGGTGGCCAGAGAGATATATTTAAAACCTTAGGTAGTTTTGGAAACATGGGGCCCATTTTTATCAGTTTCAAAATATTACCAATGGAGTATAAAAAAACTTGATATATTAGATCTTCACATATTACTAGTACAGTATCAATAGACTTTCCATACCAATTTTAACATATTACCTATAGAGTATCATAAAAATACGATATCAGATATTTGTATATTACCAATAGAGTATCAAAATATTTTCCATACAAGTTTTAGTATATTACCAGTAGAGTATCAAAAAATTGCCATATCATATATATGAATATTACCAGTATAGTATCATAAGACTTGTCATATAAGTTTTATAAGTGGCCTATGATCAATATAATATATTTGGTGTTTCTACTAATTATATAAATATATTATTCTATGCATTTTCATTAAATAAATCTATTACTTCATGCATTTTCATTATTTTTTTGTAGGAGGATCCTCTCATCTAGTATTAGAGTGCATTTCAAGGCCAAATTTTTTTCTCTCAGAAGTGTTTTTATATTACAATACAAAATTCATTTAAGTATTTTTTGTATCACAACAATATATTTCATATTAGGGTAAATATCTATCCACATAACTATGATAAGTGCTTAGGCATAAGCCTTAAAACTCATATGAGGAGTACCATAGGAACCCTAACATAGCTAGACCATTGAGAGGACTTGGCAACAAAAAGGGCAATGACCCCATCTTGATTGACTGGTTTCCACCTATGATGAAAACTAAGAGCTATCATTTAGGAGTAAATCTATGACCATTTTTTTTGGAGAGTGGTACTCACTTAGATAACATTGGTGGCCAGAGAGATATCTTTAAAACCTTAGGTAGTTGTATAAACTTGGGGCCCATTTTTATCAATTTTAGAATATTACCAGTTGTATACACCCTAAATTGATCAATAAACCACACATATCATGTCTTTTCAAAATCCTTTCAAATGAGACATCGACTAAAAAATATGAGCTTTGTTCACATCTAGTCATGTCTTTTATTTTATTCATTTGGGTCTTGCTTAATGCTTAAGTCACCTTTTTACATATTCCCAATCATCTCAAGCCTTTCAAATAGTCATTCCACCTCAGCTAGTTCAGCTTTTCTATCTTCTTTCCATCTCCTTAAGTCCCAAGACTATAGGATATGAGCATTGGGGTTAGACTACAACACTAGTTCCACTAGAGTCTATTTGCAATGCTCTTATCCAACCCATTTTGAACACCAATGATCAATTTGTTTCACTAATTGAGTCTTATCCCCTTTTTTAACTTCATTCTTAAGTTACCCAATGTCGGTCAAATGCAAATAAAGCTCCAAATTTTGAAATAAAGAGTCTCCTATATAAAGGACTTCACAAGGAATTTTATATCTAACACTTACTACTTTGGCACATTACATAATAAAAAATTAGTCAATAGTATAGCTTAGCATTCTGCATCACACATAGACTTTCATGCTTGATCAAAAAAGGGCCTAGGAAAAAGTCATTCATGAAACACTTATGTGCATTGATTATACACATTCTCAAAGGGAGAACTACATTTTATCTAAGACCCTAGCTTGAGGGTTAATATAGGTAGTGATTAGGATATAAGGGGTTCTATATCATGTGATCATTTTTATCCTAACCTGAAATTTCCCCCTTTTTCTTTTAATGCATTTATTGTTTCCATGTGTGTAGATAGATATAGGATTTGGAGATAGAAATAGACATACAGTGAGCTCTATTGACTTCCAACCTCTAAAATTTGGTACACAAGATCATAAAGACCTGGTGAATAAAACCTAAAAAGCTTAAATCCTTATGAAAACAATGGTAGAGGTGGACTATAGTGCCTATGCCACTCCTATCTACTTTTAGTGATCCTGTCCAAATAGAGAACAAAAGTTAGATTTAGGTTTCAAACATTCTCCCAGCCCTGCACCTCAATATTTAGCATCTGTAATAGTCATATCAACCTACTTTTCTAAATAAGTTAAATTCTTTCCATATGAAATTGATTCAATTAAATTAATCAAAACCTGTAGTTTACTACCTTTGATTGGATTTTCCCCCTTACTCCATACCCCTAATTATTTAGGAATTAAAAACTAGTTTCTCAAAAATAATAAAAAATTTGGTGAATGAAACTTACTTCGAACAAGCCTAAAACCCTAGCTACACTTAGGGTTTTTCCTTCATATTTTGTGCAAAAATTTAATTTCAAAATTTTGATTTTTGTATAAATTTTTGTACATTTATTCTATTCAAAAATATTTTTATAATTTAAAATTATTGCATAATTTTCAAAACTTCTAAGACCCTAGCTCAAAACCCTAGATTTCCAAACTAGGTCCTAAAACCCCATGCCTTGCAAATTTTAGAAAAATATGTTGGAATTTTTGCAAATTCTTTACTTTTTTAAAAATAATTTCAAAATTTTAACCTTAGTAGTTTTCTTTTGCAAATATTTAATTTCAAAATTTTGATTTTGTATAAATTTGTGTACATTTATTCTATTCAAAACTATTTATAGAATTTAAAATTATTTCATAATTTTCAAAAATTCTAAAACCCTAGATTTCCAAACTAGGTCCTCAAACCCCAAGCCTTCCTTGTAAATTTTATAAAAATATTTTGGAATTTTTACAAATTCTTTACTTGGTTAAAAAATAATTTCAAATTTTCAATCTTAGTACTTATTTTGTACAAAAATTTAATATCAAATTTATGATCTTTGTATAAATTTTTGTGCATTTATTTTATTCAAAAATATTTTTAGAATTTAAATTATTGGCATAATTTTCAAAAATTCTAAAACCTAGTTTAAAACCCTATATTCCACATTAGATCCTAAAACGCCAAGCTTTCCTTCCTTACAATATTTAGAAAAATAATTTGGAATTTTCGCACATTGTTTAGCTTACCAAAAATATTTTCAAAATTTTTATGTTAATAGTTATTTTGCATTAATTTTCTTAATATTACTTTTCATTATTATCTTTGGTGAAAGAAATAAAATGGCCACTAAAAAAATTCTTCCCTCTCATTCCATAGATCAATTTCTAAAATTTTCTCGTAATTATGACAATGAATGGACAAATTTTCAAAATTGCACATTATTTAAAAATGTGGAAAATTATTTCATTTACAATGAAGATAATTCCTATTTTTGTAATGAAGAATATGATGATATATGTGATAGTGATAGTGAAGTACAAATAGTTGCATCTTCTTCTCTCAAACCTATCTCTTTTATTTCCTCTTCTAAAGATAATAATGTTGATAAATGTGAAAGATACTTTTCACCTCCTTCTCCTATGCAAAATGCACCAAGTGAACAAATTAGTCATGCACTTGCAAGTGAGCCTCTTATTGGTGATAATTTGCTTCCATGTGAACCTAATCTATCTCTCTTTTTTTCTACTTATATGTCCAAATTACAACAATATAAATGCAATAGAATAAAATGCCAATGCATAGTTTAAATGATACATCTCATGTTCCTAACTCTACTTTGTCAAAAGAATGTCTAAATTAAAAAAATTCTTCTCTTATTTCTCATATTTCACATGAAAATAGTGTGTACACTCCATCCATGGATAACATATATGCACATGATATTCCAATTTCAAATGATACTTTATTGCATATTAGAAAAGAATTAAATTCTTCTCTTACACCTCTCCCTAGTTACACTGAAAGTGATAATGAGTATGATAGTGAACATGCAAATGAATTTGAAAATGAGAGTGATTATGAATAATATTCCAATGATTAAATGCATGTAATAATGATGATTATTATACACATAGTTTAAATGTCCACTAAGGCACTTCTTCCCTCTCATTCCATAAATCAATTTCTAAAAAAATTTCATAATTATGACAATAAATGGACAAATTTTTAAAATTGCACATTAGTTAAAAATGTGGAAAATTATCTCATTTACAATGAATATAATTCCTATTTTTTTAATGAATAATATGATGATATACGTGATAGTGATTGTGAAGTACAAATAGATGCATCTTCTTCTCTCAAACCTATCTCTTTTATTCCCTCTTCTAAAGATAATAATTTTGATAAATGGGAAAGATAATTTTCACCTCATTCACCTATTTATAATGCACCAAGTGAACCTCTTATTGTTGATAATTTGATTCCATGTGAACCTAATATTTGTCTCTTTTTTGTTACTTATATGTTCAAATTACAGCAATATAAATGCAATAGAATAAAATTACTAATGCATAGTTTAAATGATACATCTCATGTTCCTAACTCTATTTTATCAAAATAATGTCTCAATAAAAAAATTTCTTCTCTTATTTCTCATATTGCACATGAAAATAGTGCATACACTCCATTCATGGATAACATAGATACACATGATATTATAATTTCAAATGATACTTTATTTCATATTAGAAAAGAATTAAATTCTTCTCTTACACCTCTCCCTAGTTACATTGAAAGTGATAATAAGTATGATAGTGAACATGCAAATGAATTTGAAAATGAGAGTTATTATGAACAATATTCCAATGATGATAATGCATGTAAAAAGGATGATTATTATGCACATAGTGAATAATAATATGCATCTCATGTTTCTAACTCTTTTCTTACTCCTCTCAAACATAATGCACTTCCAAATATTGTTTCTACTTCTATGCATGATTTTATTTCAAATAATGCACATGTTCATGTAAATATCACATATTCTACTCAATTATAATGTGATACACTAAAACATAAAGATAATAATGAATCTCCCAAGCCACCCCTCACTACAGTAGAATCCAGTACTTACTCTTCACCTAAAGAGAATGGTATCCCACATCCTTCTAGTAAGCTCCAAGATACCATTACTCCAAAGGTTCAAGTGAGCACACCCCCTCTTTATGATCTAATTGATAAATGTAGTATTCCCATTGATAAAATTAACAATCAAATTTAATTATTAAATGAACCACTTAAAGATACTAATGTACCATCCTAGGAGATTATCTCTTTAATGCATATAGTTGGTGAATTACAACACCAAGTACATCTCCTTACCTTGGAAAATAAGGCTTATAAGTCTTGGATGGATGCCAATGATTTACATGGTAGCCCTCTTTTGAATACATTTATAAAATCTTCATTTCCTAATCATTTCCATATACCATCATTGCCTCACTTTGATGGAACTGGAGATCCATTCATATACCTGTAGGTCTTTCGAAAGGATTTACCATCTCATGTGAGTCCTTTGATTCTACTCAAGTTATTCCAGTAAAAATTAATGGGGGAAGCATAAAATTGGTTCTTTAATCTACTCCGTATTGGTTCCTTGAACACATATGATGACTTAGAGGAGGAATTTATCATATATTACATAGTAAATACAAGCCCTCATGTTACATATGAGAAACTTGCCACACTATATCAAAACACTTCAAAGATAGTTAGTGAGTATATCTTAATATTCAAGGCTCACATGTTAATATTGATATACAAACTAATAGGTTTAGAGATTCATAATATTTTTATTAAGGGGCTTCACCAATCTCTTCTTGAGTATTTATTATATCAGACAGAGTCTTCTTGTAGACACTTATGTTATAGAGTCCTAGCTTTAGAAAATAAATTGGGATTGATTAAGGTAGATTCAATTGATTGGATTAATCTATATTTCATAGCAACATATTCATCTACAACTCCTACCACTTAACATCCACCATATCCTAAATAAGAGAGGAGACCACAACTAGGAAAGCAATTGATTAAGAATAGAAATCTACTCTCGAACGTACAACCTATAGTATGCACTACAAATAATATCAATAAGGCACCACTATAGTCTGATTTAGAGTAGAATGCCCATCTGTCATATTATTAGTAGTACTAGATAGGAGGTTAATCGCATTACCTTTTACTCATCGATGAGACCCACATCTCTTACATAGACAGCCACATTAACCCTTTTATAACTATCATCATATCCATGGACATATAGATAATGATTGTTATGGACTCAGTGATTAAATTAATAAATGTGTTTATAATGGCATCATAACATTCACATAGGTGGCACTAAGATCTACTCCACCATGGAACCATATACCTCATTCACCCATGACTAAGTCATCCATGGGCATTCCTTCATAGGAATCATTAGTCACTCATCATGCAAGAAATATGGGTTCTAGGACAGAACCTTACAAGATATCTCTTATTCTACTTACTCAAAAGGTTTGGAAACCTATACAATGACAAAAAAATACATATATAACTATAGTCCAAGGAGTACATAGTGTAGTTCTATATACATATCCAATAGAGTCATGAACATCATAGTAGAGTGCTACTCATGATAAATATTCACTATGATCAACTTTTCTAGGTCTTATCTCATGTATCAATCCACTAAGGTTAAGATTAAATGAACCCATATAACATATTAATATCATGAGAAATATTCACTATGGAAAATTTTTATAGGTTCTATCTCACATATAAATCCACTACAATTGAGATTAAATGATCCCTTGTCATAGGTTTTAGCTTCAACTCGATCTATGGCTTATTCATACACATCACATCAAATGCCATAGGGTATACAATTATAGATAGATGAGCCTTCCTCATAGCACACAATTTTAGTTTCATGATCAATATATTTACATTTTGTAGATTCTCCATGTTTAATTATAGTTAATACATAGTAGATAGTATCAGATATAGAGCATATTCTGACACAACATGAGTAGTATGGGCACTTGTTTAGTTGGCCAACATGATTTAGATAGTGATACAACATAAAGTGATATGATACACAATCATACTAGAATTAGTTCATAGATTTACTTAGTAGGGCAATGATGGAGCCAAAGGTATAGCTAAAATTTGTAGTCTTGAGCTACTCTCAGTGAAATAATATGCACATCATGTTATCTTACATCCCCACATACTAACAACTAAAATTACTAATTCCCAATAACTATCCACAGCCAAAACCAGCTTATCAAAACTCCATATCTTACCAAATCCTATTTATCCAACATTAAAACAATGCAACTTATACAAATAATTTACCAATCCTAAATTAACTAAACCCATCCAAACAATTTACCAACCTGAAACTAGCTCAATTTATCCCAACAAACTTTTTACTCACATATAATTACAAACTAGATAAATTTATTTCCTTACATATAAATCAAAACAAAAACCTAGCATCACACTTATCAAAATAATCAAATCACATATCCTAAGTACCATTCTACCAAACATATACAACCTTAACATCAATGTTAGATCAACTACTTCTAATCAAACAAATTACAATAAATATGCTAATCTATTCCAAAATCCATAACACAATACACTTAAATCAAAATCAACCTAGTATCCATATATATAACCAAGTTTTCAAATACATATACATCATATCAAATAAAATAAATCATGAATGGGAATCATACCCTCACTCTTAATCTCACTCTCTCCTATAGTACTAGTCTCATTGTCCACTCTCACACTTGTTAGCCCCACACCTCCTTGAGCTCCTGAATGCCTCTTAAAATAGCTATCTCACTCTAATAATTGACCATGATCTTCATGCAAGTTTTCATATCATATTTGAATATCTATGTACTCATCCATAATTTGCATACTCACTAATCCATAGTTAGGTGGATGAATCCTATTCCTATCTAGCTTCGCTCTCAACTCATCTCTTTCTCCTGATACCCTAACATATGTAGTTGTATCTATATTAACCTTAACAAATAAATGAGCATAAACATTGGATATAACTATCACTCACTTTATTAAACCATCTTTTATAGCATCATTAGGTACATGTTGTGTAAGCTCATAGAGTGTAGACTCAATGATAGTCTCTTATTACTCTTTATCTCCACCTCCTACACCATCTTGTGCTTCATCCTAAGCACCTCCCACTTCACGTGCACATAAATTACAACAATACCTTAGATATATAGTCTCAAAATAAAATAAAATAAACACAAACTTGTACATAATTTAAATATAACCAAACCGTACCTCCCATCATTTAGATTAGAATAGGATCCTCATACTCAAGGGCATCCCCTTCATCAAAATGATACAATAGAACCCACCAATGCCTCATCCACTATGTGGTATATGCATCTATGCATCTAACATAATCTACATAAATAATATCTTTATATGTGTCTCATGTATCAAAGGTAATGGTGCTAACTCAGCCTCAATAGTCTTCCCATGATATCCTACCCTTGTTGATGCCCATACACTCCTCACCCATACCCATACTATAAGGGGCACATCTTGTAGTACCCCAATATATCTAGTTATGTATTCATACTAAAATCACTCATACACTCCAAACTAGTGGTCATGTAACCAATAATTAACCCTCATATATTGTAACTATACTCCTTCCTTAGGCCACCTAGGGAATCCTCTACAAGGCCTCCATATGATATCCCAAGCCAGTAATCTATCTAAAAATTGTCTATAGTGATCTATCTTAAGAGACCAAATAGCCAATATACTTTTCCACCACTCCCCAAATGGTTGTGGAGATGCCCACCTCTCCCTCGGTAATCTTATTAGCCACACAATCACTATTTTCTCATAATCCCAATAATGTCATAAAGTAGTTATGGTCACCCCACCATTAAATGCCTCCTATGTAAACCTATATAGGTCCCTATATAAGTGGTCAATCATAGTCCTACCCCATAAAAACATAATGCCATATACCTCTACACTACATACAATCCTATGCATCTATGTATAATTGATTCCCCACTCCCAATCACTGTAATAAATAAATACAATAACATGGCTAATCACTTCTATAGATGTGGAACATTTGACTATATAATAATACATCACTATCACTACCTATCTGATGTATGCCTAAGGGTACACCAATAAAGTACAAGGATGCACAATCAATAACATCATCACCCATGTCATCCTGTAATGTCACACACTGTCCACTAACTAACAAATGTAAAATATGGTACACATACTCTAGAGTAATAATAATCTTCCTTATAGGAAGCTAGAAAGTACTTGTGTCTACATTCCACCTCTCACATAAGGTAGTAATTAGATACATATCCCACTACATAGTGCCTAGGACACACACATGATCCAACCCACCCTATCCATCTTATCCCTCTCATGAGTTAACAAAGGTAATAATATTAGTGTCTCCATCACCTGGCCTCTACAAAACTCCCTCATCCATACCTCACCCTAAAAAAATGCTATAAAATAGCATATGTATTAGTCAAATATGCCAAAGTAAATATCCAAACTAAAACAATGATAGATAACCAATCATAATCTCATAAAACTAGTCCTAGTGGATAAAACACTACAAAAGGACACTAGCATTAGACAACAATGCCAAACACTAGACATGAGCAATGACTCCTAGATAATACTGTTAGAACTAGTCAATATTACTAAAAACATTTTAAAAAGCTCAAAAACATCAAAATAGGCTTCTAAACAAGCAAAAATTACACATTTTAGCTACTTACCAGGGTAATCTCCCCACCATCCTCCACCTAGATTACTAACTACTCAAATCATGTCGTAGTAGGTTCTCATCTCCTCTGTATATCTCCTACTCCAAAGCTCCAAATCTTAACCTAGTCAATACACAAATGAATCAAGAATCAATCCAATTTTCCTATATCAAACAACTTTCTCATTCCAAGAAAAAAACACCATTTTTCTCATAACTAGAACATCATAGCTCTATTTTATAAACCATTTTATTCACCAAAATCATGACAATGATACCTTTAATAAAAATCAAACCTAACTTTTCTATTACCTCATCTACCTACTAAGGCACACACATATTTCTATCTCTCTTATACCTAGATGTATAACTTAGTCCTAACCAATCAAAGACTCAATCAACTATGAAACAACTCATCCTAATCAATCAAACAAAATTTTAATCTCCTCACAACAAGCCAACCTTATTTATGTTTATTCTACTAGTCATTACTTTTGACTCGACCTCTTGTATCATAGATCTCATCCCTCTCCCTAAAAAGGGGGTATCATTCCTACTATTCCTATTTCTACACTTATCCAACATACTTTTCCACTCTCATAGATGTATATATAATGGTTCATACACCTCCAATATTTAGATTATCAGATTTAGCTTAGATCGATTGAAATATACAATTATTCAAATTACATGTGTTACTTAGTGTTACTCAAGACATTCAGAGGGATATACCTTCAGTTTATAGATATAGTGGTTCAGATCATATGGCTCCATAGTGATTTTAGCTTATAGATACATAGACTAGTCAGATACAATGGTTTAAATTATATGGATTCATAATAACTTTGATACAGATTTAGACTAGATACAAGATTTGGGACATGTACATTAGTAAACGTCTCACACATACAACATGACACAGTTATAGGACTAGATAGCATATTAAACGCATAGTGTAGAGCACATTATTTTGATTTCCAATTTTAAATATGGGACATGGCATGATATCTCATATAATATGTGGTTAGATAAATTACCAAATTATATAGATGCATCACTCACATACCAGATTTGGGGACATGGCATAAATTTTCATGTTCTTCATCATCTAGAATTATATAGATTAAATGGAAAAACATTCCATTTTCTTCTTACACATTTACTAGATTTTCAAATTACACATAGCTATACCTAGGTTGCCACTAGGTTAGATTGTATGATCATCTGTGGTAGTTAGTCCATAGCATTACCCAAACCCAGACTATATGAGATTATGTGGGATAGAGGGCAGACATTAGTTTTAGACCTTCGAGCACTTCTCAATTCTAGTTTAGATCATTCAGAGTAGGGGCATGATATATTTTTATCTTCAAAACATATAAATTTTATACATAAATTCTAGATTATATGAGTTTATGTGGGATAGAGGGCAGACATTAGTTTTGGACCTCTAAGCATTTCTCATTTTCAGCCAAATTTAGCATAGGGGGAAAGCATTGCCCTCTTTATCCATGATTATATGGATTCTATATTCAATGTTAGTATATGGGGCATCTATTTCAAGGATTCCTTCTTTTTCTAGGCTCTATTTATCCATCCATTCACTACCCTATCCAAGAAGTGAGATGGATTATTTTTTAGCACACTTATCTCCATGCAGGTAGGTTCAGGTATGCATTTTACTTTCTTTCTTTTACTCTAATACTTAATTTTATTAAATCACTAGATTAAAAGGGGGAAAATGTATACACCTTAAATTGGTCAAGAAACCACATATATCATGTCTTTTCATAGTCTTTTCACATTAGACTTTGACTGGAGAATATGAGCTTTGTTCACATCTAGCCATGTCCGTTGTTTTATTCATTTGGGTTTTATTCTATGCTTAAGTCAAATTTTTACATGTTCTTTGTCATCCTAAGCCTTTAAAATAGTCATTTTACCTCAAATAGGTTAGGTTTTCTATCCTCTTTACATCCCCCTAGGTCTCAATATTGTAGGATAGGAGCACTAGGGTTGGACTATAGTGCCAATGCCACTAGTGTCTATTTCTAGTGCTCTTATCTAGGGCCATTTTAAACTCCAATGGTTAGTTTCTTTCACTAATTTATTATTATACCCTTTTGTAGTTTCATTCTTAAGTTATCCAATGTCATCCAGATGTAAATAAAGATTATAAATTTAAAATAAAGAGTCTCCTATATAAAGGACTTCACAAGGCATTTTATATCTGACACTTACTACTTTGGCACATTACATAATAGAAAATTAATCAATAGTATAGATCAGCATTCTCCATTACACATAGACTTGCATGCATGACCAAGGAAGGGCGTAGGTGAAGGTCATTCTTGTAACTACCATGTATGCTAATTATGCACATTCTTAAAGGGAAAACTACATCTGATTTGAGACCCTAGCTTGACGGTTAATGTAGGTAGTGATCAAGACAATAGGGGTTCTAGATCATGTGATCATTCTTCCCCTATCCCAGTTCTTCCCCTTTTATATTTTTATGGATTTATTATTTCCATATGTGTAGATAGATATAGGATTTGGAGATTGAAATGGACCTACATCGAGCTCTATTGACTTCTAGCCTCTAAAATTTGGTACACAAGATCACACAGACCTAGCGAACAAAACCTAGAAAGCTTAGATCCTCAACACAATAATAGAAAAATTAGAATACATTTTTAGTGACACTTTTGTCCACTTTTATGTCTCATATCCAATCAAAAAAAAAAATTCAAATTTAGGTTTCAAACATTCTCCTAGCCCTGCACCTAAATTTTTACCTTCTACAACAATCATATCAACCTACTTTTCCAGATAAGTTAAATTATTTCCATATGTAATTGATTCAATTAAATTAATCAAAACCTATAGTTTACTACCTTTGATTGTATTTTTCCCCTTACTCCAAACCCTTTATTATTTAGGAAAAAAACACCAGTTTCCTAAAAATAATAAAAACACTAGTAGAGTATCAAAAAAATGCCATATCAGATCTTCACATATTACTATCATAGTATTAGAAGACTTTCCATACCAATAATGGCATATTAACAGTAGAATATAAAAAACTACCATATTATATCTACATTTATTACTAGTAGAGTATCAAAATACTTGTCATATTAGTTTTAGAATATTCCCAACAGACTATCAAAAAATTCAAAAAAAGTAATTTTTTTTCATTTTTTTCCATATCTCTTCATTTGTATCCCTATTGATCCTCAAACTTTATTTGAACACCTAAAATTCCATTCTCCAAATTTTCTTCCTTAAGGTCCCATATTCTAATTCAACTCTTAATTCCCACAAATGTCAATTTTCCCATTTTTTAGGTTTTACCATAACTTCTATTTTTGTCCATTTGCCTCAAAAAATTTCCACAGTGTTCATCTCCCTTTTATGATCCTTTATTACTCTTTGATATATTTTCTATTTTTTTCATTTTCACTTCTAAAATTACCTTTGGCGTCATAAATCATACTCTCACTATGCAAACAAATCAGAAAAAGTACCTTTAACCCTTTCAATTTTGCCCAAATTAAAAAAATTCCTTACTAAATGTGTCTTAACTCTAGTTTTTCTACACATTAAAAAAAATATATCTTATTCTAGCCATGGTAATAACCCAAATAAGAGCAAAAAATATGGAGGATGAAATTTTCATCCTCAAAAGCCAAATCAAAGTTCTTGATGAAAAAATTCTTGGCCTCAATCTTCAACATACCACCTTGAACAACAGGCAACATCCAAATTTCTCTTCAGACACTGGGTTTTGTTCTTCCAATAATTTTAATGGGACCAAGCTTGATTTTCCTTGATTCAATAGTGCATATCTAACTAAATGGATCTATCGGGTAGAACAATATTTTAGTTTGCATAATACTTTTGATGCTAGAAATGTCCCACTTACATTATTTCACTTGGAACATGAAGAACTTCAATGGTATCATTGGTATATCAAGGCTCATGATGAACTAATATGGACCAATTTTGCTCCCTTGTTTTACAACAGTTTGGCCCTAGTGCTTTTGATGACTTCACTAATGCACTCACTAAACTTTACCAAATAGGAACTATGAGAGAATATCAAACAAAATTTGAAAAACTAGATAATCATATAGATGTATTATTCAATGAATTCTTTAGGAGTTGCTTTATTAGTGGACTGAAGGATGTAATTCAATCTGAGATCAAAATATTCTATCCTAACATGATGATAGAACCCCTAGGGTTGGATAAATTGGTAGAGGACAATATCATAACTCAAAAGTGATTCAAATCCTTTTTTTCTCCATTCAAAATTATAGCTCCATAATGCTCAAAAATAATGCAAAGTAGTTAAAGCGAGCACATAGAGAAAAATGACTATGGTATAATTGTGATGATAAATTCACTTGGGGACATTGATGTGTTGAGCAAAAGCTATACCTACTAGATGTGGATTATTTACCCACAATTAAAGTTTGGGAAGATACTCAAGATATAATAGATGATCCAAAAGAAGCTCAACTGATTATGGAACCTACTTCCTAGGAAGACCAACTAGAGATCACTCTCTATGACTTAGTAAGAGTCACCACCCAAAAAAACATGTGGGTCAAGGGTTACTTTAATAATATCCCTCTTATAATATTCATTGATTCTGGTATCACTCATAATTTCATTGACCCTCAGATCACCAAATAAGTTGATTGTTTTTTCCATCCTTGCTCTAACTTTGAAGTCATGATTACCAATAGGGGTACATTACCTTGCAAAGAGAAGTATTGAAATATGTGTATCTCTATTAGAGATTATAACTTATTTTATAACATGTTTTCCTTATACTTAGGTAGATGTGATGTTATTTTGGGAGCCCAATGGTTATGCACACTTGGACCCATCTTTAGGATTTTATTGAACTTTGGATGTAGTTTTTAGACAATGGGAAAAACACACATTGAAAGGCTTACACCCAAGGTCTCTCAGCATCATAAGTTCACATCAAATGGAAAATATTCTTAAGAAGAATTCACATAGCATCATTACCTAGCTCCATTCCATTCAAATGCAACCATCAATGGTCTCGAATACTCCTTCTTATATACAAACTATTATATATAAGTATGTATGTTCTTTATCAAACTAGTGGGATTACCACCTTCATGGCTAGAGGACCACCATATTCATCTCTTTCCTAAAAGTATTCTTCCCAACATCAAGCCCTACCCCTACCCATTTTAGTAAAAGACTGAGATTGATATGTTGATTCGAGACATACTGAAGTAAGGCATTATTCACCCTAATACCAATTCATATTCTTCCCTAGTTCTCATTGTCTAGAGAAATGATGGGTCATAGCACCTCTACATTGAATTTCAATCACTTAGTCACATCATAATAAAGAATAAGTTTTTTATCCCTATTATTGATGATCTTCTTGATGAGCTTCATGATGCTCAGTTTTTTTCCAAGTTGGATCTACATTCTAGATATCACCAAATCCAACTTCATGAGGGTGATATCCCTAAGATAGTTTTTAGCATGCATGATGGCCACTATGTATTTTTTGTCATACCTTTTGTCCTGACTAATGATCCTTCAACATTCTAGGCATTGATGAATAAAATATTATAGCCTTACCTATGGAAATTCATTCTACTCTTCTTCGATGATATTCTCATCTATATTAGAACATGGTTTAAACATCTCCAACATCTAGAGCTTACACTACAACTTCTCTCTAATCATCATCTTTGTGAAAAATAGTCTAAATGTGATTTTGGATAGGATGAATTGGAGTATCTCAGGAATATTGTTTCAACCCAAAGGGTTTGAGTGGATCTTAAAAAAATAGTTTCCATGACAAATTGGCCTCATCCTTAGACACTCAAGAACGTCCATGGTTTTTTGGGGCTGTCTGGATACTATCACAAATTTGCCAAGGATTACAAGAATATTTTAGATATACTAAAAAATATGTTAAAAATGGATGATTTTATATGGACACAATTTTTTGAGTGTGCATTTAAAGAATTGAAAAAATATATGTGTACTACACCTATTTTAGCTATGTCAAATTTTTCCAAGACCTTCACTATCAAGAGTGATGCTTGCAATAATGGACTTGGTGCTATTCTCCTCCAAAAAGGATGTCCCATTGCATTCACCAGTAAATCCCTTTATGGAAATAATTTATTACTCTCTACTTATGATAAGTAAATGATGGCCATTTTATATGAATTACAAAATTGGTGGCCATACCTATTGGGGAATCATTTTTTCATCAAAACTAATCACTAGAGTCTAAAATATTTCCTAAAACAATGGGTCTCTACCCCATCACAATATAAATGGGTCAAAAAACTCATGGGTTATGACTATAAGATCACTAATAATAAGAATAAGGATAATATTGTAGTTGATGCTCTATCTTGCACATTTACAGACCAATCTTCCCTTTTAGTTATTACCATGTCTATTCTAAATTGGTTGGATGTTTTATAATAGGATTATGTCAATAAATCCTCATTATCTCAAATTATTCAATATTTAGACACTAACCCCTCTATCATACCACATTATTCTTGGTATGGTGCTTCTCTACAATACAAGGGCCATTTGGTGTTTTACCAGAGCACAAATTTTAGCAAGCTATATTCTATGAAATCCATGTTTTTTTATTCATAGGGCACTTAGGGTTTTTTAAAAATTATGAGTAAACATGAAATAAATTCTTTTGGAAGGGAATGAAAAAGGAAATTCAACATATGTTGGCTAATTGTGATACCTACCAACATAGTAAGGGTGAAATAACACTCATTCATAGGTTGCTCAAACTTTTACCCATCCCTACCAGGATTTGGATAAATATTTTTATGGATTTCATTAAGGGGTTCCCTAAATCTAGAGGGAAAATAGTGATCTTGTTTTTGGTTGATCACCTCTCCAAATATAGTCAATTTTATGCCCTCAACCATCCCTATACCACCTCTATAGTCTTACAAAGTTTATTAGTATAGATTTTATATCTTCATGGCATTCCTTCCTCCATTGTCTTAGATCATGATGCAACATTCACTAGTCATCTTTGGATAATAATATTTTGATGCACTAGCACCCAACTAAAGATGATTTTTAGGTATCATCCAAAAATGGATGGCCAAATCGAAATTGTCAATAAATTCTTGGAAAGTTTCCTTCATTTAGTCACCTTATAATAATAACATTAGTGGTGAAAGTGGTTCCCTCTCACTGAATGGTAGTATAATACCTCCTACCACATTTCAACTAAAATGACTCAATATAAAGTAGTCTATGGTCAATCACCACTAGTGTTCCATACACCCCCAATAGTTCACCAGTTCAAGAATTCAACATGATTCTCCAAACCTTAGATGAGATCCTCAGCATCTTGTGGGACAATCTTCATATGGAAAAAAATAGAATGAAAGAATAGGGTGATCAACACCATTTAGATGGCACTTTTCAAGTAGGTGATATGGTTTTTATTCATCTATGACAATATAAGCAATCCTCCCTAAAACTCAAAGGGCATCATAAGCTATATCTAAAGTTATATGGGCCATAAAAGGTTTGCCAGAAGATTGGGTTAGTTGTTTATAATTTGGAGCTCCCACCTTAATCTTGAGTTCACCTAGTATTGCATGTCTCATCTGAATAAAGTTTTTGGTATAAACATCAGAGTGAAAACTGTTTTACCAAAACTTGATAATGAAGGATTCATCCTTATTGAGATGGAGGTAATCCTAGATAGGCATACATGCCAAATTTTATCCTACTCCATCATAAAGGTATTAATTTAGTGGCACAAAATGCAATGAGAGGATGCAATATGGGAACCATTATTTTACATTCAACACCAATTCCCACATATAAAGATTTGAGGACAAATATTGTTTTAAGAGGGAGGGTATGTTATGAACCTATGATACCCTATCTCTTTACTTAGTTAGTATATTAGTTTTCATGGATGCATATGCTTTGTAAGTCATCTTGTGAGCATTTTGTTTTATCCCACATTCATGGGAAGTAATAGTTGCTTAGATTAGACTTAGTATATAAGTAAGTATTGAGACTAATGAAGGCATCCACAAAATTATTAAATTGATCTTTCTCAAAGGAGATTTCCCCCTCAAAGTTCCTTGTGATCAATATAATCTCTTTGGTTCTTTTGCTAATTATATAAATTTTTTATTTCATGCATTTTCATTAAATAAATCTATTATTTAATGTATTTTCATTAATTTGTTGCAGGAGGATCCTCTAAATGAACCATTAAAACCTCATGGATGACCATAGGTGTAAATTAAAAGGTTTGTCATAGCCATTAGATAGCAGAGAACCACTCTAGGTTGATCAAATTTGGCCTACAAACACTCTAGGCCTACCTAGAATGTGATAACTAGTTAATAGGCCGTATTATTTCACTTAAAACTATAAGGGAATCTAGAATAGGAGGATAAAGAGTTAAAAATAGTTTGGGATAATCCTATATCTCCAATTTTTGGAATTTAATCAAAGTTTGGATGTCATATTTTTATGAACTATCCTTAAGGGTTCAAACTAGTGAAAACCCTTCCAAACTATCAACCCAATGGAGAAAATACAATTGGAGATGCTTGAAGAAGAGGTAATTTGGCCTAGATGATGAATGGATAATTTTTGGTAATCCTACAAGATCATCCCAACCTAATTGGGCTATACAATACTCTACAAAATAGTATAATACAAGTGTTTTTTACATGATTTTATGCAATTTATAGGTACTAAAGGGTTTAGATTGGTTCCAAAGCATGGAAGAGAAATATTGAAACTTTCATGACACCTAGATTGGTTTATATTGGTTCCACCCATACATGACACCTAATTCTTATAAATACACTTAAAAATGCTCCTACTAGCCCATACAAAAATACCAATCTACCAATACATGAGGAAGATGAACCAGTAAACTTGGAAGGATGGAGTTTCATATTCATAGTACCTTTCTAAGCCTATTTAATCATTAGAGGAATTGTTTTAGTCATGAACCATATTCACGTATATGTTTTTAAGATTTTTTGTGGATTTTATGGATGCCAAGTTGCAACACTTAGGTAATTAGGCTTGTAGACACAAATATCATGTCAACCCCCCTTGGTCCCCTTCTAAACATTAACACTCTTAACCCACACTTGCACACCTTATTAATTTAAAAACTCATTATTTTAAATTAATTACCTCACCTTGGACACCTCACCTAGACACCTCACCCTAAGACCATTTCTTAGCCTATGAGTCAGCCTAAGAATAGGTCCTCCAAACCCTAACTATCCATGACCTATTCTCACCCCATCTTAAGTCCCTAACCAACTCCCATGCCTCATAAGACCTTGTTTTGACTATTCTCTAGTGGAAAAGGCACTTGGTGGGTGGAGAAATGGGCAAAGAGCTAAAAATAGCCCTTTTATCTATTCTCTCTCCACTGACGTTAGTCAACCCATGGCTGACGTCAATATCATGTCAACCCCCCTTGGTCCCCTTCTAAATATTAACACTCCTAACCCACACTTGCAAACCTTATTAATTTAAAAAAATACTTATTTTAAATTAATTGCCTCACCTTGGACACCTCACCTAGACACCTCACCCTAAGACCATTTCTTAGCCTATGAGTCAGCCTGAGACTAGGTCCTCCAAACCCTAACTACCCATGACCTATTCTCACCACATCTTAACTCCCTAACCAACTCTTATGCCTCATAAGCCCTTGTTTTGACCATTCTCCAATGGAAAAGGCACTTGGCAGGTGGAGAAATGAGCAAAGAGCTAAAAATAGCCCTTTTACCTATTCTCTCTCCATCAATGTTAGTCAACTTGTGACTGATGTCAGAATTCCTATGCTGACGCCGGTGGGATCACCGATGTCGGTTACATAATCCAAGCTCTAACATTGAGCTAAGGCCACCTTTTCACACATTGACATGCACACTCTGAGATTTCAAGCAACAAAACTTGACTATTATTCTCTTGGCTAACAAAGCTCTACACAAATCATTCCAGAGACTAGATTGAAAGATTGTGGGAGGACCTTGAGCTACTAAATTGAAGCAATCTATGTTCACTTCATTGGCTCACAACACCAGTCACATCAGCCACAATGGGAATCACTATTCTGACACCTCTGGTTCTTCACCTTATAAAGCTAAGTAATCTGGTTTTCATTTTAGTGTTTTAGAATATATTGTTAATTAGTTTTCATTGATATTTCTAAATATTGTTAAGAGGCTTGACTTCTTTCGTAGAGGGGCTAAAAGGCCTTCCCCTTGTTCTCACCCCCTTTTCACATCAAACCTCTACCTATACCCTTCCTCAAACCTCATTCACCTTCCCGCAACCCTGCACCAACCTCTAAAATTCTAGAAACCCCTCTATCTATCTTGAAAATACTCTAAAAGATATCTAAGGCTAATGACCCCAACTGACATTAGCAGACCAATCAATGTCAGCATCTACAACTCAAATTGACATCAGTAGACCAATCGACTTCGGCACCTTCAACCAGACTGACATCAGCAACCCAACTGACATCAGCACCATTTACCTGGCTGACCTCAGCAAACCCACTGATGTCAGTGACTATGTTCTAAACTAGAAAACTAGAATGCCATCCAAACAACCCATCTAGACTAGACAAAACCTTCAGCTAGTCTTCTATAGCATTTTGAGGTATATAGACTGCAAGGAATAGGTACACACCATCTACTTTTCTATTTCTTTAGTCATTTATCATTTCTTCATTTACAATGCTTTTATCTTTAAATAGTGGATTGTCATCCCTTAAAGAGCTTCACACTTCTTGGACTGAGCACGTAGCTTGGCAGTCCACCATCGCCTCTTCTAACATCTTTCTTGTTTAAGTTTCATTCTTACTGGAGGTGTTTCCTCCATAGCCAAAGAGGAGCTCCCACAAGGCTTGGATATGATGCGCACTAAATTTGGGTAACATCAAACCCATAACCTCTTAACCTTAGTTTCTTTCTCATTTGAATGTAATTAGTGAAAATCTAGAGAAACATTTTGGCACGCCTGATGGGACAAAGGGGACCTTGTTCTGGATAACCCTAATGCATCAACCAACCAAAACATGGATGTCTTTAGGCAACCATTTCTTAACCATCCCCTAAGTTAGAACAATGTTTAGACCATGGTCGATGACCCTCAAGAATGCAACATATACATGGTCAACATGGTCTTTCCTTTCATTCTTATCCAACCTCTCCCACAATCTGAAGAGGTTGGTCTACCCATTTCTCCACCATGGGTAGAAGAGCTTGTTTTACCCATACCACCCCCATGTAATGAAGAGCTCTCTTTGCCTTGCCCTCTTCCTCATGTGGATGAACCTGTTTTACCTATATCACCCCCATGACATCAAACACCTCCTCTACCCATTATTCTACCTCATGAGGGTCCCATATTACCTATTCCTCTTACCCCCACCTTCCCTCTTCTTCTACCATTAGAAGAATTTACCATTCATACCCAATGCCCTCATGTAAAAGGGGCCATCATCCCTCTACTTTACCCTTTAAAGGAGCCTTCCTCTCCTATTTTTCCTCCACTAATGGATGATAGTCCTCCATCCACCCCCTTTTCACACATAGGAGAGTCTACTTTGACCTCTCCCATATTGGAGGATGCTTTTATGGTACCAATGCCAGTGGCCCTACCCTTATCCTTCTTATTACCAATGGAGGATCATACTTTCCATGCTCCTAGACCACACGTGGAAGGCATGATCATCCTTGCACTCTATTCGCATGAAGAGCCAAATTCTTTAATCCCTTCTCCACTGAAAGAAGAACTCACCACCTCACCCACTTCGACTGAGGAAGATTCAGTGATGGTTCTCTCTCGCCTTTGGCCTGAGATTGCTGCATCCAACACATTTTTGCACTCACAATCACCCAAATCCTCTGAAGGACCAACTGTAAGGCCTCACATGACATCATCTAAACCCTTCTCTCGATTGGTAGAAAACTTAGGATTCTTCCATTCTAGGAACCTAGAGTATGAGGAATTATGGGAGTGACTTAGGGCTCCTTATCCTACACATCTTGCTTCATCTTATAATGCCAACCCTTTTGTGACAATTCACCCCAAAGTCTCTAATGAGGATCAGGTTTCCACTTCTAAATCATCAAAAGCTTAGCCTTCCATGTCTGAATCCAAACCCTCGCAGGCGTCCACCATGCTAAAATAGATTAGATCTCTTGGTGTTCACCTTGTATCAAACCTAACTCACCCACAAGTGAAGTTAGATTTGAACCTCACCCCACATAGTAAAGGTCCTCACACCATACTAAAGGAGGATGTTAAACCACATCGGTCTAATCCTCCCCCACCTTCACCATTGCCCTCTATCTTGGCTCCATATCCTTCCACTTTAATAGGAGTGCTCCCTATTCTAACACCTCACAAAGACAAACTACCTCCATTACTCCCTCTACTCATCAAAAACATATTTCCTTTAAGAAATTTGACACCTCTCATCAAGAAAGTGCCATCTACGTGTGTGGCCACACCACCAACCAAAAAGGTGATACAAGAAACTCCCCCTACAACTCTTAAATAGAAGTTGTCAACCCCTATTGCAACATTGAGTGCAGACCCATTAGTGGGTTCCTATGCTTCACTATTTCACCAATTGTTGTAGTCTTCTAGCATTGTTCTCCTGCCCATTAAGCCATACCAACCTCTCATATCAAAACCATCTTGGTTTGATGACACTCAAATCTGCTTGTATCATCGCACACCTAGGCATGATATTGAGAGTTGCTACACTCTTAAGGTTGTCATTCACCAACACCTAGAAGAGGACACCCTTCTCATTGAGGATTCTCTTGACCACCTTTTTGATAAACTATCGACACCATCCCATGCCTCCCAAACCTCCTCACTTGAATCAGGATCCCAATGCGAGATTATGGTCCCTCTACCACCTTCTCCCCCTTTATTCAAAATCAACACTATCAATGTGGCCACAAGGTCCCAAATCCTAAAGGATAAAGGAAAAGAGTAGGTTTATACCCCTTGGACATATCCATTTGCTAAGTCCTCTCCACCACCAAAGCCCAAGATTTCCATCTTGGGCACATCTCAACCAACATCTTTGGGGGCAATTCGTGACTCCATGGTGAAACAACTTCACCAAACCCCTGTGAAGATGTCTTTGTATGACCTAATACAAATCTCTCCACAACATCACCAAGCCTTGATTATAGCTTTATAGGTAGTGGAGGTCCAACCTGAAGACCCCTAACCACTAGTTGCTTTAGTCAAATTATTACCCACCGTTGCCTCTGTCACCTTCAGTGATTCTCAAATTCTTGCCTACAACCTGGAAGATCGGGATCCCACCCTCTTTATCACATCTTATGTTGATCAAAATTACATTAAGTGGGTTATGATTGATAGAGGTGCTAACATCAACATCATTTCTACCCACACATATGATCAACTAGCCCTTTTAAAGAACTACATGTCAAAAACTGATGCAATTCTTCATTCTTTTAATGATGCCACTACCACTACCATTGGCACTATGGTCTTACATGTTTATGTTGGCCCATGTACAATTTTTTAACTCTTCTATATCATCAAGGGGGAGTTTTAATATAACATGCTATTGGAATGACCTTGGATATGTTCCATGACCTATGTCCCTTCCACGTTGCATCATTGTGTCAAGTTTAAACATGAGGGGCAGGTTCATGTCATTCCTGCTAACCCTTCCCCCTTTAAATCATGCAACACAACCTACCAACCTAATGATGTTCTCATCCCTTTGAAAACATCCACCCAAACACTACCTCTACCCACTGAAGCCTTGACAAGCTTGCAGACACCGGTCACAACTACGTCTACTCCTCAAGTGACCATGAAAGATCCTATGGAAGATACCTTCCAGTGACTTTCACTTAGGGAGTATCATTTGCTTACCCTTGACATGTTCCAAACTCCGCAGGAATATGGAAAACTTCATCACCACCCTAACTATGACCATTACATTAGAATGGTCATCCCATGTGGTCCCCCTTATCTCCAAACTAATCTCACTTATGGAGGGCTAGATCAGGATCTTACTATTGGAAATCCTCTCTCATCACCCTGACTATTCACTTGTAATTTTTCCTTCCTTAGAAAACCTAGCTTTTCTCACACCTATCTTCATAGGTGTGCATGGAAGGTTTTTGGCTTTGGGCATTATGAACAAGGTCCCCATAAACCCATTGAGCCTCCAAATGATGAGGCAATCAAAAATGCCAAGAAATGATATGGCATGGGTTTCAAAGAACCTACAAAACCCTCTAAGATCCCTCACCATGAAACTGTCATAGAGCATTCTCCTCCAACCTCGCCTATTCCCCCACCCTCACCTACAGAGTCAGTGGTCTCCATCCCTCCTAGTTTTTTTCATAAACTCCATTCACTTGGAACCCCTGACCTATCAACTAGGTGAGGCATCGAGGTCTCTTCCTCTCATTTATCTAGACATGATAGATGATGAATCTTCTAGCATCAACACTGTCTAATGCCTGGATGATGATGCCATACTCACCTACATGGGTACAAACGACTCCTTCATACAGCTATCACCTCCTTTAGAAACATAGGTTATGTTAAACGAATCAACTGTTGACATTAATCTCCCATCTTTTGATGTTCCTCACATTTTAAAGATTGGCCAATCTTTAGATGCCTAGGAATAAATCAACTATACCACATTCCTTACAGATCATAGCAAAGCCTTTGCTTGGTCCTATAGCAATATGCCTGGTATTGACCCTAACATTTGCATTGACAACATCATCATGAAATATGAAGCTAAGCCTGTCAGGCAAAAGGTTTGAAGGATGCATCCTCGCATCACACTCCTTGTCAAAGAGGAGCTTCAATGTCTTCTCTCCATCTCATTTATCCAACCCATTGATTATCTACAATGGGTGTCAAACATTGTCCCTATCACAAAAGCAATAGGGGGAATTCAAATTTGTATTGATTATTGTGACCTCAACCTAGCTTGCCCAAAGGATGACTTTCCTTTGCCAAGCATCGACCAATTTTTTGATCTTATGGCTGGTCATGAGATGCAATCCCTCATGGACGGGTTTTCAAGATATAACCAAATCTTGATTTCCCTAGAAGATCAACATAAAACCACCTTCATCACCACATGGGGGATATTTTGCTATAGGGTCATGCCTTTTGGCCTCAAAAATGTAGGCACTACATACCAATGTACCATGACTTATATCTTTCATGATCTCCTCCATAAAATGATGGAGGACTATGTGGATGACCTGTTAGGGAAATCCAAACTTCACCATGACCACCTAACCATTCTCAAAATAATATTCACTCACCTACTACAATATAACATTCAACTCAACCCCAAGAAATACGTCTTTGGGGTTATCTCAAGGAAGATTTTGGGTTTTATCATTTCTCTCCATGGCATTGAGTTAGATCTAGCTAAGATTTGAGCCATACTCAAGATGCCCCCACCAACTAACCTAAAACAACTTTGTAGCCTACAAGGAAAGCTTCAATCTATTCATTGATTTATCTTGCAACTATCTGAATGATGCCAACCCTTCTATCACCTCCTCAAGAAGGACATCTCCTTTAATTGGAATAAGGATTTCCAAGAGGCTTTTGAGGCTCCTAAATTCTATCTTGTCTCTCCACCAGTCCTTATTCCACCTAAAGATGACCAACCCTTCTATCTTTACATTTTGGCAATAGATCATTCCTTAGGTGCCATGATCGCACATCAAGATGAACAACATCGTGAGCAGGCAGTTTATTATATAATTTAAATGTTCATTGACTACAAAACTTGGTATACTCATACCAAGAAACTTTGCTTGGCATTAGTCTTTGCCACCTCTAAACTCCACCACTATCTCCTCAACCACAAGACTTACGGCATCACCTACACTGACCCTCTCAAATACATGCATTTCAAGCCATACCAAAACCAATGTATGGCTCATTGGCTCATGCTTCTCACTAAGTTTAATTTTGAATTCATTCAACAAAAGTCTATAAAGGGGCAAATGATTGCTGACCAACTAGTAGATGCCCCTTTACCTAATAACCAACCCTTTAACTATAAATTTCCTAATGATTCTATCGCCATGCTATCCACCGATGACATCCCCTATCAAATGATAATATTCTTTGATGGATCTAAATGTCAACTCGGTGGGGGTGCAGGGTCATTCTCATCCCTCACAAGGGTGAGCCCATGCCTCTATCCTTCAAACTCAACTTCAAATGCACCAATAACATGGCTGAGTATGAAGCCTTAGTTTTGGGGCTTCAAACTACCATTTTATTGGGCATTAAGACAATCAATATCTTTGGCGACTTGTAACTAGTCGTTAATCAAATTAACGGTTCATATCTTTGTAAAAATACAGTTTTACAACTATATAAACACTGTGTTGACACATTATTAGGGTCTTTTAACCATTATCTCTTGTAAACTGTTCCTCGCTCTACAAATAAGTTTGCTGACACAATGGCCTCGCTTGCCTCACACATCCCATCTTCATCTGCTTCCTCAAGAATCTATGTCATGGTACATCATTTATCATTGCCCTCATATATCTCAACTGACATAAACTTTGTTGGCAATATCAACTCTAGTCCACATGATGTTTGGTATAAACAACTTGTTGACTACTTGACTTATTCTATCATTCCTCTTGACCTCTCTAGCAATGGACGATGGGATTTTATCAAGAGTACTACCTGATACACCATGCTAGGGCGTCTTCTCTACAAATGAGGTTTTGACGGCCTCCTTCTCTGATGCCTAACCACCACTAAGACATCTCATGCCATAAAACCAGTCCATGATGGGATTTGTGGAGGACATTTCAGTGGTAACTCAGTTGTAAAGCACATCCTCTGCCTGGGCTATTATTGGCCCACTTTAACCAAGACTATAGTGACTATATTCAGTGTTGTATCAAATACTAACAACATGCTAACCTACTTCATGTCCCTAGCCATGGTTTACAAGTTGCTAAGGATTTTTGGCCCTTCTCACAATGGGGCTTAGATCTAATTGGTCAAATTAACCCTCATTTGTCTCTCTGACATTAGTCTATTATCATAGTGACTAAATATTTCACTAAATGGGTGGAAGTTATTCCCCTCATCTCCACTAAAACCAACAAAATTAGCGACTTCATTAACCACCACATCATCTATCATTTCAGTGTACCTCACAAGATAATCACTAATAATGGCAAATCTTTCAAAAAAACTATCCAAAAGCTTTGCAATGCTTTTAGCATCAAAATCAACTTCTCCTCACCCTACTATCCACAAGCAAATGGATAGGTAGAAGCTTTTAACAAAATCCTAACTAAAATCCTAATGAAGGTGGTTAACGACACTGGAAGGGATTGACACACTCACATTCCCTTTACTTTGTGGGCCTACCACACTAGCATCTGAACTCCTATAGGTGCTACACCTTTCTCCTTAGTGTATGGAACTGAGGTCATCTTCCCTCTTGAAGTACAAATACCTTCTCTTCACATCTCCTTACATGACATGCTCTCTAATGATGACTTTCATCAAGATTGATTAACACAACTTGAGTTACTTGATGAACATCATCTTGCCGCTCTTAATCATCTTCATATCTACCAAGATCACATCAAGCATGCCTACAACAAAAATCTAAAAGAGCGAGATTTTAAAATCAGAGATCTCATCCTTAAAGAAAACCAACACGTGACCAATATGGAAAGAAGCTAATGAGGTAAGTTTGATCCTAATTGGCCCAGACCTTATATAATAACACACAAGTATGGATCAGGCACTTATCATCTATCTTCTCTCGAAGGCCAACTAGAACCTGAGCCCCTTAATGCCTTGCATATGTAACCATTTTATTGTTAACCAAGTAATCATTCACTTGATGTTTAACTTGAGCTCATCCCTTGAATAACCCCCATCATCCTCATTCCTATTCCTTTCAACCCTTTTTCCCTACAAAAATTAGTTAACCCTTTTTAAGCATTAATGCTTTGTCCTAATAAAAGGGAAACCCTAAACATCTATAGTCTAGTCCATGACTAAAATTTTAGTTTAAAAAAAAACAGAAAATTGGGATGCCTAACAAAATATTAAAAGGTCATAAACTATAAATGTAGACTGCTCCCTCGAAGGATAGCTACATTATTACTATAATTAATAGACTGCTCCCTTAAAAGACAACTATTCAAAGAAATCAAAACATACAAAGCAAAATATAGACCACTCCCTCGAAGGATGGCTATGCCCAAATTTTTATAACAAAAACAACACCCTCTTAGAAGATCCTCGCATTGATCAACTTCACATGACCACAAAAAAAAACAACATCCCCCAGTAGACTTCCCACATTGATCAGTCTTCCAAAAAAAAACTGACTAACAAACTATTAAGTCATAGACTTGCCTATAGTTGTTCTCAAGGTCACCTATAAAAGGGGAAAAGTTATCCCTACTAAAAATGGTTACGCTATCCTCACATATCACATAATCACACCTATTGCCCCAAAATACCCAAGGGATTTTGAGCTCACTTAACGTCAAGTGATTAGGGTACTTCTCTAACAAAAACTAATGGTAAACAACATAATGCATGAACGGGGATTTTATTTGCAAAAACCCTATCTATACTATCATTATGGTCCTTTTCAATGAAAGAGCAATCTACCTTTCACTTCTTACACACCTTTGTCACATGCCAGTTTATCTTTTAGGATGCAGTGTCTTAAAATTATATGCTCGCATATTGTCATCTCATAATTTTCACTATAAAGTTATGAACCTAACATTTAACTCAATTTTATCATAAATAACATCACATGTTTTTGATAAAATACAACCAAAACATTTTTTAACCACTAACATAACATCATGATTTATTTAATGCAAATACCAATTTGTGTTATATAAATTATCATAGCCCATTCACATTGGTTTCTATGGAAAATAATACACATGGAAACTATCAACCAAACACAATTTATGTCAAGCATATACCATCACTAATATGGAAACCTATTGAAGCATAAATAAACTCATTTCATTTTTAGCATACACCATCACCAATATGGAAAATTGCTAAGGATGAAAAACCACATAACCTATATTACAGCATACACCATCACACAATATGGAAAAGGCTATAACATCATCATACACTCATCATTTCAAGCATGTACCATTAAACATATGGGAAATGCTAAAAACACTAACATAACCAAAAAAACTAACACAAAGTCACATCCATAACATGTCAATATCTCAAACATCTCATACATATATAACTGTCAAATGAAGGTATAGATCAAAAATATCTAAAATAGTATAATATATATGCCTCTCTCAAAATGTATGTACATCTCACATCAATGGCATGCAAGCCAGTATATATATACACCTCAACAACTACAAACACCTCAAGGCTGTGGTGGTGGTGGTGGTCGCAAAGATGCCGAATTGTCTCCACCTTTTGACCATCATCGTCTCTAAGAACTAGAGGTAGTGGCACGTGACACATATTTCTACTAAGCTAGCATCTCAGAATATCATTGGATCTATGGAAATTCCTTGATGACACCCTCATAATATGAGATCTCATCCAATGTAGTATTGTACCTAGATATATGTACAGTCTATGGTGGACCCATCAATCTCAATGCCATGCCTTGTAGAGAACTCTATGGCTGTGACTGAGGTGACTGCTAAATCAGTGGCTACAGTGGCTATGCTGGTGGTGGCTGAGCTGGCTGCTACACTAGATGCTATGGTGGTAGATAAATAGGGCCCTACCCTCCAAAACCCTACCTTGCCAATACCTATGCCTGGGCTACAACCACCTACCCCTGCAATGTAGTAACCTACCCTATTAGGGCAACCACCTACACTATCAAAATTGTCACCTGTCCTTGAAGCACTACCACTTATGCTCATGCTACATCTCTCACCTGAATGGTGGCATCCCTCTCTCTACTGACCACCTACAGATCGGGAGGTGGTCCCCTTTGAATCATAGCATAATGACCTACCCACCAAGCCAAGTACATCATCGTACACCCTAGATCTACCACACCTAGATCTATGGATGTCTCCTCAAAATCTAGCCACTCTGTCTCCTCTGGCAGTGGGAGGGATGCCTCAATATCATCATGTCTATATTTTGGGAGAGTAGGTGGCACATCCTATAACAGCCCATACTGGCACCGTACTCTCTTAGTAGGAACTCTCTCGAGCTCACCAACTCACTTGCCCCTCACCCATGATAGGCTTTGAACCCCCACTAGCTACTCTACCTAACCTCTAAATGCTAGATATAACAAGTATGGCCTCCAAATGATATCCACTAAGATCAAGGCATCTAATACCCCCTATAATACTCAATATCTTGAATGATGGCATCCACACGTGTCTGTGCCATGACCTCTCACCACCACCTGAAACTAACTCTGAATCTAGCTTGGATCGCTACTGGGAGGCCAAGAGGTCATGTAACCATGATATACTTATAAGCCTAATAGTGCAGGAGGTGGCCCACACACAAGCTATACTACCACCATCAACTGATCCCCCACAGCTCCCTATATCACTGAGCTAAAAATACTAAAGCCCACACAAAAATTGTCTACTCCCCTAACATGTCTGCCAAAACCCTAGTCATCAAGATCAAGAATCTCCTTCCATCTGCATTAAGAAGGGCATATATACTGATGTCGATCATCATCAAGATGGCTAGTCGATGCTCATCCTCATCAGCAGCATAAATAGGCTCATAGGCAAAACTCACCGAATGGTAGGTCACCTCAACAATGTACTCCCCAAACAATGTAACCATATTAATGTCATGCTCCTCTCTTGAGCATGCATATAGCTTTACCCTATGTATCGACAACCACAAAATCTAGTACACATCCTCCATTATAATAGTCAACTCTCTAGTCAGCAGGTGAAAGGTGTTGGTGGTATGATCCTACCACTTGATCAATGGCACAATCAAACTGACATCCCTGGCAACTCAGTAATATTACTACAACCCATTGAGCCCTATAATAGCCATATGTGCCCACTCATCCCTTGTGATGTCTCAATGCATCTACATCAGCAATGTAGGGAGACGATCTCACAGCGTCAATGTCTGCCTAACCTACATCCAACCAACACACACACAATAACATTAGCAAACGTTATGCAAACAACTAACAACCTCTTTGACTCTTCTTCCCTTTTGAGAGAACTACATTGGCTTAAGGCCCTTAAAATAGGGGATATGTAGGCAACAATTAGTTGACATGGGGTCTTCTAAGGTTAGCTCAGCCATTCATTCGTTCATCTACCTAATGGACCAACTATCTAAACCCTAAGCTCACTACCTACCCTAAACCATAGGCTCACTACCTATCCTAAACTACCTCATTTTTAGTATTTTTAACCATCTAACCTTTAACCATGACCTAACCTAGTTAAACCCAATCTATAACCTACCCTACACTTTCCCTTATTGGGAGAACTACATTAGCTTGAGGCCCCTCGCATGGGCTATGTAGGCAACACTCAGTTGACATGGGGTCTTCTAGGGTTAGCTCAGCTAAATCACTACATAACTACTATAACCAACTTACACTTTTCCATCAAACAAACCTATATGCCCATCACCACACTTGAGAGTGCATCGGCATGACTTAGGCCCTCCAGATTATCATTTTCAACCTTTCTAAGGCCTAAACAACCTTCAATAGGCAACTAACATCAGTTAAGGCGCTGACAATGGCTCTAACCTAACTGATTTTGGCATCTAACTTGCCGACATTGACAGCTAGAAGTGATCGATGTCGGTCATATTGATTGACATCGGTCACTTTGTTGGCTGACATCGATGGCACTACTGACAGTGGTGACTGGTTTGGCCCTAAGGCCGAACAGGGTGAGCCTTAAAATTTAGGGCTTCCCCACTTCACCCCTAAAAACTCCCCAAAACACTCCTAAAGCTACCTAAAGTACCCTACCTAACCTACCAACCCTTCTAATACACCTCCCCCCAATCTATTGCTAAAAACTCAAAAAATTACAAAAATAACATCAAATTCACAACCAATCAAAAATTCAAATAACACACCCTACCTTGTCTCATCATCACCACCGAGGTGGTATAATAGGTTCTGGTCGTGGTGGTCTTCTTGTAGGGCCTCCTCTAGTGTCTGCCATCTCTATCTACCTCAACTCCTCAATCCAATCACTGGTGGCCCACAACACTCTCAAAAACTCATAAACACTCCAACACTCACCAACACTCCTCACCACTCACACCCTAACACCTAACACTGCTGACATAGACAAATAAGAGGTCTCTATCACTCAAAAACTTAGATCTCTCTTTTTCAACATTTCAAAACTCACAAATGACTTTTGGTGGGCTACCAATCCACTTTTGTCGGGTTTGTTAGGCTGCTGACGTCGGTAAAATTATGCCCTAGGCCATCGACATCAGCCGATGTTCTACTGACATTAGAAAAATAATGCCTTTCTATATTACCAACATCAGTTGTCTAATTGGCATCAGTGATATGACCACAAAATCCTTTTGACTACTTATCGACATCATTGGCCTAACTGACGTCGGTGACCTAAAAACATAGGTCTTCTCTAAAACTACCCAAAATCATGACCAAACAACCAGCCCTAACACTGTAGAAGTCCAATAGACTTCTCATGGGGCACATTGGAGATCACATACATCTCCCTAACCACAACAAACAACACTCGAGATCACGTATATCATAGCCTGACTTGACAAATGACCTCAGAGATCGTGACTATCTCCTCAGACCATGACCACGTTCGAGATAACTTTGCCTTGGTTGTTTTGATTGCATATGCTACCTCAAAAATAGTTAACAAATTATACGTTCCCCTCACACCTATTTTTACATTGTGACCAAGTTGATCCCCAATATCTATGGCATTTTCATGTTTTCTAGGAACACTTCCTAGCTTGAATACTTAGAACATGATGCCCATTGGAGCTACAACTTTGATCATTTTAACCCAATCAGCTACCACTAATAAGCTAGGGACTGATTACTTCAATTTTAGTACTCCTCGACCATTTGAGCTACAACATTGATCATTTTAACCCAATCAGCTACCACTAATAAGTTGGGGACTAGTTACTTCAATTTTAGTCCTCCTCAACCTTTCTTGCAACAATTTGACCTATCTATCAAGTGAAGTGGTATACACACAATCTCAACTATTGCAGTGTTCACACTCTAACCTCACCCTACCCATACACTACCTATCAAATCAGCACCTAATTTTGGATTACCTTCTCTCAACTCCTACTTTGAGGAGGAATACCTCATCCCATACCTAGGGTAACCTACATCTATTTTTGTCTTACAGTTCATCATAACCAACCACAAGACAAAAAGGGGCAAATGTAGACACCAATATCATTTCAACCCCCCTTGGTCCCCTTCTAAATGTTAACACTCCTAACCCACACTTTCACACCTTATTAATTTAAAAACTACTTATTTTAAACTAATTACCTCACCTTGGACACCTCACCTACACATCTCACCCTAAGACCATTTCTTAGCCTATGAGTCAGCCTGAGATTAGGTCCTCTAAACCTTAACTACCCATGACCTATTCTCACCCCATCTTATCTCCCTAACCAACTCCCGTGCCACATAAGCCCTTGTTTTGACCGTTCTCCAATGGAAAAGGCACTTGGTAGGTGGAGAAATAGGAAAAGAGCTAAAAATAACCCTTTTACCTATTCTCTCTCTATCGACGTCGGTCAACCCGTAGCCGACATCAATGTCATGTCAACCCCCTTTGGTCCCCTTCTAAATGTTAACACTCCTAACCCACACTTGCACACCTTATTAATATAAAAACTACTTATTTTAAATTAATTACCTCACCTTGGACACCTCACCTAGACACCTCACCCTATGAGTCAGCTTGAGACTAGGTCCTCCAAACCCTAACTATCCATGACCTATTCTCAACCCATCTTAACTCCCTAACCAATTCCCGTGCCTCATAAGCCCTTGTTTTGACCATTTTCCAATGGAAAAGGCACTTGGTGGGTGGAGAAATGGGCAAAGAGCTAAAAATAGCCCTTTTACCTATTCTCTCTCCACCAACATCAATCAACCTATGGTTGACATCGGTAGTCCTACGCTGATGCCAATGAGATTGCTAACATCAGTTACATAAGCCAAGCTCTAACATTGAGCTGAGGCCACCTTTTCACACATTGGCATGCACACTCTGATATTTCAAGCACCAAAACTTGACTATTGTTCTCCTGACTATCGAAGCTCTACACAAATCATTCTAGAGACTGGATTGAAATATTGTATGAGGACCTCTAGCTACTAAATTGAAGCAATATATATTCACTTCATTGGCTCACAACACTGATCACATCAGCCATAATGGGAATCACTATTCTGACACCTCTGGTTCTTAACCTTATAAAGCTAAGTACTCTAGTTTTTATTTTAGTGTTTTAGAATATATTATCAATTAGTTTTCATTGATATTTGTAAATACTGTCGAGAGGCCCAACTTCTTCTGTAGAGGGGCTGAAAGGCCTTCACCTTGTTCTCATCCCCTTTTCACACCAATCCTCTACCTATACCCTTCCTCAAACCTCATTCACCTTCCCGTAACCCTGAACCAACCTTTAAACTTCAAGAAACCCCTCTGTCTATCCCAGAAATACTCTAAAAGTCATCTAAGGCTGACAACCTCAACTAACATCTGCAGACCAATCGATGTCAGCATCTACAACTCAAATCAACATTGACAGACCAACTGACATTGGCACCTTCAGTGAGATTGGCATCGATAACCCAACTAATGTCGACACCATTTACTTGACCGACCTCGGCAGACCCACTGATGTCGGCGACTATGTTCTGAACTAGCAAACCAAAAAGCCATCCAAACAGCCCATCTAGACTAGACAGAACCTTCAGCCAGCCTTCTGTAGCATTTTAAGATACACAAACTACAAGGAATAGGTACACACCATCTAATTTTCTATTTCTTTAGTCATTTATCATTTCTTCTTTTACAATATTTTTATATTTAAATAGTGGACTATCATCCCTTAAGGATCTTCATGCTTCCAAGACCGAGCATGTAGCTTGGTAGTCCACCATAGCCTCTTCTAACATCTTTCTTGTTTAAGTTTCATTCTTACTATAGGTGTTTCCTCCATAGCCAAAGAGGAGCTCCCATAAGGGTTGGATACAGTGTGCACCAAATCCGAGTAACATCAAACCCATAACCTCTTAACCTTAGTTTCTTTCTCATTTGAATGTAATTACTGAAAATCTAGAGAAACAAGGCTTAATAGGCCCTATTAGTCATCCAAGAGAGTTAATTTGGCATTGGAAGACCAATGTAATAGGTTAAATCAAAGGTGTTATGATTGGTAACTAACACTTAAATGTAATTTAATGGGAATTTCATGGGTGTGATGGAGAAATGAGATAGTTTCCTTGACTTTGTCAGCCTACCTTGGAGAAGTGTGGAATACTATGTAACTATGGTGGCCTGATTCATCTTGTAACTAGCATGTGGAGTATTTTTAGATTATTTTTATCATGGTCAATCCATTTATAGGTGAAACTAAGGTTGACTTATCCTCATTTACATGTTTTTTAACACCAAAATCCCATTCAAAGATAAATTAAGGAGATCCAACACATGAAGGAGCTAGAGAGAGGATTATGTGATTATTGTATCTTCTGTTCTAAGTGTACTTGGTCAATTATGACCCCTTATCCATCCTCATATTCCATTATACCCTCCTCTCTCATTAAATTCTTCTATGACATTCTTATATATGTTCAAGCTTATAATCCTTGATTAGTATCCCTCAGGCTAGTATGAGGATACTCTACAAAAATTTGTACTTATGCATGTTAGAGGTACAATCACTGGGGGGGGTGAATCAGTGAGCCTAGATAATCTAAATTAAATTTCAAACCTTTCAAAACTCTTAATAATTTACCATAAGAATTCATGAAGCATACACATCATTCATAGTAATGAAAAAGATAGACAATACAAGATCAAGAACATAACACATGACATATGCGGGAAACCATCTTGGGGGAGAAAACCCACTAGAACTTACAATTGGAATACTATATTATAATAAAAATAACTAATTTATAATAGTATCAACTAATCAAGGAACTACCATCCCTTATTTTAGTGAGACTATAATCCCACAAGGATCTACTACACATGTCTAGGTGAGCTATCACAACAACTAGACCTTTATCAAGTTTCACCTTGCAATGAGGTTGTAACCCCCTATATGTTGAGTATCCATAATAATACAGATGAATACAACATCTCCTATAACACTAATTTCCTACTAGTCTAATGGAGATACAAAGTATATCATCTCTCTTCACCTTTACACACTCAATGCATCTAGAGCCACCTTTGGATCACTCTTCACTTCTCAACAAAAACTCTATCACCACATCAAAAACATGAATATATGGTCATTCACTTAGTTAAAAATCTAATAAATCTCTCAAATCAGCTAAAAATCTCACACAAACTATTTCTATGCAAAATTGCTTTCTACATTCAAAAGAAGAATAAAGAAACTAAAAGAAATGGTCAAGGCTAGAAGTACCTGATAAAGTTGTGTGCACCAAAATCAGACGTTGGAAGATTCTCCTCTTTGGCTGTGGAGGAATGACACCTACGAAGAAAAGGCTAAAACACGGAAAAACATTAGTCAAAGATATGGTGGGCTGTCAGGTGAACGCCCGATCCCGGAAGTACGAAGACTTCCTAGAAGGATATCAACCCACTGATTAAAAAGTAGAATATTGGATGAAAGTAGATAATAATGACAGAAATAAATGACAAAAAATAAAAGTGCGTACCTGATATGCAGCACTATTCTGCACAGTCGCCGGCGTCAGTCTCTGTGGTGCCGGCATCGGTCAGAGAAGGTGCCGACGTCGGTTTAGGTGCCGTCGTCGGTCGGGGAAGTGACCGGCGTCGGTAGGGGCAGGTTCTGGACAGAGTCTGAACAGGGTCAGGACAGGGTCTGAGAGAGTCGGGATAGGGTCTGGACAGAGTTGGGATAGGGTCTGATAAAAGACAAGGTCTGAGAGAGTCGGGACAGGGTCTAGGCAAGGTCTGAGAGAGTCGGGACAGGGTCTGGGCAAGGTAAGGTCAGGTTTGGACAGAGGCAGGGATGTAAACGAGAGATACTGGGTCTGTGGTTTGAAGATTCGGGATGACAGAATTGATAAACAAATAATAATTAAGAAGAAATAAAACAAACAGAGTAAATACTTACCTGCCAAAAGACGCGATGAAAGCCATAGTTGAAGTTGTCTGTGCAGTGCCGGATTGAATGCAGATTGGTTGATGCCGAGAGTGGGTTGATGCCGAGAGTGTTGATCGTGAGAGTGTTGATGTCGGAGTTCACAGGTTGATTGAATGATTGCTCAGGTTTGATTGATCAGCCTTTTGAATGGTTGGCGGAGGCTGATGAAGGCAAGGGACGGTTCCCGAAATGGTTCGTCAACCGTTTCGAGAAACCGAATGATAACTGGTAACGGATAACGGCAAGGTGACCGACGTCGGCAAGATTGCCGACGTCAGCTGATAAGTGACCGACGTCGGTGACATCGGCCGGATAAAGACCGTCGTCGGCAGATGCATAATGGGGATAGAGTCTAGCTTTAGCTCTGTGCTCATTTTTACATGCTGCCAGGGTCAAGGTTGGTGAAACAAGTGATCGACAAGGGTTAAATAGGCAAAGAAAAATAAGACGGGGAATGACCAGGGGAGTCCACATGATTTCGGTGTCTACATTTGCCCCTTTTTGTCTTGTTGGTTGTTCTGGATGAACTGCAAGACAAAAACAGGAGTGATTTCCCCAGGTGAGGGATGAGGTTGATTTCATCTTGTTGGTTGTTTGAATGAACTGCAAGACAAAAATAGGAAGCGAAATGCCCCGAGTAAGCCAGGAATCGGGTGCTGATTTGACAAAGAGTGGATGAAAAAGGGGTGAGGGTAAACACTGCAAAAGTCGTGATTGCGTGCATACCATTGCACGAGATGGTTAGGTCAAAGTGTCGCAGGTTAAGGGTCGAGGAGTGCCAAAATTGAAGTAACCGGGCCCCAGCATTTAGTCGTTTGCTGATCGGGTCACTCAATCTAAGCTGAAGCTCCAAATGGGTCGTCACGTTTCAGGTATCTCGGGCTCAGGAAGTGTTCCTAGAAACACGAAAAAGTCACAAGTAGTGCGGATCAACCGGTGTGCGATCCTATACTTGTGAGGGTCCAAAAAGGTCTGCGCACAATTCTACTAACCAGTCATGAGGTAGCATACATGCAAAAACAACCAAGGCAACAATGTCTTGGAAGTGGTCGAGGTCGGAGGAGATAGGCATGATCTCCAATGGTTGGTGGTCGATGGATGGATGAATGGACGAAAGGATGCGGCCGAGCTAACCCCAGAAGACCCCATGTCAACTGAGTGCTGCCTACATAGCCCTGGTGATAGGGCCTCAGGCCGATGTAGTTCTCCCTAGAAGGGAGGAAGGGTCAAAGGGATGGAAATGGGTCGTGGTGAAGGGCAAGGTTATGGTTAAAAGAAGGCAAGAAGGTTTGTCCATCAGAGAGACGAACAAACGAGAATGGTCGAGCTAACCCCAGAAGACAGTCGTGTCATCTGAGTGCTGCCTACATAGCCCCTGTGGAAGGGCCTCAGACCAATGTAGTTCAGACAAAGGGTCCAAGTGGTAGATAGGTGGTTAAAATGGTTGATAGATTGGTCATGGTTATGATGAAATGATGAGGGAAAAAAGATGTTGCAGCCTTTTCCAAATGGTGTATTCTGCAACATTGGTTGAGGGGTTTTTCATCCCTAGCAATATTCCATATTCATGATGGATGTATGCTAAAAATTAATTGAGGTTTATTTATGCGTCAGAAAGTATTGGTTTATGCTGATCATAAATTGCAGCGGGTCGATAGTTTCCATGTGTATTGGTGTCCATAGAAACTAGGGTGAATAGGCTAGGTCATGTTGATGGTCTAAAAAGAGAGTTGAGCTAAGTCGATTGACAAGTGATGAAGGTGAATGTGACCAAAGTGTAGAAGAAGAGATGAAAGGTGAATCACTCTTTCATTGACAAGGACCAAAAAGATAGCATAGATAGGGGTTATGAGAACCAAGAGCCCCATTCATGCGTGACGTCGTTGACCATAGTTATGTTAGAGCGGTAATCGAATCACTTAGACATTAAAGTGAGCTCGAAGTCCCTTGAGCAGGTGATAGGAGGAGGAAAGAGGGTAACCCGTTTTAAGAGCAGAGATAACTTTGCCCCTTTTTATAGGAGACCCTGAGACGACTATAAGTCAAGTACATGACTCTTTTTTTTTTTTGGTGCAGGCTGATCGATGCGGGAAGTCCACAGAGAGATGTCATTTGCTTGGTGGTCAGTTTGTGAAGCTGATCAATGCGGGAAGCTTCTAAAATAATGTTGTTTATTGCCAGATTAGTCATAGCCATCCTTCGAGGGAGTGGTCTAGATTTTTGTTTAATATAAAGGCTTTTGAATAGCTGTCCTTCGAGGGAGCAGTCTATTTATTACAGCAATGAGAGTACAGCTGTCCTTCGAGGGAGCAGTCTGTTTTTTTTTTTTTTTGACTTGATATTGATATAGTGACCATGGATATGTTTTGACATCGTGATTTGTTTTTATAGAAATGTGAGTCATGGACAAGATTATAGAAGGTCAAGGGCTCCCTTTTATTAGGACAAAGCATCCATACATCATAAAAGGGTTATAGGAATTGTTAAGAGGAATAAGGTTGAAAGGAAGTAGGAGTAAGAGGACGAGGATTGCTCAAGGGATGAGCTCAAGTTAAGTGTCAAGTGGACGAATACTCGACTAGCAGTAGAACGGTCGCAGATGCAACGCATTAAGAGGCTCAGGTTCTGGTCATCCATCAAGAGAAGACAGACGGTAAGTCCCTGATCCATACTTGTGCGTGATAATAAAAGGTCCAAGCCAATTAGGAGCAAACTTGCCCCATTTTCCTCTTTCCAGATTGGTCAGGTGTTGATTGATGAGTGGATGTGAAGTTGGTTGATATGGTTGCTGATTGGTCGAGACAGGTTGAATGTTTTGATAAAAAGATTGGTCAATGTTTGGTTGAGATCGGGTTAAATGATAATTGGTCAATGGTTGGTTGAGGGTTGATTGGTTTGGTATTTGGTCTTTGGTTGGGTCGAATGTTTGGTTGAGGTCGGGTTAAATTTTTGGTTGCTAGTCTGGTTGAGGTTAAGTTGAAAGAGTGATTGATATGTGGTCGAGACTGTGTTGAAAAATAGGGGAGGAGGCCTCCGGTGTGGTTTAGTAGCCTTCTTTGGTTTGGGTTGAGGGCCACCTTTGTGTGAGGCGAGATTAGATGTGGGGCGAACATCAAGAGGTTTAATCTCTTTGGGTATGATGGACACCTGCGCGGGTTTGGACTTAGATGTGGACGGTTTTTCTCTCAATGGAGAAGAGATTGAAGGTGTGGGCTCTTTAAGTGGAAAGAGCTCTGGAGTAGTCATGGCTTCTGTGTGTGGTTGAGGAGTTGAAAATGTATGATCGTCTATGGATGATAATAAGGATGAAGGTGAGGCAGCTGGTGTTGATGTGGTCAAAGCGTCTTCCAATATGGGAGAAGTCGCTAGAGGACAAGTGGGAGAAGAAAGTTCTTCGCCATGTGGAGGAGGTATAGGGGAAGAAAGGTCTTCCACCTGTGAAAAAGGTTGGTCAGGGATAAGAGAAAAGATAGTGTCGACCGTGTGTATATCATGGTCTTGAGGGTCATTGATCATGGTTTGGACGTTGTCTTGAGTATGCGGGTGATTTGGAAAAGGGTGTTTGAAGATGTCAAGGTTTTGGTTGGGCGGTGCATTCGGGTTATCTAAAATAGGATTCCCCTTGTCTAGCATGTCCTGGACGATGTTTTTGAAAGTTTGATAGTGATCCGTGTCATGGCCTTTGACACGGTGATAGTCGCAAAAGTGGTTCTACCTGTACCATGCAGGGATAGGTGTTGAGGGGTCGAATTGATGTGGTCGGATTGGAGGGAGATTGAGGACCCCCTGCTTGACGAGTTTATCCAAGACAGAGGCATATGACTCCCCAATTGGAGTGAATTGACGCTGTATGGATTGACGTTGAAAATGTTTATTGATGTAGTCTAATGTTGAAGATGATGATCGGTTGGTTATTGTTGAAGATGATGGTCTAAAGGTGACAGTGTTTGCCGACCCCTTGGATTGAGAGTGGGCAGAAGAAGGTCTGGAAGAAGAATGGTCATTGGTTCTTGTGTTAGTGTTACACAATTTGACCTTATCTTCTTCAATGGCACGGAGTTCAAGCTTTCAGGCCATGGTGAAGGCCTCGTCGAAAGTGTGGAATGTTTGAACCTGAAAGGTAGACGAGATGTGACTGACACATGCTCGGGAAAAGAGCTCAATGAGCTCGGGTTGAGGCAAGGAGAAGGAGAGCTGATTAATCAAGCTTCTCCAATGGGCGACAAAATCGGCTATTGATTCGTCGTCAATTTGCCTAATAGAGTAAAGGTCTATGATCGAAACTTGTTTAGTGATATTGATTGAGAAATGGTTAATGAATAGTTGGACGAGTTGGATGAATGAAAAGATAGAATGTCTGGCAAGAGAACTATACCAGTCAAGGGCTGGGCCAGAAAGCGACATAGGAAACGTGCGTAGAAGTAACGCATCATCGTGGGCAATAAGGTAACAGGCATGTCTGAATGCCTTTAGATGTTGTTGTGGGTCTTCCTTACTCTGAAAGCGAGTAAATTTAGGAAGCTCCCAATGGTTAGGGTATGGTCGAATAGGGACGGAAGGATGGATGGGCTCGTTGTAAATCTGGTCATATGAAGAGACATTACTTGAACCGGAGATAGAAGCTTCGAGACTGGACATTTTATCCATCAGCATCTTGATGACATCTGCTGATGGATTGGCGGGTTGAGCGCCCCTAGGTTGTAAGGCGCTTGAAAGAGGTTAGAAGAGGCGTACGACGTAGTCGGTTGTACCAGTAAGGGCGCAACGTACGGATGACTAGTCACAGGGGCAGAAGTAGAGGTTAAGGGTGGTTGGGTTATGAAGGTCAAAGGTATAAGCTGACTAGATACCGCCAAAGGAGGTTGTGTGATGGCATTGACAAAGGTCGAGGTAGGCACTCCTGCATATATAGGCGCAAGAGTGTGTGGGGTCGAGACAATCAAGTTCTGGTATGATGTAGAACTTGGTTGAATTGTAGGTGGTTGAGGGGGTAACGAAACCCCGGTGGAGGTTGGTCTAAAAATAGACGGGGAGGCCAAACTTTGCGTATTGGCCATGGTTGGGTTAATAGTTGAGGCGAAAGGTTGAGTCGTAAAAGGTTGGGTGGCGAACGGTGTTGATGTCATCGCCACGTCGCCCGAAAGGTCCCGCATTGGGTTTCTCGCGAGATAGTTTTGGAGGGCTACGGTATTGAGGTCCAAGAATCTTGCAAAATCTTGGTCCCCTTCTGGGATGATAGGCATCTGGGTTGGAGATAGTCTAGTAGGAATTCTTTCGGTCTTCGAGTAGAACTCCATTATATGATTGTTTATAGACGGGGTAGGCGAAAGCGATTGATGGCTAGCGTGGTCAAGAAGAGCCTTGGTTTGACTACGTGTCAGAACCATTCAAGGCAAGAAAGAACGTCCTCACAAGCTCAAACAAGCAGATAAGAACTAAAAAAGATGAAGACACAAGCAGATCCTAAAACCCTAGAAGTAAATTTTTAGGATTATAGTGGCTTATGCCTTAGAATGTGTGTGTAGAGGAAGATTGGCTTTGTGAGTCAGGTCCTAGAAGAAGCAGTCTATGGATGGTTTTGGGTTTTGTTATGGTGCTCAAGAAGTCTATGTTAGGTTCGGTACGCGGCCTGGTGCTAAGGAGCAAGCTCCCCTCACTTCACGATTCCAGTGGTTAGCTGGTTTCGCTTAGCCAAAATATACCTCGCCTAGAGTTTAGACTCTGCCAGAGAACGGAGTGGGCTTCCCCCTTGGTGATGAAATCCAAGTAAGATCGCCGGGACAGGGTAAGGTATCCGCTGGGGGATGAAATCCCAGTCGGGCCTTGTCTTAGGTAAGTTAAAATGTTTGTTTTGTGCAGGTGGTTTGGTCGTGTAACATCAAGTGATCTAGATTAATTCAATATGTGGTTTAATTACTATGTGTGGTCTAAAAGATGCAGGCAATCAAAAATGAATGCAAAGTGTTTTAATGCCCAAGTCGAAATGTTTGTTCGTATGAAGACGAATGGAGAAAGAGTCAAAGAATATGAGTTTTAGCTAGAAGTGCAAGAAAGAAAGAAATGTTCGTTTTAGTCCTGCTTATGATGTCGTTTAAGAAGAGACGAAAGGAGGTGAAAAGGAATAAACCTAATGCACCTAAATGAACAAAAGAAAGAAAGAACCCAAGGAGGATCTAGGGTCCCACCGGGCGTGCCAGAATGTTTCTATGCAAAATTGCTTTCTACATTCAAAAGAAGAATAAAGAAACTAAAAGAAATGGTCAAGGCTAGAAGTACCTGATAAAGTTGTGCGCACCGAAATCAGACGTTGGAAGATTCTCCTCTTTGGCTGTGGAGGAATGACACCTGCGAAGAAAAGGCTAAAACACGAAAAAATGTTAGTCAAAGATATGGTGGGCTGTTAGGCGAACGCCCGATCCCGGAAGTACGAAGACTTCCTAGAAGGATATCAACCCACTGATAAAAAAGTAGAATATTGGATGAAAGTAGATAATAATGACAGAAATAAATGACAAAAAATAAAAGTGCATACCTGATATGCAGCACTATTCTGCACAGTCATCGGCGTCGGTCTCTGTGGTGCCGGCGTCGGTCAGAGAAGGTGCCGACGTCGATTTAGGTGCCGTCGTCAGTCGGGGAAGTGACCGGCATCGGTAGGGGCAGGTTCTGGACAGAGTCTGAACAGGGTCGGGACAGGGTCTGAGAGAGTCGGGACAGGGTCTGGACAGAGTCGGGACAGGGTCTGATAAAAGACAAGGTCTGAGAGAGTCGGGACAGGGTCTGGGCAAGGTCTGAGAGAGTCGGGATAGGGTCTGGGCAAGGTAAGGTCAGGTTTGGACAGAGGCAGGGATGTAAACGAGAGATATTGGGTCTGTGGTTTGAAGATTTGGGATGACAGAATTGATAAACAAATAATAACCAAGAAGAAATAAAACAAACAGAGTAAATACTTACCTGCCAGAAGACGCGATGAAAGCCATAGTTGAAGTTGTCTGTGCAGTGCCGGATTGAGTGCAGATTGGTTGATGCCGAGAGTGGGTTGATGCCGAGAGTGTTGATCGTGAGAGTGTTGATGTCGGAGTTCGTAGGTTGATTGAATGATTTCTCGGGTTCGATTGATCAGCCTTTCGAATGGTTGGCGGAGGCTGATGAAGGCAAGGGACGGTTCCCGAAACGGTTCGTCAACCATTTCGAGAAAATGAATGATAACTGGTAACGGATAACAGCAAGGTGACCGACGTCGGTAGGATTGCCGACGTCGGCCGATAAGTGACCGACGTCGGCGACATCGGCCGGGTAAAGACCGTCGTCGGCAGATGCATAATGGGGATAGAGTCTAGCTTTAGCTCTGTGCTCATTTTTACATGCTGCCAGGGTCAAGGTTGGTGAAATAAGTGATCGACAAGGGTTAAATAGGCGAAGAAGAATAAGATGGGGAATGACCAGGGGAGTCGACACGATTTCGGTGTCTACACAAACACCACCTATCCTTTTCTCACTCTCAAGACATCCAAAACATCCTTTTCGATCACTCTAGACTTCTTCACTCATCCTCAACCTATAAGATCACTATTCTAACATCATAAAAATGACTTACAAGTCATACACATAATCCTTAATCTATTATAATCATCAACCCATCCAATTAGAACACTACCTCTCCTCTCTTCTTCACTTCTCTCACACAGGCCTCTCTCAAATCTAGAAACCATTATCTTTGGTTTCACTATTTATAAAGCATTTGTGATTATCAACACCTTGGTCAGACATTAGGCATTCCTTAGCATTTAAGGATTATAAAATATAAATACATATCTAAACACAATCCACATAATTCTACCATAGCATCTATGGGTCACTCTTTAGCAACAACACCTTTCAATTAGGCCCTTGTAGCTCTTATAGGTCTCATGGAGACCTCTTCACCCATTTAGAACTTAATAAACAAAAACAAGAACATAAGACCACTTTAAAATACATTTTCCCACTCCTTATGTCCCTTTATACATCCTTAAATTATTACAATCGTCTATGCTCACCTTTGTGTATGCTCAATCTACTCACACAGTATCCTTGTACACATGAACACCATGAATGAACACACAAAAAACTTTATGTAAAATTTTAATACTAAATATATATTGAATAAAACTATAAATATCACATATATCATCCTCATTAATTCTAAAACACTCCCCAATTGATAATTTATCATGAGATATCAAAACAACATCAAAACAAGCTTGATAAATCTTCTCAGGTCACTGCCAAGACACAGTCAAACACATAGTAAATTTTAGAGATTAATATATTTATCTATACACACATTTAGATGTTATAAATAGATTATTTTTATGTGCCATATATTCCTCTACAAATTTTCTTTTTACTCCATCAATAAATTCATCTTGGATCAAAAGGTATAGGCAAAATATAGAGCACTAGTTTTTCCTTTATAGATTCGAATATTCAAATCCCAATGGTCATAGTTAAACTTCAAACACCTTATCCTCATCTCATGTCCTTTAATATTATATTAAATATGAACCATAAATATTAATTTAATTATCTTGACATTTACTTTTAATTTCTCATCATTGGATCTTCATCTTGACTATTTGACTCGATGCACTCTGTCGATCACCTGTACATAGCTCAGTCTTTATCTGTGTTAAAAATTAGATACATTGAAATCATCCCTCTCAATACATACCATTTACCTATATATTTATGTACATATACTTACCATTATATCTTATAATGATCCTAATCTTTACCTCTAATCAACATTAAACTTCGAACACTTGTTCTCATATTGTTGTTTCTTGACACCTTAAAACAAACATGCTTCATTGATCCTTTTGTAAGGAGATTCATCTTTAACATACTTAACCAAAAAAATCTTTGACTCATTTTAATCAACATTCACCATATGTATTCATTTTATGATCACCCATGATCCATTATATGTCCATTTGGTCCTGATCTTTAACATCATGCAAAATAGACTAAGTATGGGGACTATTGCTATCTGCCTAGAAGGCCAAATTTTCATATTCATATATTTTACCTCAGCCACTCTCATGTTCTCAAATTTTAACCATATAAAATAGTAAAAATACTAAACAAACCCTTATGACCATTTATTCTTGAAATATCCATGTGTGCAAGATATGCCATCACCAAATTACTTAGTTCTTTCTTGTACTTAGTCAAATAATGTATTTGAGTTCAGATTCATTTCATGTCATTGATATTTTATTTTATTAAATGTGGACCATTAGCTATTCCTTTGAAAATTGACTAATTTTTTTAACTTAGTGTACTTAAGGGACCAATTTTTCACCTTAGTAACTTTAGATGCACTTAGTTTTATGATCTAAAACTTGAACCATGTGATCTCCTCACATAGAAAAATCTATCCATATATCTATAATATCTTGTAAACCTCATATGTGTTAGATATGGTGACATCAAAATGGCTCCTTAAATTTTTTTGCTATAGATCCATTTATGCCTAGATGAACAAAAGGAAGAACAAAGTGAATTTCACTCATGCACACAAGCTCTCTAGTCATCCTTAACCACTAATAGGACCCCTTACACATGATCAATAATTTATAATCATCCCTAATAATCTCAAACCATGCCAAAAATGAAGATCAACCAAGCATACTTTAAGCACTAGGACAAGCACATTGCACACTTTGTCATTATTACATAGACTATAAAGGCACTTCACCCACTCACCTAAAAAACTCCATGACATCATTTAAAACTCTCTATAAATCTCCCCCTTTTTCATTGATATCAACACCCATCATAAAACAATATACAAATCACCTTCCTTCTCTCTCTTCAAGCACTCTCAAAAATAGGAACTTTCTGCCCCTTTGACAAAATGACAAAGTGGGCACCAACTAATCTTGAGGACCTAAAATGAATACCAAAAAGATAAGACCATCTTAGAAATATACTAAAAACACCCCCTTACCTTGAGCCTACCTCTTCTTGCCTTGATAATTTCCTCTTTCTCCATGCCAACACTCTCTTTAACCAAGAACTATAAGCAATGAAGAAAGAGCCTAAAAATATTGAAATTTGATGAAACTCACCAAGCAATATCTGAGAGGGACTCCCCCTAATATTTGTGATCAATTTCACCTCTTGAGCATCTTCATATCTCTGCATACTATGAAGAACCACCATAAATGCTTATTAGCCTTCTATCTCAAGTTATCACAAGGACCACTAATAAATATTCATGCCACTCAAAAAATAGGAAACCTGCTCTAAAAAAACCTAAGAACTTTCCTTGAAACACTTATGCCTTGCTCTTTTGGAGAAACTAAACAAAAATCACTCTTCTTCTTACAAGGCCTGTCTAGTCTCCTTATAGCCCTACTTAAAACTTAAAGAGACCAAAAATTTTAGTATACACACTATAAAAACCTAAAAATTCTTATCTATAACACCCTAATATGCCCCCTCAAGCACACCAATTCCCATCACCTAGCTTATACTCTGCAACATACTTCATTTACAAACCTACTAGCCAATTAGGCCTCCATCTTGACAAAAACATGAATAATTTCAAAAACCACAAACCTTAAGTTCTCTATGAAGATTGAATTGGAAACCCATTTATACCATTCAACTTATTAATAATCCTTAGACTTCAATTCATAAGGCAAACCACTTTTATAGAAAATCTCAAAGCCCTAGAATCTCAAAACAAACAGAGTCAACAAACTTTAGTCTGGTCAACATCCATCTATGAAACATATTTCACACTTAGAGACAACCATCACACACCTATGTACCAATATTTTAACTTAAATACCTTTAGGGACCTTAAATTTGCATACTATGTATTTTTACCTTTTTGAGCACCAAACTCTTATTGACATTCTATCCATGTCATTAAACCACCTAGAAACATCCATTCTGACCCTATACTATAGCTCCTTCCAAAAATATCTAGAACAAGCTCATTAACTTGTTTTTACCCCTTAATTAATGACTTTCCTTGATTGGAATTATGATATTTATCACACAAACTTGTATCTCCATAAGAAATATGTCTCTTAAGAACCATAGGTAGAGACAACCTACTTCACAATGTCCTAGAACAATGTGAAACTAGGAGTTGCACATAACTCCTCATATTCCTTCTCCTCCTTGATCATCTAATACTTATATTTATTCTTCTTATTCTTAGGCTTAAGAAAAGAAACATGCTCATCCATTAAAATAGTCTCCTTTTCTTCTAGGATTGAATTGATAATACATGTAGATAACATAGATTCATGAGATACCTTTTCATCTAAAAAATCCATCTTGTAGTTTAGAACTACATCACTAGGCACTAACAACTGATGTTATTTACATGATACTTATTCAACAACACTAATATGTGTAATTGTATCCATACATATCTTAGAACTAGCCTCAACCAGTACCTTGGTCTTCTCCTTAAGGTTGGTATCTTTATTCATAACATGAGTATACAATGAGAGCCCTTGGTACTCTTCAAATTTTGTAGCATTCTCCACCATAGAAAACAAATTACTTGGACTTGTAGACTTGTCATGACTCAAACTTAATATCTTTGGTTTCCATGAGTTAACTTGTCTTCTTCCTTGTACTTTGGGAGCTTGATTAAACTTATTTTGACTTAATGGCCTTTGATTGAAAAACCTAGCAATGTGGCCAATCTTCTCACAATTTTAGAAAACAATACTCCTTGATGGAAGCATAATTTTTCATATCTTGTTTTGAAAAAACTTAAAAATGTCCTATGTCCTGACAAATGAAATAACCTCCTCTTTTTGAAGAGGACTCACCTTGTCTAACCTTATGTGGATAATGGTTTACAAAGTGTCCCACATCAAGATAGTTTAATCACTTAGCTTTGTTTATACCTTTTCATTGATGAACCCCATCATATTTCCAAGAAAACTCATTTATAATAGGTTTCATTCTCTATATTTATGACTAAATTGATTACATGTGTCATAGTAACTATTAAAACTTGCATTCCTAATAGCATTTGCATATCTAATCTTATTTGTCTTCATTATACTATCACCTTCATTCTTAGTCTAAAGATTTGTATTCAAAGTATGATTTTCCTTTTTCACATTAGTATTAATCTTGTCTTGAGTTACATTCTTTTTTTCTTCTTTATATCCAAGACTAGTTCTATTACTAGCATGCTTTTGACCACTTAGAATATTTTCTAGCTTACGTGAGCTCTTTTCAAATCTCACAAATGAATTCACCTTACCATATGTCTTCTCTAACTTATATTTCAATGTATAATTTTCAATTACATACCTTAAAATTCATCTTCTTTGGCTTTCAAGCTTGTATACATAATTTCTATTTGAAAATTGAGATGCTTGACAATATCTTTATACTCCTTGGTATCTTCATTAATTCTTGATTCATACACTCTAAATTACTCCCCATATTCCTTGATTTGAGACTTCATATTCTTGTTTATCTTCTTTTTAGTCTTTACTTCTTCAAGGACATTCATCAATTCAGTCTCATAGTCCACCTCATCTCTATCAACATCTGAATCACTCCAAGTAGACTCATTTTGATATGATAAAATTCATTCCTCATCCATGAATAGGGATTCATCTTCAATAGGACCATCATCTTCATGATCATACTTTGAGTCACTGTCTTCACTCTCATCCGATGAGCTACAATTTTCTTTGGTGTAGAGACTCTTCTTATTCTTGAAAGACTTAATATTGTTATAATTTCTAAATCCTTTCTTCCAATATGCCTTCTTGTTTTGATCTTGTACTTCACCATGATCCTCATGATCATTATTCTCATGATTATGAGGGTACTTATGAGAAATATGTCCTATCTCTCTATAGTTGAAACATTTGAAGGGTAGTCTAACCTTATACTTCCATGAGCTTATTTTTAATTTCATAATAATCAAAGCATTTAGTTTATCCTCATCAATGTCAGATGTTTCATCCTCATTAGGTTTATTACCTTGGAACTTCTTATTTGGCTTCATTTTTATCTTGAATGTTGCTTCCTTATTTGGTGTTATATCATCATTTATTCTCATCTCATAGGCAATAAGGGTGTCATGCAATTGATCCATCATCAACTAAGTAAGATAATGACTTTATTCTACAATAGATACTTTTGGATTAAACTTGAGAGATAGAGACCACAATACCTTTTTAATATAGTACCCTCTTCAAGGTTATCTCCAAGACCTTTGATGATATTCAAAATCTCATCAACTCTCTATAGAAAGGATGCCACAGAATCTTCCTCTTCATTTTAAGACTCTCAAATTATCTTTGGTGAGTCTACAACTTTGCCAAATTAACCTTAAAATATCCTTCATGAATGATATGCAATTTTTACCATGTCTCTTTAAAATATTTACAATTTATTACCTTGGTGAACTCAGTCTCTCTAAGACCACAAGTAATGGCCTTTATTACCTTATAATTATTCTCAAATAACTTCTTGTCTATAGTACTAGATGAAGGAGTAGTAAGAGCAACATAACCATCCATAATATATTGCCATACATCAAACCTTAGGGATATAATGTATGTCCTCATCCTTGTACTCCAAAAAATAAAATTGAATCCATTAAACATTGGTGTTTACTTAGTAGATAAATCTCCTTACATTTAATAACTACCCATAGTGTACCTTGGATCACCTTCAATATGTCAAGCCTTTACCAAAGAACCTTGCTCTGATACCAATTATTAGAGGTAAAATCACTAAGATGGGGGGGGGGGGGGGGTGAATTAGTGAGCCTAGATAATCCAAATTCAATTTCAAACTTTTCAAAACTCTTAATCAGTCCCCAAAAACATTCATGAAGTATACACATCATTCATAATGATGAACAAGAAAGACAATATAAGATCAAACACATAACACATGACATATGTGGGAAACCCTCTTAGGGGAGAAAACCCATTAAAACCTGAAATTAGACTATTATCCTATAATAAAAAGAATCAATTTATACCAGCAACAATTGATCAAGGAACTACCATCCCTTATTTTAGTGAGACTACAATCCCACAAAGAGCTACTACACCTGTCTAGCTGAGCTGCCATAACAACTAGACTTTTAACAAGTTTCACCTTATAAGGAGGATGTAACCCCCTAGATGTTGAGTAGCCAAAATAACACCTAAGAATAAAACATCTCCTATAATTTTGAATGTCTACCAATATTATGGAGATACAAAGTATATGAACTCTATACACTTAATGCATCAATAGCCACCTTTTAGATCACTCTTCACTTCTCAGAAACAACTTTGTTACCACATTAATAACATGAATAGATATTCATTCACTTAGTACACACTTTGATTTGTATCTCAAATTAGACACCAAGCTCACATAGATACCATTTATCTTTCTCTCACTCTCAAGACATCCAAAATATCCTTTTGGATCACTCTAGACCTTTTTGCTCATCCTTAACCTAAAATAGAACTATATTCTAACATAAAAAAATGTGACCTAAAGGTCAAAAAAATATTCCTTAATCTACTCTAATCATCAACCCATCCACTAAGCACACTACCTCTCCTCTCTTCTTCACTTCAACACTCATTCCTCTCACACAAGCCTGTCTCATATCTACAAACCATCATCTTTGGTTTCACTATTTATAGAGCATCATGATTATCAACACCCTGGTCAACCATTAGGTGTGCCTTATCCCTTAATTATTCTAACATATAAATACATGGCTTAGTAAAATCTACATAGGTCAGCCATAACATCTATGGGTCACCCTTTAGCAACTACACCTTTCAATTAGGCCGTTGTAGCTCTTGTAGGTCTCATAGAGACCTATTCACCCATTTAGTACTTCATTAAGCAAAAAAATAACATAATACCACTTTTAAATACATGGGTCCACTAATTATGTCCCCTTTAACATCTTAAAATTATTAAAATCATCTTTTCTCACCTTTATGTATGCTCAATCTACTGACAAAGTAGCTTTATACATAGGAACACCATGAACGAACACATTAACAACTTATTATAAATTTTTTACTAAATATAGATTGATTACATCTCCAAATACCACATAGATCATCCTCATGAAGTCTAAAACACTCTCTAATATCTAATTCATCATGAGATATCGAAATAACATCAAAATAATCTCAAACAATCTTCTCAAGTTAGTTGTAGGACAAAGTCAAACACAGTAATATTTAGTGATTAATATACTTGTTTATGAATAAAATAATATCTTCTAACTAGGTTATTTATCATTAACATGGAGTCCTATACAACTTTTCTTTTTAATCCATCAAGAAATTTTTCTTGGATCAAAAGTTATAGGCAAAATATAGAGCACTAGTTTTTCTTTTAAAAAGTCAAATATTCAAATCCCAATGGCCACAGTTAAACTTCAAACACCTTGTCCTCATCTCATGTCCTTGCATCTTAGATTAAATACACACCATATATATTAATTTAAGTAGTTTTACCTTTACCTTTCATTACTCGTCATTGGATATTCATCTTGACTATTTGACTTAATGCACTTCGTTGATCTCCTATACATAGATCAGTCTTTATCTGTGTTAAACATTAGAAATATTGAAATCATCTCACTCAATATTCAATATATATATATATATATATATATATATATATATATATATTACATACATACATATATATATACATACATACATATATACATACATATATACACATATATATATATATATATACATACATACATACATACATATATACATACATATATATATATATATACATATATACATACATACATACATACATACATACATACATATATATATATATATATATATATATATATATGTATGTATGTATGTATGTATGTATGTATGTACATACATACATATATATATATATATATATATATAGATATATATACATACATACATATATATATATATGTATGTATGTATGTATGTATGTATATATGTATATATATGTATACGTATATATATATATATGTATATGTATATATATATATATATATGTATATATATATATATATATATATATATATATATATTTATGTATGTATATATGTATGTATGAACATCTATTCACCATTATATGTTATAAAAATATTGATCTTTAGCTCTGCTTAATGTTAAACTTTGAATACTTGTCCTTATCTCATTGATTTCTAACACCTTGGAACAAACATGTTTTGTTGATCCTTTTGTAAGGAGATTGATCTCTAAACTATTAAACCAACAAAAAGTTTGACTCATTTGACTCAAAATGCACCATATATTTTCACTTTATGATCATCCGTAAGCTATTATATCTCCATCTAGTCTTGATATTTAAAATCATAAAAAATAGACCAAGTATGGGGATGATTGCTATCTACCTAGAAGGTCAAATTTGCACAGTCATATCCTTTACCTCACTCACTTGCATGTTCTCAAATTTGAACCAAATAAACTAGGCAAAATAATGAACAAACCCATATTACCATTTCTTCTTGAAACCTCCATGCATGTGAGATATGCCATCACTAAATTGCTTACTCAACTCCTTCTTGTACTTATATAAATGATTTATTTGAGTTTAGATTCATTTTACATCATCGATATTCAATGATATGAAATTTAGACCATTATATCTTTCTTTGTAAATTGACTGTGTTGGAACTTAGTGAACTTTTATTTGAAGGACCAACTTTTCACCTTAATAACATTGGCTTCACTTGGTCACATGATTTGAAACTTGAAGCATTTTATCTTCTCACATAGGAGAATATATCCATATGTTAAGTAGATCCTATATCCCTCACACATGTGAGATATGATGACATAAAAATTCCTCCTTAGATTTTCTACTACATACTCATTTATGCCTAGATGAACAAAATGAAGAAACGGGTGAATTCCACTCATGCACAAAAGCTATCCAATCATCCTTGACCACTGATAAGACCCTTTGTACATGATCAATACTTCAAACTCATCCCTAATCATCCCAAACCATGCCAAAAGTAAATATCAACTAGGCATACTAGGACAAGCACATTTCACATTTTGTCAATGTCACTTAGACTATCAAGGCACATTATCCACTCACCTAGACACCTCCATGGCATCACCATGACATCATTGAGAACTCTCCAACAATGAACCTTATGAATGATTAATAAAACATATTGAAACTTCTTCATGGTTCAAATTTTTTGTTTTTATGATTTGTAGATATGTAAAAGTGGTATAACATGCCCTTTTGTAGGTATAAGTACATCTAAACATTAATAAATATTATTTATAGGTTGTTTAATGTGTTGAAAGGTGAATATCTCAGGCATGAAGTGCCAATAAGATTGCAAGTGCCTTGAATTAGGCTTTCTTTTCTTGACCTTCTCACTTTAGTCATTCAATTTACCTTTAGATAATATATTTATGTTGAGAAGTCATTGGAGATAGTCTCTTAGTTATATGTATTGATTGTTAGTGTGTTGATAGTGTGAGCTTATGAGTGGATAGCTAAATTCATAGTACATCACCACACATTATAATAGGTTTTCATTATGCATTTTTTAATCCTTTCCATCCCAACTCTTTAGGTGTTAGAATAAGAACTAAAATGAACAATCAGGGGTGTTATCCCCTTAAAAAATCTATAAGTTTGGCCCAACTTTAGGTAACCCACAACCTAGGGTCATTCCCATGTTAGAATAGGTTTGAGTAGAGGACTTAAATAATTCTCTTCTCAGCTTGAGTGCAACCTAGGACTCCAACATTGACTAACCCTATACTCTATAAGCAAAGGAATTAACTCATATTACTAATAATTAACTCATCTTTCATTTTGTTGATTTCTTGCTTATAGTAACACACATAGGCTAAATATGAGGGTTCAATTTATTTATTTAGTCACACTACTTTTATTTTAATCACACACTTATAAACCAAGAAATATAAAAAATCATTAAATAATTCTACTAAAAGTATACCTACTTAGATTTCATCACCAAGGGGGAAGATGACTTAGTTTTCTATCCGAGTATAAATATGTGGTTGATGGTATATATTGGTAAAGCACCTGACACCTTTATCACTTTGGGATTGTGAATTGAGGGGGTAGGCCCCAATACCAAGCTAGTAACATCACCAATAAAAATCAATTTCAACATTAATAACTTGAAACCATCCTTAGCTTACCTTTCTAATTCCTTTGTAAAGCCAACATCCTCTAACACTTATTTCTAAAATTATAATTTAAAACAATCTATAATGACCACATAAATTAGCATTTATATTTTTATCACTACTACATTATATTTGTCAATTATATGTTGTATTGTAAAACTTATATTTTCTAGGATTTATATAAGGTTTGTGTTATGTGACATAACTAAACTGACTGGTTTGACCTAGTTTACTACATGTTTATTTCAATCTTTATACTAAATAACAATAGATCATCTAGATTTATAACTATCAAAACATGTATTTACCCTTAAAACATAGTCATCCCACTCGATTGTGTCCCCTATAGTCTTCCCTTATACATGACACAATCATTATAACTAACCCATTCTCTTATAGGCTACTCAATTTTCCTTTGTATAGATAGTAGTTGTTCTCTATGACCTAGTCTCTCATAGGCTAGTCTTCAGTGCTTCCCAATATAACATAGTTGAGTAACTCAACTATGTCTTTTCCTAGATATTCTATTGGTATTTTTGTTGAACTTAGTCAACTTGGTCAACTCCATACCACTTGGTTGATTTAGTTATTTATTCTAAAATCCTACTTAGCCAATTCAGTTCTATATCTGGTCAACTTTTCTCCTATTTTTCACCTTCTCTCACTAGTCTTATATCTTCATTTGAAACATCATGAAATACCCTATTAGAATGTTTTTGGACAACCTTAATCTATTTAGATGATATATGGGGTATTATTTTCTTCCTACCTTTGTTACCCAAGATTATACTCACTATTAGTACACCTTATCTCACCCTTCATCTTTGGACTATAATATGGTTAAAATTACCCCAACTAATGATACTGATGGATCAAATCCATTTCACACTTTTCAATATAATTCTGTCTCAAAATCACCCTATTACACTATAGGGGAAATTGACACAAGCCTAACCAATAACCATATATAAAATATTTTAAACACTAATAATTATGTAGAACCTATGCATACACATACCTAATTCATCATCTAAGATATTATTTTTGGATTTTATCTATTTTATCAAACTTTGATCTCTAATCATCTTCTTATCATTTAACTACTTTATTTTCTTGACACCATTCCTCACTCTTGAATTCATTAGGCTCAAAATACTTATTTTTACATATGGTCCCTATATATCTTAATAAATATCATCCATAAATAAAATCTATAATTATCTCTCCTCTTTAGCATTAACACCATCCTCTTTAACTTAAATTTCATGTCTTCACTCTTTATTCTAGCTGTAAACTTGTTTATCTTCTCATATAGACTCCTAGGCTTAAAAATATTCATCCATGACCTCAATATTATATCATCACATCATGGTTCCCATGGCCATAAACCTACTTATTTTTAACCCCATAGATATACAAACATATTTTTCAATCCCTAAGTTTGCATTGTCCATCGATCTTCACCTTCCTTCTTTATGTCTCTTTCTCTAATAGCCCTCTTTTAACATAAAGATCCTAGGTTTGAATACATATCTAATATTCAAAACAAAATAAAACCAATTTTATATGCCCTTTATCCCCATTGTGATTTACCTAATTTTTCATGGATCAATTATAAATGGAAGTGCCTTTTCTATTGCACCCTTCTTGCCAATTAGGTCTCTCATAGGCCTAGTCAAACACACAATGATGGGAACCATATAATATATAATATAAAAAGATTAAAACCTATTTAATAATCAATTAAAAATTAAAATTTATATTATTACAAATAATAAATAATTTCCAATGGTTAAAAGAAAAGTAATACAACTTTCTATTTTTAAATCCCTAGCTAGTTGTAGACAGACCTATGTAAGGTTAAGGGAAAAGAAAATGGGTTTAAACAAGTTATGATCAAATTAAATCCATTTTTTTTCTTTTATTAGGTGTTTACAGCCTATATACACCTTTTATAATAGTTATTTGGTCCTAGAAAATCAATACAAGTCTTTAATCTTCAAGTTTCTAGAAACATCCATATATAATAGGACTGTGTCAAGGCTAAATGACAACTTAAATAAACTCTTACCTTTTATAGTGACTTAAGTATCCATCCAATATATAGATATTATTTTATATAACATATACTATCTATAAGCCAAAAAACCACTATGCAATCTCCTAAAAACTTTATTAACTCTGCCTTCTAGACTTTACATAACCAAAATTACTTCTCGGAGGACTTTATAGGGACAATCAGAATTTTAAGTTAAATCCTCCTTATTTATAAGGTTTAAAAACTTATTATCCTTTAGTATAGAACAATTCAATATTGTATTAATGTGGATAAACCTAGATAATTCTTTATAACCCTAAATGATGTGGTGAGTCTTATTTTCTAACTGTAGATGCAAATAAAATAATGTGTTTGCATTAGACTATAACTTACACATTACATTATGTAATATCAATATAAAATAAACTAAAACTAAGAAAAATAATAGTGTTTATACTATTTAACTCATACATCAATATTCACAATAATCCACAAGGATTATTTAAGATATAAATTCTTTCAATTGTTGACAAAAATAATACATTTGATTATCTTCTACAAAAAAAAAGGATATTCACATCTATTTCTTGATATATTCCTAATATTTTTCTTGATTTATCCACCTTATATATCCATTCTCATCTCTACTCTACATGTATGTTTATCCTCTTATGATGCTAAACATGCAAGAAAACTCTCCTCCCAAGGCTAACCCACATAGGGTGGTATTTACAAATTTCCACTTTCTTGTCTAAGCTTGTTATTTCCATGACTAGCATATTGGAAACATTTATAACACAATATATAAGAACTTAAAACATTCATTAACCATTAAATGTGCCTCAAAATCCAAAATACCACTCTAATCCTAGTTTATAATTCAAAATTTTAAATTAGCCATTTTGGCAAGAAACTCCAAAAGGCTTACAAACACATAATTTTAATTACTATTAATTAATATAATGCAACATAGGTGACCCTAAAAGACCCATTACACCCAAAAAATACAAAAATGGTCATAATGAACTCTAAAATAGATTTATGTACTTTTTCTGTAGTGATTCTCTACATAATACTCCCTAAATGAGGGAAATTTGAGCTCCTACTCAAATGTACCTTGTCCACATTCTTTACTACATTTGATTTGATTTTATTATAATATTCTAAGCTCTTCTTATTTATACTCTTGTCTTTCTCCTTTATTATCAACTAGTTCCTACATCTTTGTCTACTTTCTTTATCTAGTCTTTTTGCACATTTATCTTCTATCTACATAAGGTGTATGACCTACTAAAACTCCTTTTATACCTCAAATTATCTCTCTTAGATATATGAATTATTTATATCATGATCTACCTCCAAGGGTTGATCCTCTTTCTTCACTACTATCTCTAATCCATAGCTTCCTTATTCACTTATCATGCTTGATTTATACACTTATTACTAGTCATGTTTCTAAAGCATGCCTTCTCTTCATCCTCATGATCTAATGGTTGTTCATTCATAAATTATTCTTCGATATTTTTCATACTCTCAATCATATCTTCTCATTCTAATTCTTCATGAAATTCCACCATTCCATTGTTAGTCTTCACATAATCTTCTTACCCATCATGCATTGACAAGTCATTCATTAATTTATCTTCCACATAACACCATAATTATTAATAATTTCTTCCCTTACTATAATAATTCTAAAAAAAATTAACTCAGATATAACATTACCTATTGAATAAGTTAACCTCTTACCTTGCTTTTGATTCATTTTCTTGATTTATAGCTTACTTGCTTGTGGATCTCCTTCGATGAGAATTTTTTCTTTACCTCTAGACATATTAATTTGAATAAGTATTGGTCTAGGAATTCCATATCTTATATTTATACATGTTAATTTTTTCTCATTCCTTCCTTGAATCTCTTTAGGACCAATCTTTTCCTCTTCCCAACATGTATTATTCTTCCAATCAACTCCTTTGTGAGGATCATGGTTGTCCTCTTCTTTACTTGTCTCTATCATGAGCTATAATGTTTCCATGTTTATTTTCTCCATATTATCATAAAGTGGCTTATCACCTTTCATCTATATACCTGCAACACCTTGCTTAGTTCCTCTTAAATTAATTTCATGAGATTGGATAGTCTCTTGAAGGACCTCATTGTCCTTGTCATCCATTATTTTTTATACTTTATTCCTCCAGGCCTTTCTAGGATTATCTCTCACCTTCTTGAGTTCTATATCATGTCCTATTTTCTCTTTACTTTCACCATTGATTGTTATTTAACTAGCTCACATACTTATATGCCTTGCTTACCTTGGCTAGACACTTTGTTTACATCACCTTGTTCATCCTCTTGGCTATAATTATTTCCTTGATTCTTATTCTCTACCCCCATATGACATGCAACTTTATCTTCAACACCTACGATATCATTCCATTAATTAAAAATATTTATTAGCTCTAACTCAGTTGTTAGGATGGATTTTTCATCTCCTATGAGGTCTAAACAATCTATTTATTTTATAGTTTTCTGCCACACCCTTTATTCTTCTTATATATACTTTGTCATAGTTTTTTTTATAGCTTCATATTATTTTACATATTGTAAACTAGATTATTTTTGTGCTTCCACATTTATGAGAGTTAAATTAGACTCCTGATACCATTTATGAAGTTTTCCAAGTGCTTTATGAGGTGTTTCAACTTCATTTTTGCTTTTCATGAGCCTATCCATCAATTCCATTATTTATTTATAAAAAATACCTTCATTAGTTGACATATTAATATATTCATTATAAAAAATATCATTTAAAACCAAAAATTTAAACCCTTTAGCCTCTCCAACTTCTTCTTAACTCCACTCTCTCTATTATGCCTTTCATGAGGCATTCTTCTTCTTAAATATCCTCTTCTCCAAGAATCTTTCCTATTTTTGGATAACAAATCATTGTGACTTCATACATGGCTACAAAATTATCTTATTATTTAACATAAGAATTCTACTCATTCTTTCTCTTTTTTATTTTTTTAAGATTTAGATCCTTAACATGGAATTATTTTTCCTTATTCACTCTTGTACCTACATTTATACATGATAAGAAATATTTAGATGTAAAAACCTGAGGGTTGCCTGCCTCCATTTTATCCTTCTTAGGTTGATTTGTCTCCATGATTATCTCCTTCTTCATAAGGTGAAACTCACTTCCCTCATGTTCATCTCTAATGAGCTTCTTCATCTCCTCCTTTATCTACCTACATAGCAAATTCTTCTCATTGTCTCTCATAAAAATATTCCTTCTCTCCATGAGTAACCTTATAAACCATATATATTTCTTTTTCTTCATAACCCAACCATACTATTGGCTCTCTTCTTCTTGCATGAGATCTACCAAGACATTTATGCTCTATAGACTTTTATCTATCTCACTCATCTCCTCTTTAACATCCAACCCTCTTCTCTTTGGGTCTTTTTTTCTCTTTCTCTCCTTATGGTAATCTAACTTATTCAATCCCTTCCTCTCTTTTTCCTTCTCTATCTTCATCTTCTCTTTGATTTGGTGTCTCAACCTATACTTGGTCTATTGAAACTCTTCTCCAAGTATTTTTCACCCTAGAAATATCTTGTCCTAGTATTTTTCACTTTGGAACTACAACTCTCACTTGGAGACTATATTTTATCTTCTCCTCTTGATCATATAATATCTTTCTTCTTAAGGCTACTCTACCACAAACTCTCTAACTTTCTCTCTTAATGTACTCCTTAAACTTATCATCATGTAATCTCCATAGAAATATTTAACAAAATTAAATAATAACCTTCAAACATAAACTATACCAAGAGCTTACCTACTATGATACCACTTGATGTAGACCCTATACATACACATACCTCATCTATCATCCTAGCTCTAATTTTTGGATTTTATCTCTTTTATCAAACTCTGATCTCTGATAATCTTCTTGTCATATAGATAATTTGATTTCTTAACACCATTCCTTACACTTGACTTCATTAGGCTCAATATACTTATCTTAAGAAATATCATCCATCAATAACCTCTACAGTTATCTCTCCTCCTTAGCTTAACACCATCCTCTTTTCCTTAAATTTCATGTCTTCACTATTTAGTCTAGCTCTAAACTTCCTTATCTTCTCATGAAGACTCTTAGGCTTAAAAAGTTTCATGCATGATATCAATGTTATATCACCACATTAGGGTTACCATTTCCATAAAAATACTTATTTTAACTCCCATATAACATAAAAACATATTCCTCAATCCCCAAGTTTTCACTATCTATCAATAATCACCTTCCTTATATATGCCTCTTTCTCTAATATCCCTCTTTCCACACAAATATATTAGGTTTGAATAGATAAATAATATTTAAAACAAATTAAAACCAATTTTAGATACCATTTATTCCCATTTTTCTTCACCTAAAGTTTCATGTCTCAATTCTAAATGGAAGTGTCTTTTCTATTGCACCCTTCATGCCAATTAGGTCTCTACTAGGCCTAATCTAACACACAGTGATGGGAACCATAAATTATGAATTTTAACCAACCTAAAACATTTTTAATCCTCAAGTAAACATTAAATACACATTATTATAAATTATCAATAGTTTTAAAGGGTTAAAACAAAAGTTATACAAGTTTTTATTTAAAAAACTCTAGCTAGTTGTAGATAGGCCTATGCACAACTGAGGGCCAAAAAAATGGGTTTAAATGAGTTATAGTAAAATTAAATAATTTTTAATTATTTAATTAGTTCTTAAAAACCTATTTACACCTTTTAAAATAACTATTTGGTCATAGATGATCAATACAAGTCTTCAATCTGCAAGTTTCTAGAAACATGCATATATAATAGGACCTATCAAGGCTAAATGATAATTTGAATCAAATATTACCTTTTACATTGCATTAATGATACATATAATGGATATATATTATTTTATATATCATATATTATCTATAAACCAAATAACCACTATGAAATCTCCTTGAAACTTTATTAACTATGCCTTCTAGACTGTACATGACTAGAATTACTTCTTAGAGGACTGTGTAGTGCCAATGAGAATTTAAAGTTTAATCTCCCTTCTTGATAAAGTTTCAAAAATTATTATCCATAATTATAGAATCGTTAATTTTTGTATCAATATGGATAAATCTAGATAATAATTGATAACCCTCAATGATGTGGTAAGTCCTATTTTTTGACTATAAATGCATATAATTCTATGTTTGCATTAGACTGTAACTTGCACATTTCATCATGTAATATCAATGTAAACTAACCTAAAATTAAGAAAAATAATAGTGTTTTAAATATTATCATCATATATCTAGGTTCATAATAATCAACAAGGACTAGATAATATTTAGATTCATTTAATTCTTGATAAAAAATAATACATATGATTATCTTCTACAACAAAATAGGGTATTTGCCTCTATTTATTGATATATTCCTGATATTTTATTGAGGTATCCACCTCTTAAATCCTAATAATACACACCTACTAATCTCCTCTCTCCTCTACATGTATTTTCCCCCTCTTATGATGCTAAACATGTAAAAAAAACTCTCCTCCCAAGGCCAACCCATGTAGGGTGGCAGTTACAAATTTCTACTTTCTTGCATTAGTTTGTCATTTTCATGACTTTTAAATTGAAAAAATTGATAAAAAAACTCTAAAATACCTTAAAACATTCACAAAACATTACATGTGCCTCAAAATCCAAAATATCACTCTAATCCTAGTGTAGAAATTCAAATTTTCAAATTAGCCATTTTGGTAGGAAACTCTAAAAGGCTTACAAACACATAATTTCAATGACTCTTAATGAATATAATGAAACCTAAGGGACCTTTTAATATTAATCACACATAAAAAAAGACCAAAAATTGTCACAATGAACTCTAAAACACATTTACATGCTTTGTTCTTTAGTGATGCTTTGCATCAAATAACCCACCACCTAACAACCCTCCACCCAAAAAACCATCCCCTAATAACAATATAGGGAGTGATTCTCCTAAAAACCCTATAAATACACATTTAAACAATAATAATCCCAATCCACCAATTGACACCACTAAAATTCTTGTACAAATAATTCAATAAATGAATATTATGCAAACATCTAATACATCTTAAATGATGCAAATGAAATATCTATTATCTTACCTCAAAATAACCAAAATTTTATCCATCCACCTCTTATATATTCCATGAGAAATATCATTCCCCAACCCCTTATGCATAATAATATTCTCTAAAATATTTAAAATGAACCTTTATATCCCTTCATTGTTTATATTGATATTGGAAATATCTCTCCAACTATTAAATTTGATGAGACTAAAGACCCTACATCTTTCCTTAAAGCATTTTTTAATATATAAAAGGAATGGATGTAAAAAAATACCTTTTCTACCACCAAACTTATATTCAAAACATTCACAAGTGATGTATTATAATGGTATAATCAACTCCCTCAACATTCCATATGGAAACTCAAGGATTTAGTCAATCCTCTAGTAAAATAATTTCAACACAATGATCTTCCTGAAAATTGTCTTAGTTATTTTATCAATTTTAAACAATCCCTTTCTAAATAATCTCGTGATTTCATTAGAATTATGGAAATATTTGGTTCACAAAACCAATCATAACATGACTAATGATAACTTATTTAAACTATTTATAACTACCTTAACACCTTCCCTTAAATATAAGGTTATAACTTTTTCTCTTCAAACTCTACATGATGTAATTCATCAAGCTAAAATACAAGAGTTTCTTATGAAACAATTTGAGTGAAAACATAAATTCATCAAGGTATCTTTCCAAAATTCCACTAATGTGATTACTATCAATCCTCCTCAAACAAAACCAAGAGTAGCCAAAGTGGATAATCCCCAAGCTTCCCATACACCATTAATAGTTCAACAAATGAAGCAATTATTTTCTCATTATAAACCTTTCACCTAACACTAATAATCCACCTACATGGTATGATCCTAATTTTTTTTTTGGTTTCATACTGATATAGGTCATTATCATGAAATATGTCATGGGATCCTAAAATTTGATATTTTTTATGTTAGGAGATACATTCAACCATGATACTATGATCAAAATATGTCATCATGATTATGTTAAAACCTCTCAAAAGAAAAAAGTTACCATTCCTTCATCATCTAAACCTCAAAAATATTTTTATACTTATAACTTAAAACATTCAAAAGAAGATATATGTGTAATTGATACTGATTATGACCAATATTATACCAATTCTTAATATGTGAATGAAGCCAAAGTCAATTATAAATGCAAACCCTTCCACAAAGATCATGTCACTAAGCCTAAAAAAACATCAACTTAATAACAAATTATCAAATATACCACAACTACCAATACCATACCTTTTGAAACAAATGAGGAAACACTCCCAAAACCAAAACCTTAATCTACTTCTCCTATTATTACAAAAATTATTGTACCTCCCAAACATTGTTTTGGTTCTTCATCTCATAAATCTCATTGGAATTTCTTATAAGAGCTCAATTAAATGCATTTTAAAATACCCATCATGGAGTTAGTTCATACTTTTCCATATCACTACAAATTATTAATACAACAATTACAAAAATATTGAAGAACCACCATCCCTAGAGGTGGAAAAACCTCCTCAGGACTCTTCATGGACAACAATACATACTATTGAAACTATTTGTACCTCTTCTAAACCTTCCATAGAATTTATTGAAAAAGACATGAATAATGATCAAATTATTATTTGAGCCAATGATCCACCTCTCTTCATTAAAATTAAAACTAATACTACCCTTATTCAAAAAGTCTTAGTAGATGAAGGGTAGGGAATTAATGTTACATCCTTTTGGTTAATTTAATAACTTAGATATACTAAATATCACCTTAAATAAAATCATATCATATGTTCTAGATTTTATAAGACAAATCAAAATCCAATTGGCTGTATTTAGATCCCCATCACTATTGGACCCAAGCTATACACACTAAGCTCATGGTCCTTGATTTACCACTATCTTACAATATATTCTTAGGACCCCCATAGACACATCATATAAGGGATATTGGATCCTCATGTATTAAATGTATTAAATTTATGCTTAATAGAAAATTATATAAACGTAAAACTAATCCTAATCCATAAAGTATACAACTACCCAACCCCAAATCTAAATATTTGATTCCAACCATTCCATGCATTAACAATGCACTTCTACCTAAATTTGTTAACATGAATCTAGATTTATAGTTCACTCTTACCAATTCTAATGATGATGAATCTAATGACTTACAAAACACTTGTAATACCACTAAGCTACCTCCTTACATTTTAGAGTGCCTTCCTCTTTTGATTCCATATAATCTTACCATCCCTCTAGTTGATGATATTAGTAAAACTCCTCCTCCATGTAATGCACAAAAAGCTTATTACATTGAAGATGATTTCACATGTGATGAGTATGGAGTGGAAAAATTATTTCAATATCCTTTAGTAATGTCTCCCTAAAATTTTAGTGATTTATGTGCATATAAATCTAATTCTTCCCTAGAAATAAATTCATGCACTATTTATCACACATATTATGATAATTATATCATGGCTCAAGATCAATCATGATACTTAGATGTACAACACTATAAACATATATTACCTAAAATACATAAATTAAACCATGATGTCCATGCCATTCACATATCAACTAATACTAAAGCATAACCTAATGGTCATGTATCATCCATTAAGCCTCCAATTCTATATACCCCATGGTACTTGAAAAAATATCAACTCTAAAAAATTCAAAATTTTATGAACCTTCTATACCTTCTACACAACTAACCAATCTACCAACTTTCCTTCCTTATCATGATCCTATAGATAACAATGAGGCTACCCACCTCAATTAAATTTAACTTTCATCTGTAACACAACCTAAAACACCTATGACCAATCCAGTTGGATCCACTCAACTTCAACCTAAAATTTAACCTATACCTAAAATTACCTTAGATGTTAAATCCATAGATTTATGACAAATACATTCTAAATATGATCACAATGGTAATAAAATATTTGACTTTGAAGTATATGTTGATTAATATGGACCGTTACCCATTCTCCCTATTGATGAATCTATAATTGATTTACTTTATGATAGATAACCTCAGCTTCCTCAACAACATCATAAACTTGGAAACTTCACACAAAAATATCCTTGTTTTAATAACTTCATTACTAGTGTAGATCTTAAAAAAAACCTATTTATTCTCTTTGTCATCCTACATATAATTTACAAGATGGAAATTCTATGCTTATTGAATAAAAGACAAGAATAGAATATGGCACACCATCATGTCCTAGACCTATCATTATCTCTAAAGAAATATTTCCAAAAGATCATGATAACTTTAGCTTATTCTTTGACAAGTATCCTAAAAAATTTGATTGTTCATATTAATATATTTTAGGTATTGATATTCATATTATCATACACAATATCATCACTTACCTAGATTCAAAACCTATTACACAAAAATAATGAAATTTTCTACCTATAATTTCTAATTTGTGTCACAAAGAAATTATTAAACTTTTGGATGCTAAATTCATCAAATCTATTGACTATCCTAAATGGGTATCAAACATCATTAAATTTTTTAAAAATTCACCATGGACATTTGTATATGAATTGATTCTGGTAATATTACCCTAACATGTCCAAAACATAAATTCCCATTATCTTCAATAGATGTTATAGTAGATTCCATCACTAGATATGGAATGTTATCACTTATCGATGGTTTCTTAGGCTATAACCAAATCCACATAGCCCTTGAATACCAACACAAAACAGCATTTATTACAAAAAGGGGATCCTATTTTTATGTTGAAATGTATTTTGATCTTAAAAATGTTGGAGCAAACTATAAATGTGAAATGACCCACATTTTCCATGATCTTTTACATAAGACATTGAAAACTTATGCCGATGACCTCATTACCAAATCTAAAATTAGTAAAATTTACCTCACTCATCTAGATATTATTTTCCATCACCTAATTAAATATAAGTTAGACTTAGCCATATAAATTTATATTTGGAGTCACATCTAGTAAAATTTTAGGGTTCCTAGTCTCTCTTCTAGACATTGATGTTGATCCGACCAAAATAAATGCTATCATAGACATGCTTATTCCTCACTCCATTCTCAATATACAAACTTACATTGGAAAACTTGGGGAAATTTTATGATTCATCCCAAAAATGGATTATGATATATACTCTATCAATTCCTTTCTTTAAAAAATTAGTGATTTAGAATGGCTATATTCATGTGAAAAGTCTTTTGATAACATAAAAGAATATTTTCTCCATCCTCCTACTCTTTGACCACCTTCAAATTACCATCCCTTAATATTATATACATTCTCTACCTCCATATTATTTGGGGAAATGCTTGGCCAATAAGATGATACTAGTATAGAGTATGTTATTTACTACATTAATTGAGGACTCGTTGACTATGAAAAATATTATATCAAAGAATAATGTGATTGCATTGCTAGATATTTCTCATTTGAAAAGCTCTATCATTATATGATCTACTAGACCACTTATACCATTGTACACTTTGATTCATTTCATCATTTCTTCTCCAAAGAATTTTCACTTAGACATAGAATTAATAAATGGATGGTCCTATTGATGGAATTTAACCTTAGAATTGTTACACAAAAATATGTCAAAGGACAAGTCATCATTGACCAACTCGATTTGGTACCTTTACCAACCACACATTACCTTCATGATAATATCCTCAATAATAATATTATATATATTGAAGTTTTAAGCCAAGTAATCTCTCAAATATTATTTCCATAATTTTAATGTTGATTTAGAAGCTAATAATCAAGAAAATACAAATATCATTGCTGGTAATACTAAATCTAAAACATTTATTGAAGAACTACCTCAAGTTACCATTGGTTTACATGAAGATACCTAGACACTCTACTTTGATGGTTCAAAATGCCTCTAAAGAGATGGGGTAGGATGTATTATAACAAACCCACATGGTAATATCATACCTTTTGCATTTTAATTAAGTATTTATGTCACTAATAATATGGATGAATATGAATCTCTAATATTAGGAATTAAAGGAACACTCAACTTAGATATTGGTGATTATTAATGTAAAACTGAAAATACAATCAATATCATCAAATGGATACCAAACTCACCAAATAATTTGCATCTTTTACCATTGAACCAATTCTAAGAGATTAAAATTCCATAGCTAATTTTGTTGCTTCATCATCATCTCTATTTCAACTTCATCAAGTACTTAATGATTCCCAATTTTCTATCCAAATAAGAGAATAACCTATTTTAAGTACTACTATTAAGATGAGGGGGGTGAATCAGTGTCTTAAAATAATATTCTCCTTCCATTTAACACTCATTGACCTTTCAAACTAATATAATGATCAAATAATGCATATAGAAGCAATCATATAAACATGAAGCAAGATATCAACACATGAATACAAGAGATATATGGGAAACCCTCATGGCGGATAAAACTCATTGAAACACAATTTATAAAATTTGTTTTATATAAAAATTATTCAATTTAGTTGAACCCAACAAGTAAGCACCAACTCCATGAGTTTATCTAGCACTAAAAATACTTGAACAAGCACCCACTTTCAAGGAGGCTACAACCCCCTAGATAACCAAGCACAAACTCAACCACATATTTAATAAGCATAAAATTAGACAATAAATTTGTTTCCACCTTAATATTTTTTGTCTTTTATAAATTATGATGGACATATTGCAATGTTTCTTCTTTAACCACTCTCAAATAACTTCTTAGGCTTTCTTGCTCAATATGCCTCTTATTAGGCTCATTAGGTCAACTGAAATTGATATTCTCATGTAGAAACACTATTAAATGATCATCATAATATATATATCCTCTTTTGATGGTATTCAAGACCTCCTTATTCTTCATATTCTACCCTTTTATTCACTCATTGGGTCATATACATCCTGAAGAAACATCAAAATATAAACTAGATAAATTAACTCATGTCATAGAGTCTCCAACTCTTTACTCCATCTTGTATACCCAAAACTATCATACCATCTTGAGAACCAGTCATGTTGAACATGACTTTTAGTACCTATGTGGACACTTTTATGAACTCTTAATGAATTTTTATGATACTTATATATATTTAAAACATATTCAAACACCACACACACACACACACACACACACACACACACACACACACACACACACACACACACACACACACACACACATGTTTAATGGAAAATATGAAATTTATATACCAATCTCTAAACTTTACACCTTCACTATCTTATCTTCACTAGATAGGTCATCTTGTGAACAATATTTTCAATGGCCTCCAAAACATATAACTAATATGGAAATGTGTTATAAGTATTTAAAAACAACCCCATGTAATTGGATCCAATACTAATCCATGAAAACTCATCCTTAATCTCATTCTCACTCTTGCTTGGTTTTCTCACTATCTTTATCACTAGGCCTTTTTAGCAATAGGTCAACTTTCATGACTATTTTAGCCTATTTTAGATTTATAAATTACTCATAAACTTAATTTATAATAAAATACAAGTCTCACACTTCATCCTCCAATAATTTTCATGCTTTAACCTGGTCAACCTTTTTTGCTACATCAAATTCATGAGAAATAAGGGTTTTCCTATAGCTTCCACTCACTCATATAATAGATCAATACCACCTAGAGATACCTGGGAGAGTCCTCTACATGTTCCAATAACCAAACTAGGTCATACAATAAATTATGATCCATTTACATCAACATTTTCCATATAGGGTAACTATGAGGGTTTTAGACCAGTTTCCATTCTTAACATTTGTTCATATAGCTCTATCCCTAAAAATAACTCATAATTCTTAGAAAAAATTATTAGGATACTTTTACATCTCTCTCCAAGATCTCAACTTCCCATGAAATAATTACATATGACAAAAATCATTAAAAAGTGTCTCTCAAGTCTTCATCTCTTCATTCTACACACATAAGAGACATTCAAACTCTTTTTCATATTTTATCCTTCAAATCATGACATAAAATTGTACTAACATACTTTAAATAGTATGTCAAACCTCAATAAATTATCATAAGATCTCACAATCCTCTAAACTTGATCATGATATCTCATTCTACCACCTAGGGTCTTAAGACTAAGTCTATGAGAAGACCACTAAAAAAAAACTTAACTCTTTAGCTTACTCTGAGAGTTTGTGACTGACTCAACACCTTTATCACATGATATATAACTAAATTTTAAAAATTCAAGATCAGTCACATCTATATCATCACCACCATGTGTTTGTAAGCCATATACATGCTTAAGAACTAGTCCATCAAACAGACCTACTATGCACCATACTACTTTGAGACTTTCCTACCACTGTAGATGCACTCTAAAACTCAATATCATTCCAAAAAACCTCATACCATGATTATATACTACCACACATATTATTGTAAGCCTCATCTCACTTAATTCACCAAGCTTCACTAATCATGCCTTTACCAAGACAAGATTAGGTGTATCAATACATCTTCTACACACAGACTTATTCTTATGAATATGGTCAACACTGACCTTATCACAAAGAGAACTTAAACACTCTATTTTTAATAATATTACATAACTTAAGCTTAACAATACTACTAATAAGCTTATCATATCATAATCTTATGTCAAGACCTTATGTAAAACTCCAAGACCTACTAGACCATGCTTAAGCCATCATGGAAACTTACCAAGCATCTTCATGAGAGAACCTCTAGGACATCAATGAAAAAATGAATACCTCAACACAATAATAATAACGCACCTTAACAATCTCCCCCTTTGTCATTAAAGGTAAACATTTTAACAAAGTATATCATTCTTTTTCCTCAAGATAGATCTCCCCCAAATTGGTCTTTTGGTCTTTCTACCCCTTTGACACAAATGACAATGGGTCATCTCAGATAATACAATCATCTAATCCTTGGACCTCAAACACATGAATATCACACTCCTTGTATGATATTTGGCAATAACTGAATAAGGAACTCCCCTTTGACAAAGCATCTTTTTGCAAGTGTCAACCATCTTGTCCTTGACATGACTAAAACCAATAGATCATACTTATAAAAACTCATTGGTACACTACACCTTAACATCCATAGAATAACCTTCCCATGTCTTCACAATTTTATCTCATATAATGAGTCATTAGTAATCTCAAACTAGTATCACTTTCTTAACATAAAGTTATAGAGCTCAACTACCAACTGCTAGGCACAACTAGTCTAAAACAAAGAACAACTTCTTACCTTTTAAAAACACATCCATTTTTGTAAAAAATCTTTAGAAAGTCTTCATAATTTCATTTATCTTGTATATCAATCTAAAACTCATATGCCTTCTTGGAGCTCATGATCAATCTGAATAGCTCATAGCTACCTTATATTTGAACCATTATGGCATCATGGTTCAGAATAGCTCATAACAACTTTCACATAAAAAATTTCTAGATAGGTCAACAAGACCTCAATCTCTATGATAGACCTCTATCAAACATTCATCAAACTATATCAAGACTATTAAGGCATATCATACCTCTAAGTAAGATTACTTTGATAAATTTTGTACTTCACATGATTTGTCAAAAAAAACCTTATACACTATCCATATAGATTACATGATCCTAATATCACTTTGACATTCATCAAGATCACTCAACTCCACATGATTCATTTCAAGACACTCCAATTGATATTCATTAAACTCCACAATTCTTTATAGGTTCATTCACTTCATGAAATCTTTTTTAGGTCTTACTGTCTCATGGAGTCCTGAAAATCTCACTACATTTCAATCATGTCATATGATTCAAACACTACATCATCATCCAAATTGACTATACAAATCATATATACTTGTTCTTTATGACCTTAAGGTCATCTTTCAAATGCATAATACAAACTCCTTCAACATCTATGACCAAAAAAATAGATATGTTACTTACCCTTGTCCATCATTGATCATGCCCATAAGGTACATTCATCTTGTGAGGTATCTATACACTCAAATGCATGTTTAGATATTTCAAATATTGAATTAAACAAAGTTAACATAAAACAAACTCAACATTTGTTAATATACTTGATACCCTCACTCTTGCAATCACAACTTCTCAAACACCTAGGCTTACTTACTTCACAAAGATATCTACACATACCTTCTTACAAGGCCTAGAACAAGGTTATGCAAGAAACATTGATGCCTTGACCTATTTCATCCATGTTATGACCTCAAAACAACATTAATCAAGAAAATTTAGACATATACCTTTCTCTCAACATGTCTTCAAAGTCCTTTTAGATTGTCAACTTAGGTTTGACCTTTTAATTGGATTCTACATAATCCTTTTGAGCTATTAAATAACACTTTTTACATTTTTTCAAATTTGACTTATGTCCTAAAGTAATACATAACTCATCTTGGTTTAAGTTTTGATCATGCTCCATCTTGTCATCCTTATTATCCTTAGAAAAATCTACCAATACCATCATTCTTTGATAGACCATCATTACAATCATGATAAATATTTTCATCATCATACTTCAAGCTTGTGCTCCTTAGGATCACCTTTAGGCTATTAGCCCACTCTCAAAGGACTAGATCTTATACCAATTATTAGAATTACTAATACTAAGGAGGGGGTGAATTAGTTTATTCAAACAATATTTTCTCTCTACTTAACACTTATTAACCTTTCAAGCCAATATAATGATCAAGCAATGCATATAGAATCATTCACATAAACATGAAGAAAGATATCTACACATGAACATAAGAGATATGTGAGAAACCCTCATGGGGGATAAAAATATGAATTAGTTTAGTTGAGTACCAACCCAACAAAGAAGCACCAATTCCCTGAATTTATCTAACACCAACTAGACTTTATCAAGTACCCACTTGCAAGGAGGCTACAACCCCCTAGGTAAACAAGCACCAACTCAGCCACCTCTTGACCAAGTATACACTCAAATAAGAACTTTGTTCTCACCTTTCTCTTGTTATCTTCTACAACTAATTATGGACACCTTATAATATTTCTTTTTCAACCACTCTCAAATAGCCTCTTAGGCTTTTTCACTCAGTATGTCTCTTACTAGGCTCATTAGGTCAACTTAACATTGTATACACATAATATTTTCAAACTTTTATTGATTACTGACACTTTTTATCCTACAAGAACACATTGAGCATCAATCTCTTTGAGTGCATACCTTAGGGGGTACACTAGGAAAGGGGTGGGTAAAACATTAGTGCTTCATAAGATTGTTGTCCCTTTTTCCACTTTCCATTTACACTCTCGTAAAAGCATTTAACCGAAGCTAGTTCTCCTTACTCCTACCCATTCCTCTCAATTTCCATGCCTTATCCATCCTTTTCTTGCCTTAATTCCCTTTTCATCAGTTGATTGTACTAAGTCAACTAGGTCAACCTAGTACAATTTAGGGGTATTTTTCACTTTCTTAGGTTGTTCCCCTTTCAGCTGACTTAACTCAAACCTAGTGAATTATTCCCAAAAACACATTGAGTTGACTAGGTTAACCCTATATATTTGACATTTTTGGGAAGATTTAGGGAAAAAATTTCCTTTATATATAAGTTCATTTCCAATTATTTCATGAGAGAAGAATTAATAGTGAATAAGTGCGAATTATCATCTACTTATTGACCATTATACTTGAGAAATAAAGCTTAGGGTTAAACAATTTCTTTGGATATATTGATCTTGTCTTGTGGAGAAGTATTTTGGATGCTTAGATAGGGTATGTATCCTAGATCTGATTTATCTTCATTATCTTTACATACCATAACAATCTCTTGCAAAGTGTTGACCAATTTTGCCCATCAGGCAAAATTTTAGTCCCCTTCTTCCCTTGCTATTCAAAGCCAGTCAATTTCAGGTTGCACAGGTTCAATGCCATGGTTCTTCAGTTTGGTTTAGTGCCTGGTTCAATAGATCACTTAGTTCATCAGCCTTGGTTTAATCAACCTAGTTTGATCAGTCGGCTCATTGGCAAGTTCAACGAGGTGCCCCCAAAGTCAAAGAGCATGTGCCCTTGTGAAGGGCATGGAACACTTCAAAGATAGCTACAAAAGGGAAGTTTTAGCTTCAGAATTTCAACTAAGAAAAAGCCTCAAATTCCTTCAGACAAAAATTCTAAAGGAATTCAGGCCGCAGTCCAAGAAAAGGCCAGGCAAAATATCCATGGATAAAATGTCTGTGAGAAAATATCCACAGACAAAATTCTGTGGGAAAGTTTTTGTAGACCAAAAGTCTGCGAGAACCTAAGAATTAACTTGAAGGAGCATAGCGACCCACTAAAGGACCTCAAAGGGCAGGTGCCCTTGCGGGGGACTCTCGGCCAAATAAAATAGTTCAAAACAAAGGCTGAGGGGTCACCTTCCCTTCGAGAAGGTGCTAAGGAGACACTTCAAGTAGGAAAAAAGCCCACAAAGGACCGATGACATTCTACTGGGGACGGTGACGTCTAGAAAGCCATCAACCTTAAGAAAGTGAATTAGCCGTTGGTTTTCAAAGTGATGATGGCCACATGAATTTCAAAATTCATATAGTGAAATAGCCATTTATTTTCAAATGAAAGGATGCCAGCCATGAAAGGAAGCCCAGAAATGTAGTCACCCACTAGGAGATAGCCCTCAAGGGCCGAAGGAGTTAAAAGAGACAAAATAGGGAAAAGACAAAGTCTCGAGCATGGAGCAGGCAGATGGTCCAAGTGGTGAAGGGAAGCACTGATTTAAGAAGTGACTCCAACAGGTGAAATAGTGCCAGTGAATTGACCATTAGGGGATACAAATAGCTAGCAGTGCAACTAGTTTTTTGCATTTCACATTAATGAGTAGACAAACCATGTAATCACCTTGAAGAATTAGCCTTACAAATAGACAAAGGGCACAACTAATTAATGTTTTGACTAGCCTGCTCTTCCCAATGAGGGGATGCAAATGGGCCACTTGTAAAATGGGGCACCAAAAGGCCTCCTTTTCTTCTCCTATATATTGAGGACTTGTCATTGGAGAAAAGATCTTCCACATTTTGTAAGGCATAGCCCTGGAAAAATTTCACTTGAATCAATAAATGCATTTTTTACCTCTATCTTGGATAGATACTTCTATGTATGTTCTGAGTGTTAGTTTGTGTTTAGTCATTGTTTCTTGATGCTTTCATAGATTCAACACCAACATATATGTTGTCTACAAGGTGCCATTTCTCCAACTATCAAGGAGATTTCTATTTGGGAGTGGAAAAATAGAAGAAATTACTTATAATGTGCATCTCACAGCACCTTTGGTGAATCTCTATTTTCTATAATTTCCATTAAAGCCTCCCTGTCAAGTTTGTTACAGCCTGGTTCTTCTACCAAGTCTGAAGTGTATGTCTGTGTATGTTTGATTTAAAGTGTGGATGTGAGAAGGTCAACTTATTTTTGTGCATTACCTCTTTAGAGTAGTTTGTTTTCCTACATCTTTCTCCCTTTTCATCCCCCCAGTATATATCTGTGTGTGTGTGTGTGTGTGTGTGTGTGTGTGTGTGTGTGTGTGTTAGCACTTGCTGGAATGAATATGATGCATCAAAGGGAGCTAGCCCTTATCTAGAGACTCTCCCCTCTAGCTTTGCGAGTCCCATAGGTGAGAGGGGAGTTTCCATAGCTGCATGAAGAAGATAGGAGCTTAGCCTCCTATCAAGGGTGTAATCTTCTGTGTTAACAATTTTGGCACACTCGATGGGACCTAGTTTTATAGCTCAATAAGTTTTTAGGATTGATGATGGTCTTGTTACAACAAATCAAAGATTTATAGCATCTGGTGACTCCACTGATAAGAGCTTCAGTTTTCCAATCAAGACCAGTTTCTTAACTTTCTATGCCTAAAGTCACCACACGGTCTGCTTCTAAAGGGGTTCCCTTTAATTTCATTGAGTTTCCTTTAAACTCAAAAAAAGACTAAGGTTTGGGAGGACCCATCCTTATTCAACAAGCCACCCTCCCAGACCTATTGTAAGGGATGCATATGTAGCAGAGCCACAATTACAGCCCATCCCAGCTATGGCATTGCCCTTTGTAGCTTTTCATGGTCAGAGCCCCTTGAATCTCCCACATTATGATCCAATCCTAAGAATAGCCCTAAAAAATGTACCTTATTTTGATGGAGAGGGAACCATCACAGTCGTCAAACACATTAGGAATATTTCTAACGTCTACAATATTCAAAATGTCACAGAGGAAAATATCACCATCAGACTATTGGCATTGTCTCTCAAAGGCAAGGCTCTTGATTGGTATGGGACCTTGCCTATAAATTCAATCCATTCTTGGAATGAATTGGGCACTTAGTTAATAGACCGTTTTGGGGAAAAGAGCGATGTCCTCTCGCTTGCTGAGCAGTTGACAACCATAAAGAGAGCTCCACACGAGTATATGCAAGATTTCAACATGCAGTTTTAGAAGACTTGGGATAAAATCCCCATCCTAGTAAGACTGACTCCTAGATATGCTTTCCTATATTATTTAAAGGCATTGAACAGTGATATTGTAGTAATGATACAATCCATGGGAGGGCATATGCTACCTGCTGCTTATGACATAGCCATAGCAGCTGAAAATTGCTTAGTACAGGCTGGGAAAATAGCCCCTATACCTCACATGCCACTTTTCCCAAAAATCCTACCTCTAATTCAGGCTGTTGCTCCCACATTGGCTCCTCTACCTACCATAGAGAAACCAGCTACTATTTCATCCAATGAGCTTCATGAGGTTAAAATTCTATTGCAGATCATGTCAAATGAAATTGTAGATCTTAAAAGGCAGCAAGCTCAAAGCAACAAATTGAATCAGGGATACCAGCATTATGGTCAAGCCCCCAGACCCCCTTTCCAAAACTATAATCAAGGACAGGGTCAACTTACTTAGACCAGGCCATTTCAAAACTACAACTCAGGCCCCCCTTCATCAACTAAAGTCATGGTGCCTATTCAGAACAATCTAGTACAAGAACAACCAAGTTGTTTGACCATGGGATATGGTCAAGAATAGGCTATTTATATAAATGAGATGATGGGTTATTTCTAGAATGTAGACAATCAGGCAGCTGCTCATTCCCAGGTCTTTAAGGCTCCAGTGCAACCCAACACGAGTAGCAATCAGGCTTAGCCTGATTCTACCCTCAAGAATCATCTGGAAGGGGAATTTTATTTAGTGAATTATGTGGGCAGTGTAGACAATTAGGCTGACTGTGTTGCAGCCAACACAAGATTGAAGAGGAGAGCATTGGGAGAAGCCTAGGATACTACTCAATCGATAGCTACACCTTCTCCATCACACTCAAATCAAAAAGCCCCAATTTTTAGACTGTCATTTGCACCTTTAGCCCCTCAGCCTGCAGCTCAGGCTAGAATTAGCCCCAAGGAAAACTTGAAGGGAGGTAGTCCTCAAGCCCATATAGTGAACCAGATGAAGAAGATTAATATGAACATCTCTTTATGGGATTCATTTTCTCTACCAAGACAGAAGGACATGCTACAAAGGGAATTGCATGAGCTAAACCGACAAGTTGTCCCAGCAAGGACCGATAATGTCTTAGTGATGAATGGACAACCTTCCACTTCAGGTCAAGTAAAGAAGGAAGAGAAAATTCCCCCTTTCAATGTGTCCTTGGTTATATGGGATTTCTTGGTGCATAATTGCATCATTGATAGTGGGGCAAGTACCTCAGTAATGCCCAAGTGCATAACTGACAAGATGGGATTGAAATATGAAGAGATGAATAAGGGAGTCTTGCAGCTAGATGGGACACCTACAAAAATAGTTGGGATTTTGAAGGGTTTAAGCTTGACATTGCATGCTTGCCCAACCTTCTCAATTCCCCATGATATAGTGGTAGTAGATGTTCCTCCTTATTTTGTAATTTGCTTGTCTAGGGACTTCACGTCAAAGATAGGTGGCTATCTAGCAGCGAATTGGTCCTATCTAGTTTTTAGAACCAAGTATGGGACCAAGGTAAAGATAAAATCTAAGCCACTCTATAAGGTCCATCTAAAACCATATTCACCCAAGGAAATGAATCTCAGTTACATCATTATCAACCTAGAAGAGTCCCAGACAGACCAATCTCCATCCTCCGCTCTTGAAGGAGTTGCAGACCTACTCTTAGATGAGTGGGGAAATGACAACTTCGATCATGATCCTTACAAGTTCATAGAGGAGTTAGGCCTTGGAGTCTACTGCATGCACAAATATGGTGCCTTCATACCAAATATAATGAATGCAAGCCAAGAGGACCTAGGCCTATGTCAGCTATACTTTGATGGCTCCAGAAGTAGATAGGGAGCTGGTGGTGGAGTGATGTTAGTCTCCCCTTCAAAGGAGAGATACTTTTCATCTTTTTGTTTCCAATTTTCTTGTACAAGTAATGTTGCAAAATATGAGTCCCTTATCCATGGTCTAAAATGGGCAAGAAAAAGAGGGATCAAAGAGTTGTAAGTTTTGGGAGATAGTGAGCTGATTGTAAATCAGGTGAAAGGCTAGAATTTGATCGAGAATTCCTTGTCAAAGTCCTACAAACAAAAGGTCTAGGACTTGGTGGAAGATTTCCTTGCTTTCAATATCACCTCTATTCCCAGAGAGCAAAACAGACAGGTGAATAGGCTAGCAGCAATTAGTGCTCAATTCAATGTTTCTAGGGAGATAAGTCAAGACTGTGGTTCACACCACTTGAAGGTGGTAGTTTGGCCCTCCATCCCTAACAACATTGAAAACTAGCAAGTTTTCAAAAATGATCAAAAAATAGCTTTTTTCTTGCAGGAGGAAGCTAAGTTTGCAACTCAGAACCAGGCGAAGCTGTAATAGCAATATGGCAACCAGCTTGTTTACTTGAAGAATAATAAGCTTCCTAAAGGTTTGGTCACTCTTGAGATCATCTTCAATGGAGATGAAAAATTGAGAAAAGACAAGGTATGCATCATAACTAAGGAGGAGAATTATGAAAGGATTGAGATCTTCAAGGACAAGTTGCTTGCACTTGGAAAAGTTTGCATGGTTCAAGAAAGGTAGGCTTTCATTTTGTTGTGTTAGGAGTTTGCCAATGTTTTTGCTTGGGATTACACTGATTTGAAGGGATTTGACCCAAGACTCACCTAACACACCATCGAATTAGAAGAAGGTTCTAGGCTAGTCACATAGAAGTAGAGACCTATCAACCTGACAATTGAGCCTCTCATGCAGAGGGAACTGGCCAAATTGATTGAGTCTGAGATTATTTTTCCAATCAAACATTCCTCTTGGTTGGCCAATCTTGTTCCTATTAGAAATAAGAATGGGGAGATCAGGCTATGTGTTGATTTCAAGGACCTTAATAAAGTCTCTTTAAAAGACCATTATCCCCTCTTGAGCATGGAGTAGATCCTTCAAAAAGTAACAGGTAGCAAGTGTTTCTCCCTCTTGGATGGATATTTAGGGTATAATCAAATTCTGGTGCAAGGCTATGACCAGCACAAAATAGCCTTCACTACTAAATAGGGAATGTTTGCCTACAAGAAGATGCCATTCATGCTAGCTAATGTTGGTGTTACCTTTCAACGAGCCATGTACATGGCTTTTGGAGGCTTGATAAACAATAATGTGCTGGTATACCTCGATGATGTGATGGTGTTCTCCAAGGAAGTGAGCCAACACATGCAACACCTTAGGTAGATTTTTGAAAGGTGTAGGGAGTTCAACATCTCTCTTAATCCAAAGAAATGTGTGTTTGTTGTTTATGAGGGGAAAGTCATTGGCCACATCATGTCCAAAGAGGGATTATCCATTGACCCTGAGAGAGTTCATTCTATCCTTGAAATGTCCCTACCTAAGCACAAGAAAGGCCTGCAGAGTTTCTTTGGCAAGATAAACTTTATTCAGAGATTCATTCTAAATTTTGTAGAGATAGTTGAGCCACTGACCTCTATGCTGAGGAAGGGTGAGGAGTTCAAGTGGACAACACAAAGGAAGGATAGCTTTGAATCCATCAAGCAGGCCATAACCCAGGCTCCTACTTTGATCTTCAACAAAGACTTCAACCTCTACACTTTTAGCAATGAAGAAGTGATCTTCACCATGCTTACCCAAGCAAATGATGATGATCTCAAGCAACCACTTATTTTTTTTAGCCAAGGGATAGAGGATTTTGAAGTTAGATACACATATGTAGAGAATCAAGTCCTAGCAGTAGTGTGAAGCTTGAAGAAATTCAGGCATATGTTGTCTAACATCAAGATTCACCTCATGGTTCCACATCCTGGTGTTAAAGATTTCTTGACCAATCGAGACCTAAATGAGAAGAGAGTGGGGTGGATCACCAAGGTGATGGAGTATGACGTAGACATCAATATCACCAGGCTGGTGAGAGGAAGAGGTCTATGCGAACACCTTACTACAGACTTCAAGTAGAGAGGGGAAGGCAACTTACTAATTCATGATGCAGCTAAAACAGAAGAACTAGCTATCATAAAGGACTAGACATCGAACCTAAGGTGTTTCCTTCTCACTGGTGAGTGCCTGTAGAGTCTTGATAAGACCAGAAGAAGGTACTTCAAGCTCCAGTCTCTCCCTTATGTTCCGATTGATAGAGTATTGTTTAGAAAGGATCTCTCTAGTGTCCTTCTAAGATGCATTGACCCAAACTAGGCTGATAAAGTACTATTTGAGTTCCACGATGAGATAGAAGGCAGTCATTTTACTCCTAGAGCTACTACAACAAGGATAATGAGAGCTGGCTATTTCTAGCCTACTCTTTTCAAGGACACCCATGCCTAGGTAGGAAAGTGCCAAAAGTGTGATCTTTTCAATGGGAAACAATGGTTGGTTGTCATGCCTCTACAGTCCATTCAAGTTGAATAGCCATTCATGCAGTGGGGCCTAGATTTCATAGGGATGATTAATCCTCCCTCCAGTGCTGGACATAAGTGGGTCTTGACTGCCATGGACTATTTCACAAGGTGGATGGAGGCTATTGCTCTAAAGGAGGCAAATGAAAGTGTGGTCTTGGAATTTTATGAGGACCTAGTGACAAGATTTGGGGTCCCAGCCACCATAATCTCAGACAATGTCTTGGCTTTTCTAGGAACCAAAACAAGTGAATGGGTGCTGAGGTATGGTATATATCTCAGCACTTCATCCAATTATTACCCACAAGGGAATGGACTGGCTGAGTCCACCAACAAAAACTTAATTAGGATCATCAAGAGGACCATGGAAGAAAATAAGAGTACTTGGCACGCCAAGCTAAAAATAGCTCTGTGGGCTGACTAAATCACTTCAAAGAGAGCAATCAAAAATTCTCCATATACGCTCATATATGGAAGGGAAGCTAGGCTTCCCATCTCATTTGAATTTATAGCATTGGACCTTACTCACCAACTATAGTTAGGAGAAGGAACCAACATGGAGGTTAGACTGTGTGAGGTGATGGAGCTCTAAGAGACAAGGGACCAGGCTATGGCTTTTATGACTAGTCACCAATAGCAAACAAAGAGACACTTCGACAAGAAATCTTCATCAAAAAATTTCTTTAAATTAGACATTGTCTTAAAATGGGATGAAGACCAAGCTAAGCCTAGAAAGCATGAAAAATTTGATGCCCTATGGAGTGGCCCATACATAATCACTCAATGCAAGCATCATAATACATTCCAACTCTCTAGGTTGGATGGTGAAGAACTACATATCCCAGTTAATGGGATACATCTGAAGCATTGCCACTGAGTCTCCTTTCATCTGTATATATTTTTTCCCTTGTTTTCTTTCCCTATTTTCCTTAAGTGCTATTGCACAAGTAGTAGTTTTCATAGATTTGTGTGTGTTTTCATTTCCTTGGAGGTAAATCTATGTGAATAGTTCTAAAATTCATCAGAGCTATTGTTGTCTTTTAATTTACCATCTAATTATGTACCCAATGGACTACAAAGCAACTGGTCTTTAAGCATAGCAGGCATGCTTCCCCTAGGAGTCACCAATTTGTTGACCAATTTTACCCATCAGGCAAAATTTTAGTCCCCTTCTTCCATTGCTATTCGAAGCCAGTCAATTTCAGGTTGCACAGGTTCAATGCCATGGTTCTTCGATTCGGTTCAGCACCTAGTTCAATAAATCACTTAGTTCATCAGCCTTGGTTTAATCAACCTAATTTGATCAGTTCAATTAGTTAGGTCATTAGCAAGTTCAATGAGGCACCCCCCAAAGTTGAAGAGTAGGTGCCCTTGTGAAGGGCATGGAACACTTCAAAGATAGCCGCAAAAGGGATGTTTTAGCTTCAGAATTTCAATTAAGAAAAAGCCCCAAATTCCTTTAGACTTTTTGTCCAAAGGAATTCCTTCAGACAAAAAGTTTGAAGGAATTTGGACCATAGTCCAAGCAAAGGCCAAGCAAAATATTCATGGACAAAATGTCCACAAGAAAATATCTATGGACAAAAGTCCACAGAAAAGTGTCTGCAAACCAAAAGTCTACAGGAACCCAGGAATTAACTCATAGGAGCATAGCGACCCGCTGAAGGACCCCAAAGGGTAGGTGACCTTGTAGGGGACTCTAAACCAAATAAAATATTTCAAAACAAAGGCTGAGGGGTCACCTTCCCTTCAGGAAGGTGCTAAGGAGAGACTTCAAGTAGGAAAAAAGCCTGTAAAGGACTGATGACATTTTGCCAGAGATGGTGACGTCCAAAAAGCTATCAACCTTAAGAAAGCAAATTAGCCATTGGTTTTCAAAGTGATGATGACTACATGAACATCAAAATTCATATAATGAAATAGCCGTTTGTTTTCAAACAAAAGGATGCCATCCATGAAAAGAAGTCCAAAAATGCAGCGACCTGCTAGGAGATAGCCCTTAAGGGCTGAAGGAGCTAGAAGAGACAAAATAGGGAAAAGACAAAGTCATAAGCATAGATCAGGTAGATGGTCTAAGTGGCGAAGGGAAGCACTGATTCAAGAAGTGACTCTAGTAGGTGAAATAGTGCCAACAAATTGACCATTAGGGGATGCAAACAGCTAGTAGTGCAACCAATTTTCTCCATTTCACATTAATGAGTAGACAAACTGTGTAATCACCTTGAAGAAGCGGCCTTAAAAATAGACAAAGGGCACAACTCATTAATGTTTTGACTAGCCTACTCTTCCCAATGAGGGGACGCAAATGGGCCACTTGTAAAAAGGGGTGCCAAAAGGCCTCCTTTTCTTCTCCTATATATTTAGGACTTGTCATTGGAGAAAAGATCTTCCACATTTTTTAAGGCATAGCCCTGGCAAAATTTCACCTAAATCAATAAATGCATTTTTTACCTCTATCTTGGATAGATACTTTTGTGTATGTTCTGAGTGTTAGTTTGTGTTTAGTCATTGTTTCTTGATGCTTTCACAAATTCAACACCAACATATCTATTGTCTATAAGGTGCCATTTCTATAGCTGTCAAGGAGAGTTCTATTTGGGAGTGGAGAAATAGAAGAAATTACTTATAGTGTGCATCTCACAGCACCTTTGGTGAATCTCTATTTTTTGTAATTTCTATGAAAGCCTCCCTGCCAAGTTTCTTGCAGCCTGATTCTTCTGCCAAGTCTGAAGTGTATGTATGTGTATGTCTAATTTAAAGTGTGGATGTGAGAAGGTTGACTTATTTTGGTGCATCACCTCTTTAGAGTAGTTTGTTTTCCTGCATCTTTCTCCCTTTTCATCCCCCCAGTATATGTGTGTGTGTGTGTGTGTGTGTGTGTGTGTGTGTGTGTGTGTGTGTGTGTGTGTGTGTGTGTTAGCACTTGTTGGAATGAATATGATGCATCAAAGGGAGCTAGCCCTTATCTAGAGACTCTCCCCTCCAGCTTCGCTAGTCCCATAGGTGAGAGGGGAGTTTCCATAGTTGCGTGAAGAAGATAGGATCTTAGCCTCCTACCAAGGGTGCAATCTTCTACGTCAACATAAAGCACCTTAGCTAAGGGAGAGATTGGGGCTTGATGTGTTTGTCTTCTAAGGTAAGTAATCCTAACTTTATTTTTCCTTTGTAAGAGTAGATAGATAATGCATTTTTATTCTTCTCTAATGTTTTAGGATTCCATATACATTGATATGAGTATATGTCTTCTTGTACATGTTTAGTTTATCTATTTTATTATTTCTAACCCCCACTTTATGCCACAAGATTTGGTGTACACTAGATTAGATTTACTTTCTTGTTATTAAAATAGGTGAATGATTTAAACCTTAGGAATCCATTAGGGATGTCGTGTGATTATTTTAAACTATATGCTTTTTAACCCTTCCTAGCATGATATGTTGTGACAAGTGATCCCCTAATTGATTCTAGCAGATCCCTATATTGGTCATGCTCTTGGTTAATAAGTGTATCCCAATCAAAAGTATAGGTATGCTCTATCTTATCTGAGCCAAGATTTATTTATATACATGATTCATTTATGATTGCATACATTATGGTGAACCTAACATGAAACTAACCCTTACAAGTTTTATTTAAATTATTTTCATTCTTTTAGTCATTATTTTTATCATATTGGATTGACTCTATCCACCCAGTTTTCTAAATTCTATGTGAAAGTTTCTAGGAACATGCAACTGGATTGAACTAATTGACCTAATATAGGTTTCTAACCTTTTTAACATCTATTTAAACTTACTAGGTCAACCTAGTTGACCCTCTATATTTTTATCACTCTACAGTTGGTTCTTACATAGCTTGATCGATCTAGTTGACCTAGTTTATAGGTTTCTCAAGCATACTCCAAGGTTATTCATCAACAATATTCCTTCATTACATCTCTGATCCACCAAGGTTCCTTTCTACCTATCTATTAATTTATTTTATATATTTCCTTTCATAGTTTTTAGTCTTTAAAACTACCCTTGCATAGTCAACTAGATCAACTCTACTGACCCAACTTTATGTTCTATGTACTATCTAAAATAACTAAGTCAACCATTCCAACCTAATTCATTTTTAGACCTTGATTCCATAGTATACTTTTAACCCTATTATGTATTTTGTGTATATAATGTCAACACTATACCTTGTTTCAAGTTAAAATTTACTTATCTATTAGTAATTAGCTCACACTTTTCTTTTCCTATTTCTTGCATGATTGGAATAACTCACATATTTTAATTAAGGTATTTTTAATTAATCATTTAGTTTCACTATTTCTATTCTATGCACACATAACCAAATCACAAAAACATAAACAAGTACTTTAACATTTTGTCTACCTAAACCCAACCTACTTGTATTTCATCACCATGGGGGAAGTTGACTTGATGCTTTGGTCAAGTATAAAGCATGGTTAATGGTATATTTTTGCTACGCACTTGACACCCTTATCATTGTAGTGTGTGAAGTGAGGGGGTACTTCCCAATACCAAGCCTATATCACTACCACTATAGTCTCTTTTAGCCCAAACTACTTGAAACCATCCTTAGGTTGTTATATATTACCTTGATTATAGACAACTTCTAATCACATTAAAAATCATATCTTAATAATCTAATAAACATTCAAGTTGACCAATTAGTTATCTCTTTACTTTTCAAGTTGATCACTTGCTCTTTGCTCAATTATGTGCACAAAATCTTTCATAAGCCAACATTAGTGCAAAGTTTTATTTTATGTCTTTAATTAGATTGGCCAGTGTTAATCCTATCAACTATCTATTTCCTTTTAGTACTCATTGCTTTTCATTACTTTAAAAATTATCTTGTTTAATTTTCATAATTTGTTTTTAGGGTTATTGAAATCCTTATCTACTATACTAGATCAACCCAGTCAACCTAGTACATTTTCTACCTTCTGTACATTGTACTGGATTGACCTAGTTGACCCTATATAGTTTTAAAGTCCTTTTTTATATGCTAGGTCAACCTAATTGACCTTGTACTATTTTAGTCACCTCTTTTGTATTTTTCTTTCTCATCTCTCATCTATTCCCTTCATCATGAACTTTATGTTAGGTGATGACACTAAGTTACAGTCAATAGACATGATGAGCTTTACCAATCCTAATAGGATCTCCCATAGATAGAGTAAGGATCCTCTTTTGGATGCTAGTAATACTCATATTTCCACTCACACAATGAACTATGGGACCCATCTAAATACCTATTTAGAGCATAATACTCCTCTTTTATTAGAGGATCAACCTGAGTTGGAGTATACTCCCAAAATTTTCTTCTTTATCATTGATTTTTTTGAACATTGAGGAAATGATCTTTCTACCATTTATAACCTCATGATTAGTGGTCAAATTAAAGAGCCTCATTCACCTACTCATACATTCAATACTAGATTTGGGGTTACCACTTTCCTTAATTCTTAGCCTCTCCCTTCAATTTTGACTCCTTATGCCATGGCATCTTCTTCTCTAACCTCTTCTACCTTCGTGCCTAGTATCTTAACTAACATAGTAGGTTCTACATCTAGTGGGCCTATCATAAGATCCACTATCCTTAATCCTTCCACTAGTTCATTTTTGGCTACCCAAGGCAATCATGATTCTAGTGCTTCTTCTTCTCAACCATTCACTAGTCCATCTTTTGCCACACAAGAAAATATTTCCACTAGTGAATCACATTTTCATAATTCATCTCAAGCTCATATCAACACTAATAGTGGTACCCAAGCCACTAATACCAACACAAATACTAATTCTAATGCTTCTAATTTTAATCAAACACATCACATTTTATTAAAAAATCTAAACCAAATGAATACCTTTCAAGTTCATAACACAAATCAAATGATGAGAAATCAAACCACCTTATTAATCTTCATTTTCACCTGTAACCAATGGATTGGGGAACACATAACTAGAATGTTCCTCTCTTCTTCAATATTCTCAAGGCAATCTCATTCCTCAATATTCTTTAGTCAATAAACCCATCAAACATATAAAAAATGGACCTCTCACTACTCAAATTTCCAACATTGATATAAGAGGTACAACACCTATAATTTATTATAATGGGTCAATCGATCCTACCCTTCACCTCAAAAAATTTAGAAATATTTACAAGGATTGGGTCAAATTAAACACCTTTACCACTACCAAGATCCTATCCAAAACCTTCACAAGTGATGCCTTGGATTGGTACAATCAACTTAGAGCTCATTCCATTTCTAGTTTGGAGGACTTAGTAAATGCTTTAGTGCAATAATTCCAAACTAATGATCTTACTAAAAACACTTTAGCCCATTTCATTAATTAAAAACAAAATGAAAATGAAACTGCTCAAGCCTTTGTTAAGAGATGGAAAATATTATCAAATAAATGTGAACATAACATGGTTGATGACAATATTTTCCATTTCTTTACCAGTGACCTCTTTCCTAAATTACAATATTGAGTCCACATTCTCTCTCCACATACATTAGAGGAGGATATTGACCAATCTAAAAGACAAGATTTCCTAATGCATAAATTTAAACCATGCCAACTTTTGTGGGTCCTTGTCTCTTACTAAAAAAAATTCATAATATCACTAATGATGGTGTTACCGATTCTTATTACACCATTCACAATGTTCAATCTATCATTCCTAACCCTTCTTCAAAATCAGTTTCTTCTTCTCAACAATATACCAATCCTCATTTTTCTTCACCAAATAACATCAACATTCACAAACCTCTATCTTCAGCTGAATTGCTTAAACATCTACTAGGCTTCTTCCATGAGAGCTTGACCCTACTTGTCCTATGAAATCTTGGTATGATCCTAGAAAGTTTTGTTAGTTTCACGCTAGTTGGGGTCATTCTCATGAGACCTATAGACAAATTTGTAATTTAGTTATGGATTTTCTTCTTGGCCCTAATTTTGACCATGATTCCATTATTCATAAACATCAAAAAGCCTATGAGATTACTTTCAATGACTATAAATCATATGATAAAACTAAAGACTTGAATCAAGCCAATGCTCATTTGTCTATCTACAAAGATCCTTTACTTAATCATCAACCTATTCAAAAAAATCAAGACAAGTCTACCCCTTTCATCAATAACATAGAAAGTCTTGTTTAACCAAATTTTGAAGAGAATTTGGTTAGAATGACTAATATGCATAGGGTGGTGGCTTTCATTTATTCCCAGCCTAACTACACTCCTCTTTCACATAAAACATATCATGTTATCCAGGATTCTTCTCTAGCTCATTTAAATGAGTTGGGATGAGATGACTTTATTACTCTTGATGATCTAATTTATGATTCTCCCTTGGATAACACTTACCATTATATTTCTACCTCTCTTACATCATCTTCCAATACTAATGATAACCAAGTTTCTACTAACACTTCTTTTAATTCTCCAAATCAACTTGAACCAACTAGCTCATCATCTCAACATGGTTTACCTACTTTTTCTAAACCTTCTTTTTATCAACAAAAATTTCAATGTACTTCAGCTCCTCCTTTCATGTATCTCCTTACACACTACACACCTATATCTAACATTCTTATGGGTTATGATGAATGGGACCCCATTGAAAAACTCACTAATATCCCATCTCAGATTATGTTTCTTGAGCTTATAAGGACTTCTAAAAATCATATAAACCACCTCATGTAACTCTTATTCGAGATGAATGTCCCTCATCATCCTCTAGCAGGATGAGAGGTAGCTTTATCTGGATCCATAGATAGTATATTATAATAATGTGAAGAGATGTATATCAACATTGATGAATCTATAGAGACTTTTATTTCTCTATGATTTATTATTGTATTTTTGATTCTTTACAAGATTATCCTTCATGTAGATGATCCTCTATTATTTACTAGTGTCCAGATGGGTAATATCTAAGTTAAGCATGCATTTATTGATGAGGGTTCTTGCACTTGCATTGCCTCTCTTTATTTCATTAAAACCCTTAGATAGTTTGAATGTAATCTGAAGTCTACATGCAACACCTGCCAAGGATATGATGTAAGGAAAATGCCTCCTCTAGGTTATGTGTGGCTTCCCATTACCATCCCACCTACCACTATTTGTGTGAAGGTGATGATCTTTAACTTCCCCTTTTCTTATAACATCTTACTTGGTAGGCCATGGAATCACCACATGAGAGCTATTTCTTCCTCTACTTGCCAATGTGTTGAGTTTCCTCATAATGTATCCATTTATAGGATCTAGGGTGACACTAACCATTAGAATTTCAAATAATTTGAATATCATGATGTCTTAAATATTCCTACTCTTGATTCTTTGCCTAGTGTTATATTTCATGAGTCTCATCATCTCAACTTTCCCGTTAACTCAAACCAAGATTATACTGGCCATCTCGAGCTCATTGGTAACATTCCTTCTAACCTCTAAGATTATAATGATGATGATTTAGATGAGATTAAATTAAAGATTAAGACTCTAGACCTTTCTCCTCATCTCATCTTACATCTTATTACATCCTTATAGCCTCGCTCTTGCAAGCCTGCTTACAATGATATTCCCATAGTCTTAACCAAAACTAGGCATTCTATTTACCATACTTCATCAGATCATAAGGTTTCCCTATGTTACCTTTTGGGTCACCCTTATTCAATTTTTCATAAAGTTTCCTTAACAAGATTTGACTTATCATTTTCCCCTTATTGGTCATATCTTTGTTTATTAAGTCAGCTCTTTATTTTTAAAAGTTCACCCAGCTATCATCTTTTATGAATGAAATTTCTAAAGAATTGAACCTTTTAACTTGAACTCATTCTCAACATTCCAAGAGTTCAATGATTCAATCAGTTCAATGATTCAATGTTCCTCAAAATGAACCATTTGTCCCTTTGTGTATTTCAATTATGTCTTTGAACCTTCAGGTTGAACTTGAACCCTTTTTTGAGGTTCAATGGTTCACTATTTCAAAGTTTAAAGTTTCTTGAAAACTCATGTTACTATTGGTCAATCTGTGTAGTTCATCTCATATCTTTGAACCTTCAAATTGAACCACATTCCAAAAGTTCAATGGTTCAAGGGTTTAGTGACTATACTCTCATCTCACCCCGTGGCTTTCTCTAAGTCAAAATTAGTGGGATATTTAGAGGAGAATATATCTGAAACTCATTATGAATCATAAAGTTTTAAATTTTCATGAGGCTATGGATAATCATTATTCATCAAGGTCACACATGAAGAATGCTTGCCATTAATGCATATGTCATAGTTCATGTCTTATCATGCATTTTTAGCATATATTGCTTCAGTTAATAATTATTTGACATGATTAATATCTGTATCAATAGAGAACAATCCAAATTTAGCAAACAAACATACTAGTTGATGCAAATGGGAAACAGTGCAGAGGTATATTATTTTTGTTACCCAATTTCATAGTTATTTTAGATACATTGAAGGTGAGTTATACTCTTCTTATAAGTTGTTTCCATTTCTTAATTGAAAAGAAAAATACTTTTGAGTTTTTGACATTATTTAAGAAGTTTGAAGCATCCTTTCTCATTATATCCTCTAATTTGTAGCTATAAAGTCAATTCATCTTGGTTACGAGCATGTTTCTGGTCTCGTCTGCTCTCTCCCTGAATTAGGGGATACCTCTTTGGTTCAATATGACTTATAAGATTTTAAGCAGAGGGTTAAAAATCGTGTACCAAATCTTATGATGAAGAAGATAGTAAAAAGTAGTTTGGTCAAATCTACAGCCTTCCCCATGGCTGTATAGTGCCCTAAATTAGTTCTAGAGTGCATAAATAGATATGAACCCCAAAATAGGTGCATTAGAACTATAGATGGTAATGTGTTACTTTATGTCAATAGACAAACCTTAATGTCTGTGATGAGAATTCCACGCAAAGAACCCTATTCTAATCTCAATATTACTTCTTCAAATGGGTATTTCTCATTAAAGAAAATGAATTACAAGAGGGTGATTGCAAGGAATTGGTTATTTAAATTCCAAAATGGGTGTTGAAGACTACCCAGAACATTGACAAGAAATCACATGATTCAGGAGGTAAAGGATATTATGGTATTACTGCACAGGATGAAGGGTAACTCCCAGGCATATTATTGGGAAGACTGAATGTATTTCTTCATCCAAGTGATCTTCCAAGGGGAACAATATTTGGACTGGGCTGAAATTATAGTAAAATGTTTGCATCTAAGTATCATCAATTATTTGGGAAGTAAAGATTTTTATATGTCTTCATATCTTTTCTATTGCCTAGCATCTACAAGATAGTGGTTAGGACTACCTCATGCACCCTTGGTCGAAGACATCAAAATTTAAGACTATTATTCACAATTATAGATGCATAATTTCTATGAGAATTAAAAGAAGGTTAATGATGTTTTTACTAGAAGAATGACTTATAAACTGGCATGAAATATAAGCAATAAAATGTCTGATGAAGCAATGTAGCTGATCATTATCTATGGTAACTTTTTTATCCAATTCCCTAAATTTACTTATATCAAATTTGGGGGTTTTGACGGTGAACCTCTAAAGTTGCCCAAGTACATTTTTGATCATTTCATATTGATAGAAGTCTATAGACAGCTAGCTCTTGTGGATAAGAAGTTTTCAAAGAAGAAGGGAGCTGGTATCTCTTTCCCCATTAAACTTAGACATTATTCTTGTCAGTTAGTTTTTGACACTTTGAATTTATAAGTAGATCTTAGAAAAAATAATTTTTAGTACTTCACTCCTAGATCCTAATTGGATAACAAGTGATTTACCAGGGATAACTTGGATTTTGGAACAAGGTTTTCACATATCCCTCAAATAGAGGATTATTGGGAAGATTGTTCAGATGAATTTGAGGTCAAAAAGAGACTTTGGTGTAGATTATCCTTGGGGAAAATAGTCACCCTAAATTTAAATATGAACATTTCTAGAATAATTGATAAAGATGAACAACTGATTGATCCTCAATTTGAAAAAATAAAACAATTACCTATCCTAGAAATTGATTGGGATAAAGATGAAGAGGATTGAATTGAGGTCAGAACTCTCCCTATAATAAAGAGAATTGAAAAATGGTTAAGGAAATATAAGTTGGAAGAAGTTAAAAATAAAGGTTCCCTATAATATGCATTAATGGTTAAACTACCATCCTCAATAAGCTCTCCTAATCAGCTTATTACTATCTTTGATGTAGGTAATTCCAAGCCTAAAACTAGAAGGGGTCCTATTTTACCCCCTCACAACTATTCTACCCCCCACCAAATCAAAAACTAAAAGCAAGAGGAAGAAGCAGATTTCTAAGAGAGTAGTTGTAAACTCAAATTCTAAAGAAGATTTAGGAGAATCAATAGGTGATAAAGAGTCTGATTCACTAATGGCAGAGGAGGTTAGTACAAAACAATAGATAGAGGTTACTTTAGAGTCTACTAACCTAATGGTGATTTTAGATATGCCTCCTAATCAGTTAAATCCTAGTAAAGAAGTCTTAGTCTCTACACCCAAATGGCTAGAAAGTTTGATCAGTGATAAAATAAAAATAGTCCCATTTTCATTGCCATTAAAGGACATCATTAGCAAGTGCCTAGGGAAGACTCCTAAATCTAAGAAGCTAAAAACAAAATCCAAGGTAGATGTTGACCTTAACACAGGGAAATACAGTGTAAAAATATCTTAGCCAATAACTAATGAGGAAGTTCAAGATCCTACGGTTTAGGATTTTATAGTTGAAAAGATAGATCTTGGGATTGCATCACGTGCTATGGATGTGCATCATCTTGAAGCATCCACCAAAAGGATAGTAAGTTAAACCTAGAAAGATGAGAAAGATAAAACGGAGTTTAAATAGACCTTTCAGTCAATGGTAGAATACATTGATGCCATTCATAACCCAAATCCATAACCTATTTCCCAATTACCCCTATCTTTTGATCTAAAATTGCCAATCAATCAAAATATGTTGGACCAGATATATAAAAACAAAATGGTTGCCAGGATATTTAATGATTGGTTGGATGGCATCATTCAGAAAGGTATAGAATACATTTATGAACTGAATAATATATATGATAAAACCACATCTATCATCAAAGACTTGAAAATATAGAATACTTCATGGATAAAAGATGAAAGTAAATTGATGAATGTGATGAACCAAATTGATGATGTATAGAAGTATGGGATAGCAAAGTTTTTATCAAAAAGGAATTTGATAGGTTTGGATGAAGGTGTATTATATGTAAGTAAGAAAAACATTGAATGGAGGAATTTAGTATCTTGATAAGGGTGAATTGAACTCACAAAAATGATCAAAGAAATAATTGAATTCACTCAATCATTACAACATGATCTACATTGTATTGATGTAAAATACATAAAGGATGATGGAGAACTAGAAAAAGACATCGATATTGTGATTTAATCCTTCAAGAAAAATATCAACTTCATTAAATAAAGTGACAACTTATTAGCAAAAAATATCTCTTGAATTTCAAAAATGGAGTCACGTCTTTATCTTTGTCTCAACACACTCCTGAAGCATGCGAAGAGGATGAGAAAAATTTAGAGGGAGAAAGATGTATAGAAGGCAAGGGTAGAGCATATTGGTATTCCTAATTTCACAAAAATCTAGGAGTTTGTTACAACATTTTAGTAGTGGAAGGTTCAATGTGATTCACCAATTGAACACAATAAATCTAGAGATTCTAATCCATCACCTCAGCCATGATCTTACTTACATAATATTTTATTAAATTTTTCAGTTCGTTTTCTATATAAATCTTGGTTTTAAAGTGAGTTTGTAAAAAACTAAAATCCCATACGAGTCTGAGTTACATTAACTCTAGGTTTGGTTGAAAAGATCAGATAATGAGGGAAACTATGTGTGTGTGTGTGTGTGTGTGTGTGTGTGTGTGTGTGTGTGTGTGTGTGTGTGTGTGTGTGTGTGTGTGTGTGTGTGTGTGTGTGTGTGTGTGTGTGTGTGTGTGTGTGTTTTAAATGGTTTAAAAAAAGAGGGAAGAAAAAGGAGATAAGAAATTTTAGAGTTGAACTGCTATTGTTTCAATATATATATATAATGTTTGTCTGAAACATTTTTCATTTGTGAATGAAAAGAAGAAACAATTACTACATACTTAGATTTGTGCGTTTGAGTACTTGAAATTGGGTTTCCTGTGTGGAATCTTCTTTCATATGGTAATTACTCTTTCATAAGATAAATCATTATATGTGTTCTATCATTTATTGGTTCAACAATATTTACATGTTTATATCTGGTTATTATTGAAGATGGAATTTGTGTATTCTATTACCAAATGATGTTATAAAATCTTGATTCATAACATGATGATGTATAGATGTTAATTTGAATTTAAGTACTTTCTGGTTAAAAGTGTATTTAAATTTTTAGAATAATTCTAATTCATTAAAGATTTTAAAGGGAGATATACCTAAATTTAGAGGGGAACTATTCCTGATAGTTCACCCATTTATTGATTAACTTATTTGTTCTTGAAAGAAAAAGGGTATAGAGTTAGATATATTAGGACAAATATATTAGCCAATAGTTTTTGGTGACTCTGTTGGGGATGGAATAGTCTTTTTTGAAATATTAGTCACCTTAATATGAAGCAATAATGGTGCTTCCACACGAAAATATAATTCTTGTTTTGCAACCTAGTCTTGGTTTTCAAGATGAGAAAGAAGATATAATTGGTTAGTTAAATACCCTTGCTTGGTGCTCTCATCAGAATATTGATGATTATAGAAGGGTAAGCATAGTATTAGAAAAAGAAGAAGAATTGGCTGATAATTTGAGATTGTTATTGCTCAGGCAAAGGAGGAGACAAGCAAAAAACATAGCCTTGAAATCAATAACTACTTATCTAATCATAGAATTATAAGCTAGATTCTAGAAGGTACACAAGATCTTTGAGATGAGAGGGAGTTGAGGATCCTACTTTTCAAAACTTATAAATCCTAGATTTTCTTTATATTACTATCCATGTTATAAAATCTATAAGTAGACCTCCTATCCCTACTAAATCCTCTACATCCTCTATTTGTCAAGCCTTAACTCTTTTTGGTACTATCTTTCCTTCTACCATAAGTTTTCTTCCAATGGCCCAACCTTGGGGAGCAGCTATAGGACATCTAAATTTAGGGGCTAACCTAAATCCTTTGCCTAAAAATGCAAGGGATTAATTTCCTAAGTTTAATGGAGATGGAAGACAATCACTAGAGGAACATTTGAGCACCTTTGTAGTAGCATGTGGTGTGTTAGGAATGCAATATCAAAATGTAGCCATAAGACTTTTTGTGCAAACGCTAACTGATACTAAAACACAATGGTTCTATCATTTAGCTAAATCTTAAATTACAAACTAGAATGATATGAAATTTGCATTTGAAATTAGGTTCAAGAGTGCTGAAGATGTTCATTCCCTTCATGCTCAGCTAACTCAACTTAAGAAAGAAGTACATGGGCCTATGAGGGAATTTATAGCCAAATTCAATAGAATAGTGCATAAAATCCCAACTACTAAAAGACTAACTACTGAGAATCAAAAATGTTTCTTTATTAATTCTATTCCTTATAATATTAGATTCCATCTTAGAAGAGATGTAATTGTTGACTTGGTAGTCGCTCAAACCTTGGTAGTTGGTGTAGAAGATGATCTTATTATGGCTAGAAAATGGAAGAAAGAAGTCCAAATATCTAATGCTCATCCTTATCCTCTACAAATCTTATGGTCGAAAGATTGGTGAATGATATGATTTCCCTAAAAAGGCAAATACCGAAGGTTAATACCCCATTTCAACAATCATATCAAGATATCAATAGGAGAAATATTAATCAACATATGAATACTAGTAAGACATTGCCACTCACATCAACACAACTAAAGTTAGCTATTGAAGCTCCTCTTAGGAGAGGGAATATATGTGATTTTCATTTAAATATTGATCATGATGGGAATTATTGTCTGAAGATGCTTATATATTCTCAAATTTATTCTACCCAAGATGTATTGGGAGAGGCTACCGAAGAATAAAAGAACTTTGAGGAACCTAGTAACTCTAAAATACACTTCCTAGAATATGAATCAGATTCAGAAAGAGGAGGTAAAAGATTAATTACTCTCAAAAATCCTTCATGTGTTATCCTCACTAGAAGTTATAAGAATTTGAGATTTTCTAGTACTCAAGATGTGTCTATTAAAGGTAAGGAACCTTTTACTATAACCTCTGATGTTAATCTGAAGACCCAATAAAATAAATTGTTACATAGAAATGATCATGAGACTTCTTTTGATATTTTAGAATTTTGTAAGTCTATAAAGATTCAAATATCCCCTACTAAATACCTCAGGTTGAAAAATAAATAACTTGATAAATTAGTTTAATATGTCAAAAATGACCCTATACAAGTTGAACTTGAGAGTCAATTAAATGTTAATACTAAGTCTCCCATTTCCAAATTATTTTCTTCTCCACCTGAATCACCCATGAATACTCATAAAATGACTCTCAATTCATTTAATGATACTTCTTATATGGTTGATATGAAACCTAACCCATTTTATGCCTCTTTGTTCATAAATGGTCATAAACTCAATAATTGTATCATAGACTCAGGTGCTTCTGATAATATAATGCCTTCTTCTGTGGCCAAATCCCTAGGCTTATCCCTTACAAAAACATTTGGTAGGTGTTAATCCATGGATGGAAAACATATTTATTTTCTTAGATAAATTAAAGATGCATGAGTTGCTCTTGTAGCCTATCTTGATAAAAATGTGAAGTTGACTATCTTGGTAGTGGATATTCCTACTAGTTATGGGATGTTGTTGAGTAGGAATTTTTGCAAAGATTTAGGTGGGCAGATTAAATTTGATTGGTTAGAAGCTACAATTCTAGTGGGTAAGTAGAAAGTTAAGCTAGAACTTAAACCTAAATATAAGTTTATTGTATACCCTTTTGATGATCCTAAGTCTCATATTTTATTTCAAGAATGTAAATTTGGTAACTAATTTATCTCCTCTAAAGACTTTAAGGAAGAATCTATCCCAAATTCCATTCATTCAAATGATCTATGGATCATGTAATTTGATGTTAGTTGTGCTGCCACTGGTTTAGGAGCAGGGGTTGTGTTGATCTTACCTGAAGGTGAAAATTTTCCTTACTCTTTCAAGCTAGAATTTAAAAACACTAATAACACTATAGAATATGAGGCTTTATTTCTTGGGTTAATTAAAGCTAAAGGAAAGGGTGTAAAGATGCTCAAAGCAAGACAAGATGCTGAATTAATTTTTAAATAGGTGAGAGGCATTTTTTAAGTTAAAAATTCAAGATTGAGACATTACATGAACAGAGTTTGGGATGAAATAGAAAATTTTGATGCCTTTTCTATTGAAGTAATTCCCAATGATATAAATAGATGGGCAAATTATCTAGCAGTGTCAGCTTCCCTTCTCCTTCCACACTTGATTTTAAAATAGATTCATATAGAATAGAAATAGTTTATCATCCTAATGTCTCAGATAATGCTAAAACTTGACAAGTGTTTGAGAATGATAAATAGATCAAAAAAATCTTAGAGAATGCTAAGATGTTCCTAGGGACTTATTTTGAAGGTTCTGAAGTAAAATGTAAAGAATTTAGTCCTGATCTAGGGATCAATTCAAAAGATGATGTGATTCAGTTAAAGAGAAATAAAATCCCTAAAGGATTGGTCTCTCTAGAACATTTGTTCACTTGACAAGATGAATATAAAAAAGGTAAGCTTGTTCAGGATTATGGTAAATTAGGGGACTATGAGAAAATAAATATTGGAAGTGAAACTAATCCTAAGTGGATTTCTATTGGTAGAGGTTGTTCGCCAGAGGAGAGAAATAAATTAACTAATCTATTGATTAGGTATAATGACATCTTTGATTGGTGTTATGATGACCTCAAGGATTTTAGGCACGGGTAATTTTAGCATCATATTCCTTTGAAAACAAATACAACCCCATTCAGGAAAAAGCTAAGAAATTATAACCCAAAAGTTACTGAGGCCATATTTAAGGAGATTGACAAGATGTTGAAAGCTAGGATTATTTATCCAATTCATCACTCCACCTAGGTGGTAAACATTGTTCCAATATGAAAAAAGAATGGATAAACAAGAATCTATGTTAATTTCAATAACCTAAACCAAGCTAGTTTGAAGGATAATTATCCTTTACCTATGATGGATTACATCTTGCAAATAGTTTCTAGGTTAGAAATAATGTCCATGCTAGATCGATTCTCAGGCTATAATAAGATAAGTGTAGCTATAGCTGATTAACATAAAATTGCTTTTACTACACCCTAGGGAAATTTTGCTTATAATCGTATGCCCTTTGGATTAATTAATGTTGGTGGCACTTGTCAACTGGAGATGGATTCATCCTTTAGAGATATAAAATATAGAATTATTGTCATTTATCTTGACGATCTGAACATTTTCTCAAAAAAAAAAGATGATCATCTGAAGGATCTAGAGATCATTTTACAAAGGTGTCAAAGTCATGGCATATCTCTTAACCCTAAGAAATTGGTCTTTTGTGTAACAGAAGGTAAGTTATTAGGACACTTAGTTTCAAAAGATAGAATCAAGATTGATCCAGAAAGGGTTAATCAATACAACAGTTAAGTATTCCTTTAAATAAGACTAGAGTTAAGTCCTTTGGTCAGATCAACTTCCTTAGGAGGTTCATTCCTAATTTTGCTAAAATTACAAAACATATTGTGGGGATGATGAGTGAAAAATAGGATTTCTTATGGAATGAGATTGCTAATAAAGCATTTGAAGATATTAAAGAAGTAATTGTACTAGCACTTACTTTAGTAAATCTTGATTTTCAAAAAGATTTTATTATTTATTGTTATGCTTCAAAACATACCATGTCTGGTATCTTGTTATAGGAGAATGAATTGAATGTAGAAGCCCCAATAGCCTTTATGAGTGTTCCTCCTAAAAATCATGAACTTAGGTATTCTTTAACTGAGAAGTAAGCTTTCACTATGTTAAAGGCTATTAAACAATTTAGATATTACATTCTACACTCTCATTCAGTTGTGTTTGTGCCTAGTTCAGCTATAAAAAGCATTCTCACTCAATAAGATGATGGGGTGAACAAAAGAGTAACATGGGTTGTTAAAATTCAATAATATGACTTGGAGATTAGACCAACCAAATTGGTTAGAGGTTAAGGTCTATGCAAATTGATTGCTGAAAGTAAGGAAGAAAAAGAACTCCCCATTGTCATGTTGGTAAGTTTACAAGATCCATGGTTCCTATATGTGGCACACTATCTTACTTATGGAGACTATCCCAGTCACCTATCTCTGAAGGAGAAAAGAAATCTGAAGTTAAAAGTAGCAAAATATGTCATTTAGGATTATGTTTTATATAATAAGGGACTGGATGGAAATTTTCTGAGATGTGTGGATAAGGAACAATAGCATAAGCTTTTGGATTTTTTTCACAATGAATCATATGGTGGAAACTTCTCCTCTTTAGTCATAGCATTCAAAATCCTTAGAAATTTTTATTTTTGGCTAGGTATGTTTAAGGATGCATACAAATGGGTAGCCAACTGTGAAAAATGTAAAATGTTTTCAGGAAGGCCACAACTTGTAGTATTGACTCTGAGGCCTATTATTATAGAATAACCTTTCAAACAATGGAGTTTGGAATTTATTGGGCATCTTTTACCTCCTTCAAGTGCTGAACATACTCACATTTTAATGATAATGGACTATTTTACAAAATGGGTTGAAGCAATCTCTGTGAAGAGAACCACTTTAGAAGTGGTATGTAATTTCCTCGAAGAAAATTTATTGGTACATTTTGGTGTCCCTTAGAAACTTGTAGCAGACAATTCCACCATATTTTCCTCAATTGAGATTAATTATTTTTTATATGAGCATGGTATATCTCTATCTCACTCATCAGATTACTACCCTAAAGGGAATGGACAAGCTGAGTCTAGTAATAAAAATTTGATAACTATCATGAGGAAATTAGTGAGTGAAAATCCCAAAGATTGGCATAAAAGATTGTATGAAGCACTCTAGGCTAACAGGGTAACCCCGAAAAGAGCAATAGGAATGGTGCCTTTTGAGCTAGTTTATGCGATAGGAACACAATTATCATTACCTCTAGAATTATTTGTGGCTAAATTACAAAATGTAATTGAAGATCAATACTTTCAAGATTCCTTGAAGAAAAGAGTTATGTACATAACTAAGATTTAGGAGGAAAGGAATGACTTGATTGATTGAATTTTTGCTTACCAAGCTAGGGTCAAGAAGATTTTTGATCAAAAAACTAGACCTAGAAAGTTCATGGAGGGAGATGAAGTATTGATATGGGATAGAAGGAGAGAACCTAAAGGACCACATGGAAAATTTGATTCACTTTGGAAAGGGCCTTTCAAAATTCATCAAGTATTGGGTCTTAATTCTTTTAAATTAGAATATCTAGATGGAGTTGTTTTACCCCTATCCTATAATAGATAGGATCTTAAGATGTATCACCTATGAAATAGGTGTCCCCTATTTTTTACATAGCCTTTCCTTTTTTGTCATGTGTTATGTTTTCCTTTCCCATTTTGGTTTGTCTTGCTTTTTTTCTTCCATCTCTGTGTTTCAATTTTTGCATAACTAGAGTTTCTAAGTTCTATTCATTTTTGCCATAAAATACAATCCCTAGTTAGAGATAATGTTACCTTTTGGGTCACCCTTATTCAATTTTTTGTAAAGTTTCCTTAACAAGAGTTGACTTATCATTTTCCCCTTATTGGTCATATCTTTATTTATTAAGTCAAGTCTTTATTTTTAAAATTTTACCCACCTATCATCTTTTATGAATGAAATTTATGAAGAATTGAACCTTTGAACTTGAACTCATTCTCAACATTCCAAGAGTTCAATGATTCAATTAGTTCAATGATTCCATGTTTCTCAAAATGAACTATTTGTCCCTATGTGTATTTTAATTATGTCTTTGAACCTTTTGGTTGAACTTGAGCCCTTTTTTGAGGTTCAAAAATTCAATAGTTCATTGTTTCAAAGTTAAAAGTTTCTTGAAAACTCATGTGACTATTGGTTGATCTATGTAATTCATCTTGTATCTTTGAACCTTCAAGTTAAACCACATTCCAAAAGTTCAATGGTTCAATGGTTCAAGGGTTCAGTGACTATACTCTCATCTTGCCTTGTGGCCTTCTCTAAGTAAAAATTAGTGGGAGATTTAGAGGAGAATATATCTGAAACTCATTATGAATTGGAAACTTTTAACTTTTCATGAGGTTATGGATAATCATTATTCGTCAAGGTCGCACATGAATAATGCTTGCCATTAATGTATATGTCATAGTTCATGTCTTCTCAAGCATTTTTAGCATGTATTATTTTAGTTAATAATTATTTGACCTAATTAATATCTATATCAAGAGAGAACAAGCCAAATTTAGCAAAGAAACATACTGGTTGATGCAAATGGGAAATAACGTAGAGTTATAAGATTTTTGTTGCCTAATATCATAGTTATTTTAGATATGTTGAAGGTGAGTTCTACTCTTCTTGTAAGTTGTTTCCATTGATTAATTAAAAATAAAAATCATTTTGAGTTTATAACATTATTTAAGAATTTTAAATCATCCTTTTTCATTATATCCTCCAATCTATAGCTATGAAGTCAGCTTGTCTTCATTATGAGCATGGTTCTCATCTTGTCTACTCTTTCCCTAAATTAGGGGATACCTATTTGGTTCAATATGACTTAGAAGATTTTAAGGAGAGGGTTAAAAATCCTATACCAAATCTTATGATGAAGAAGATAATAAAAAGTGGTTTGGTCAAAGCTGTGGCCTTTCCCATAGCTGTAGAGTGCCTCAAATTAGTTCTAGAGTGCATGAATAGATATGAACCCCAAAATAGGTGCATCAAAATTGTAGATGATAATGAGTTACTTCATGTCGATAGATAAACCTTAATGTCTATAATGAGAACTCCACCCAAAGAACCCTATTATGATATCAATACTACTTCTTCCTATGGGCATTTCTCATTAAAGAAAATGAATTACAAGAGTGTGATCACAAGGAATTGGTTATTGAAATTCCAAAAAGGGGGTTCAATACTGCCCAAACTATTGATAACAAATCACATGATTTAGGAGGTAAAGGATATTATGGTATTACTACATAGGCTAAAGGGTAAATCCCAGGCATATTATTAGGAAGATTGGATGTATTTCTTCATCCAGGTGATCTTCCAAGGGGAACAGTATTTGGACTAGGCCAAAATTATAGCTGAATGTTTGCATCTAAGTCTCAATAATTATTTGGGAAGTAAATATTTTTGTATGTCTTCATATCTTTTCTATTGCCTAGCATTTATGAGATAGTGGTTAGAACTACCTCATGCACCCTTGGTCAAAGACATTAAAATTTATGACTATTATTCACAATTATAGATGCATAATTACTATGGGAATTATAAGAGGGTTAATGATGTTTTTACTGGAAGAATGACTTATGAATTGGCAGGCAATATAAGCAAGATAATTTGTAATGAAGTAATGTAGCTGATCAATATCTATGGTAGGTTCTTTATCTAGTTCCCCAAATTTACTTATATCAAAGTTGGGGGTTTTGACGGTGAACCCATGAAGTTGCCCAGGTACATTTTTGATCATTTTATATTGATAGAATTCTGTAGCTAGCTAGCCTATATGGATAAGAAGTTCTCAAAGAAGAAGGGAGTTGGTATCTCTTTTACCATTGAACTTAAACATTATTCTTGTCAGTCAATTTTTGATGCTTTGAATTTAGAAATAGATCTTAGAAAATTCAATTTTTAGTACTTCACTGCTAGATCCCAATTTGATAGCAAAGGCTTGCCAGGGATAACTTGGATTTTGGAATAGGATTTTCACATATCCCTCAAATAGAGGATTATTGGGAATATTGTTTAGATGAATTTGAGGTCAAAAAGAGACTTTGGTGTAGATTATCCTTGGGGTAAATAGTCACCCTAAATTTAAATATGAACATTTCTAGAATAATTTATAATGATGAACAACTGATTAATCCTCAATTTGAAAAAATAAAATAATTACCTACCCAAAAAATTGATTGGGATAAAGATGAAGAGGATCGAATTGAGGTCAGAAATCTCCCAGTAATAAAGAGAATTGAGAAATGGTAAAGGGAATGTAAGCTGGAAGAAGTTCAAAATAAATGTTCCCTATAAAATGCATTAATGGTTAAACCACCACCATCATTAAGATCTCATAATTGGATTATTTATATCTATGATTAAGGTACTTCCAAGCCTAAAAATAGAAGGGGTCCTATCATCCAAGAATCCAAGAAAGCCCTCACAACTATTCTACCCCCTCATGCCACTAGATCAAAAACTAAAAGCAAGAGGAAGAAGTAGATTTCTAAGAGAATAGTTGTAAACTTGAATTCTGAAGAAGATTCAAGAGAAGAAATAGGTGATAAAGAGTATAATTCACCAATGATAGAGGAGGTTAGTATAAAACAATAGATAGAGGTTTCTTTAGAATCTACTAACCTAATGGTGATTTTAGATATGCCTCCTAATCAGTTAAATCTCAATAACTAAGTCCCAGTCTATGCACCCAAATGGTTGGAAAGTTTGATTAGCAATAAAATAAAAATAGTCCCACTTCATTGCCATTGGAGGACATGGTTAGCAAGTGCCTAAGGAAGGCTCCTAAATCTAAGAAGCTAAAAATAACATCTAGGGTAGACGTTAACCCTAACATAGGGAACTAGAGTGTAGAAATAGCTCAGCCAATAACTAATGAGGAAGTTTAAGATCCTATGGTTCAAGATTTTACAATTGAAAAGATAGATCTTGGGACTACATCGTATGCTGTGGATGTGCATCACCTTGAAGCATTCACCAAAATGATAGTAAGTCAAACCTAGAAAGATGAGAAACATAAAAGGGAGTTGAAATAAACCTTACAGTCAATGGTAGAGTACATCAACACCATTCATAACCCAAATCCACAACCTATTTCCCAACTATCCCTATCTTTTGATATAAAATTACCAATAAATCAAAAGATGATGGACCAAATACACAAAAACAAAATGGTTGCTAGTGTATTTGATGATTGGTTTGATGGCATCATTCAGAAAGGTATAGAATACATTTATGAACTAAAGAATATATATGATCAAACCATAGCTATCATTGAAGACTTGAAAACATATAATAATTCATGGATAAAAGATGAAAGTAAAAGGATGAATGCGATGAACCAAATTGATGAAGTACAAAAGTATGGGATAGCAAAGTTTTTGTCAAAAAATAATTTGACATGTCTAGATGAAGATGTACTATATGTAAGTAATAAAAACATTGAATGGAGGAATTTAGTATCCTGACAAGGGAGAATTGAACTCACAAAAATAATCAAATAAATAAATAAATTCACTCAATCATTGTAACATGATCTACATTATATTGATGTAAAATACATAAAGGATGATGGAGAACTAGAAAAGGACATCGATACTATGATTCAATCCTTCAAGAAAAAGATCAGCTTTGTTAAAGAAAGTGACAACTTATTAACCAAAAATCTCTCTCTAATTTCAAAGGTGGAGTCACTTATTTATCTCTACCTCAACACACTCCTAGAGCATGAGGAAAAGATGAGAAAAATTTAGAGTGAGAAAGACTTCTGGAAGGCAAGGATAAAAGCATATTAGTATTCCTAATTTCATGAAAATCTAAGAGTTTTTTATAACATTTTAGGAGTGGAAGGCTCAATGTGCTTCACCAATCAAACATAAGAAATCTAGAGACTCTAATCCATCACCTCAGCCATGATCTTACTTGCATAATATTTGATTCAATTTTTTAGTTAGTTTTCTATTTGAAACTTCATTTTAAATTGAGTTTGTAAAAAATTAAAATCATGTACGGGTCAAAGTTACTTTAACTCTCTGTGTGTGTGTGTGTGTGTGTGTGTGTGTGTGTGTGTGTGTGTGTGTGTGTGTGTGTGTGTGTGTGTGTTTTCAATGGTTTAAAACAAAAGAGGGAAGAAAAAGGAGACAAGAAATTTTAGAGCTGAACTGTAATTGTTTCACAATATATATGATGTTTGTCTGAAATGTTTTTCATCTATGAATGAAAAGAATAAACAATTACTACATCCTTAGATCTGTGTGTTTGAGTATTTGAAAATGGGTTTTCTATGTGAAATCTTCTTTCATATGGTAATTACTCTTTCATAAGACAACTCATTATATGTGTTCTATCATTTATTGGTTCAACAATATTTACATGTTTATATATGGTTATTATTAAAGATGGAATCTATGTATTCTATTACCAAATGATGTTATAAAATCTCGCATTCATATCATGATGATGTATGGATGTTAATTTTCCTTTAAGTACTTTTTGGTTAAAATTGCATCTAAATTTTTAAAATAATTCTAATTCATTAAATATTTTAAAGGGAGTTGTACCTTAATTCAGAGGGGAACTATTCTTGATAGTTCACCCATTTTTTGATTTATTTATTTGTTCTTAAAAGAAAAAGGGTATAGAGTTAGAAGAAATTAGGACAAATCTATTAGCCAACACCCTACTTCTATCATTGATGTTCACACTCCAGATTATGATTATGGCTACTCCTTAGATGATCCATTATTATGAAATATTATATAGGCCTGTGATACCAAGATTATTTATTATCATTCTTCTTCACTTGAGTCTTTTCATGTATCTCATCATTTTATTTCACTTATAGTTCCTGATTTATTTATTTTTCCCCTTTATCTCAGGGTAGAGATGGCACTGACACCTCTAGTTTTTAAAGATACATGTAGGACTATGCTCATGGATCATGCTATGATTGGACCTTACCATTTTACTAGGTACCCTAACCCTCATATCTAGTTTACCCTTGAGGTTAGTGTAACTCTCATTAGACCCTCTATAGATCCCACTCCTCCCTTAGTATATCATGTTATAATTGAGCCTCTTCTCACTCCCACTATAGTTTATCTTGTTTCCACTCCTAATACCATTGATCCTACCCCTATTTTTGATGATATCACTCTTTCTATTGAGCTTAGTTCCATTCCTTCCTCATCATCACCCTCCTTTGGTGATGGTTTGCTTCCCTTGCTTAAGATGGTTCCTCTACCAACCAAATGGGCCAACAAGTAATCTCTAGCTTCTTCCACTCCTATTATACCTCCTTCCATGAGTTTTTATGACATCTATGTGGTACCCATCACACTGATCATTATCTCATCCTACAACAACATCTCAAATATCATCTTATAGCCATTCTCAAACCTTTTTCTATTCCTACCATAGGTTATTCCTATAAGAAATCTTTTCCTTCTCCCATAGTTACACTTCTAGTAGTTCCATCCCTTCTTATGGTCCCTTCACCACCTTTTGTGCCTCCACTTGTGATTCCTTCACCCTTGGACCTTCCCTCACCCATGGATTCTTCTTCACTAGTGATTCTTGCATCTCTAGTAGATACCACTCCCACACATTCTCCTAACCATCCCTTTCCTAATTTACCTCCTCAACACAATCCATCTAGCATTCCTACTTTTTCTATGGAGGAGCTTAGAAAAGAAGTATTTGCCTAGTATTGATTGAAGATTGATGAAACCTTAGCAGTTGTGTGTATCCAACTTCATAAGGACTTATCTAATGTATTGGCTAATGTATGTGGAAATATTTACCAATATTTATAAGTACATGCATTGTGCTTTAACATTTTCATTTGGGTTGGACATGTGCTCCAATATTATCTTTATCTATCTATTTTATCATTTGACATTGTGTCAAATTTTTCATTATCATATATAGTGATCTTACTTGTATTATATGTTTCTTATATTATCATTTATATTCGTATATGGTTGTATTTAATTTTTTGTTTCCCTTTTTCCCTAGAGTTTTTCTCAAAACTCTCTTTCTTGTATCTTTATGATTTTTTTATTTTCTTATCCCTCTTTTTCATAGATAATTTGTCATGGTGACTTGGTTATACAAAACCTATTCCATTTGGTTATTATCTCCCTTTACCATGTGAGCATTTAGAAAACAATCTATCTCATTAATATCTCTTTATATTGGTCCAATTTTTGGATCTCCTTTTTCCCTTCTTCCTTTTGCATAAACTAAGCATATATACGGTTGAGACTTGTGATCACATGCTAGTTAATTTTCAAGCCTAAGTGTCCTAGTTAGTCTTTTTATTTAGTTACTTAGCTTCCTTTAGCCTTAGCTTATATCTCATTCATGTGTATCATTATCTCTCTCATGATTGATAATTACAAATATGTATGGAAGAGGAATATTAAATATCCTTCAAAATAATGTTAAAAGACAAATCATTTAAATAAAAGGTAATGATATCAAAAGGCAAAAATATTCTTAAAAGTGTAATCACACTAAAAGATGTGATTCAAATGACATCTCATTCTTATAATTGAAGCTTAAAATCCATAGTTGGACTCATGATAGAGCTAAGGTCCTTTGGGGTGTGGTAGGATAGTAGATTGAAAGAGGATAATATAAAAGTCTTGTAGTGCTACCTACTTTCTCATGCAAGTACCTAATCTTCACAGTAAACTGACAACTCTATAATGGGTCCTAAATAATGGGGAACATGTCATGGGAAGGTAGGTCCATTTTAATTTTCATTGTACCAATCTACCTTCATGAGTTTATCTTATTAGCATACCTATTTGCATATAAATATTTTTGTCTATAGCAGATAGGTTTCCTTTGTACATAGATGACCACTAATCACTTAGTGCCTTATCATATCCTTAGTATGCATCTTGACTCCTAAGGTCTTCTCATAAGATACCTAAGTCTTTATTTTTACACTCCTTTTTCACTTTTTATATACTTTATATTTCCTCTTGAGAAATATTATATTGTTTACTGATCACTCCCCTTGGGATTTCATTTATGAGTTGCTTTATAAAACCATGGATAGGACTTGACATTCCTCACAAATTACCATATTTTCCTTCTTATTACCCACATCCTTTATTACTTTATCTTATTATTTATTCCACCCCAATGGTGTTATCTTCATTAAGTTATAGTGTAAGACCATGGATAGGACCCAACCCTCCTCACAAAATTTTCTAATACCCAAGTCACCATCCAAATTACATGTGTCAAATTTGAGATAACATTTAATTGATTATGAAGTTACATGTCATTTTACATGATTCCCATATTTATTTAGTATTTTTTATGCTTACATCATTTTTATTTCACCTTTTTATCATCTTTTCATGACTCATATCCATCTTAGCTTGCATTTGAGTGATCTCTCTATCATCTCTTTTGGCTCACCTATGGGGTCATCTAAGATGGTAATAGTCTCCACTCTCTCATACTCCTCCTTCCTCTATCAACATCATTTCCTTGATGGCCATTGATCATCTCATTTTGGATATAGTAATGGTATAGTGGTATCTCTACCTTGGCATCCCTATCCTCCTTATTAGCTCTTTGTCATGTCTGATTTGTCCATGGTCACTTTTGACATGGCCTCAGTGTTGACCTTGCCAATAGTGGCCTTAGTCCTCTACACCATCATGTATCCATCATATGTTGAGCCCATTACTCAAGCATTAGTATTGGTGTTGTTAGATGAGGTAGGCCTATCTACCCTAGTACCCATGACACTATATATGGCTCTCTCCACTAGAAATAATGTTTGGCCACCTATATCCTAGTTGTCACTAGTGTAACTATGTGTTAGCCACCCATGTAGTCATGATGTATCCATATGGATATCGCATAATGTTTGTACATCTCACTAATTGTAGCACTAGCATGTGTCACATGACTTGTGTTACCTAGTCTTCTCTCCATATTTTTACTTGAGGTGACCTTTAATCGACCACATGGGGTAACCTAGCTAGTTATTATATAGTAAATCTCTCATATATTAAATTTGTCAATAATATGATCAGTCCCATGGTTCTTTTCCCTCTAACTAGTATCTCATATTGCTCTTCCAAGATCATCTTGCTCAGGACTACCATGAATAGTGGTATCTTTCCATCTAACTTGTGGCATATCATGCACTATGTCACAAGGCCTATCATAGCCTTCTATATTTCTAGAATATATGATGTATATACATCGAACATGCTAACTTTCCTACCTAGTGATATCATCTCTAAGCTTGTAGCTCACATGGCTAAGGCTGTCTTCTCCTCTAGGTTGTCTAGTATCCATGTGGTCACTTTTTCTGCTACTATAGGTATCCCCAAGATGGTATGGATATCCTCTAGCATGATAGACACCTCTAGTATATCCCATTCCACCCCCCTTTGAAGGTATTAGTTAATTGTTCCCAAAAACTAAGGAACATGACTAATAGATCAACATTAAAGGGGATACAACACATATCAACTATCTTGCCTAGACTTATGAATCCTATTCTAGCCCTATCTCCATATAAAAACCTATATAAAAAGTCTAGTAACCATGTCACATCCAAAAGTCTCCAAAATCTCCAAAATATCCATCATCCCTATACCCAAGAAACAATAAAAGATGTATTAGTTCATCTATGTCATGTATAGTCACCATCCATTCTTTTTAATAAAAAACAAACAAGCCTAAATTACATTATTTTAGTCATTTTAACCTACTTTTAACCTACTCAATAATTCTTAACCTTACTTGGTTATTTTGGGCAATTATAGACCTCTTTCAACCTTTTGCATGCTTTTATGTATCATCCCAGCTCTTTGGTTAAACTAGTTTGACCAAAATTTTCCTATCTTTTTACCTGGTTGACTTAAAAATCTAAGTTTATCCCCTTCTCTTCCCCTTCCTAGTGCTAATTTTATATTCTAGACCTTTCAAAAAACTTGGAAATTCTAAACTAGGCTATAAACTTATAGAATGTATAGGGTTGACCCATACCTAGTGGGTTAGCACTGTGGATTCTGCTCATTTCCAGCCCACTAGGTCAAGTGGGTCAACCTAGTGATTTCTACCTACCCACCCCTTGCATTTTCCCAAAAAAGTGCAATTTTCTTACTTTCTTCCTCAACCCTTTAAACCCATTTTTCATCTTCCTATTTTTTATCCCTAGAATCTAAATTTGTTTCATTTTGACATATAAAAATGCTTCAAATTATTTTTTTCTAAAACTACACTTGATTCACTAAACATTTTTTAAAATGGTGTGAGATTCATAGTTGCATACTTGTAGTGTACCTGCTATAGCCTATGGACCTCCTCCTCACCTAACATGTCATATCCTCGCCATCCTATCTCATATTTATCCCCAGAGCTCTTTTCCCCTTCTCTCACAAATCAAAATAACAAATAAATTATATTTTGCCCTATTTAAAAACACTTTTTCAAAATTCAAATATTTCAATTATTTTTCAGTAGATTCCTTATTTTTCTTATATATTTTTTCCTACCTATATGTTTTCAAACCATAAAATATGTTAGATTTGTGATGACATAGAGAATTGTTTCCACTAAAATTTTCCTATGTTGTAATTTTTTATTTTTTTTTGGCTATTTTTTGCACTAAATTCTATAGGTTCATCTAGTGTTCTCTACATTAGACACCTTCACATTTTTATAGTCTAATTATTTATCTATATCACTAAAGTAAGTTAAAGGTAAGTATTTTTCAATTTAGTCCTTTTATTTATCTTATTTGATACTTACTACACTTTACTTAGCATTAGTGTTGTGTGTTATCATGTTATATCTCGAAGCACCATCCTATGTTGTACTTATGTGACAAATGATGACATCTGAGTGGGGCATATGCATACACATAATATTTTTAGAATTTTATTGATTACTAACACTTTGTATCTTGCAAGAACCCATTGATCCTCAATCTCTCTAAGTGCATGTATTAAGGTGTGCACCAAGAAAGGGGTGGACAAACTATCGATGATTAACATTTTTATCCCTTTTACCACTTGCCATCTACACACTTATCTCCTAAAACCATTTATCCTAATATTTTTCTCCTCATTTCTACCCATTCCTCTCAGTTGTCATGCCTTATCCATCCTTTGCTTGTATTAACTCCCTTTTGGTTAATCAACTATATTAGGTCAGTTGGGTCAACCCAGTATAGTTTAGGGGTATTTTTCACTTTCTTATCTTGTTAACCTTTTGGTTGACCTAGCTCAGACCTAGTGAATAATCCTTGAAAACACACTGGGTTGACTAGGTGAACCCTATACACTTGATATTTCTAGAAAGATTTAAGAAAATTTCTACCTATATATAAGCTAATTTCTTGCCATTTCATAAGATAATAATTAATATCAAATAAGTGTGAATGAACATCTGTTTATTCACCATTCTACTTGAGGAATAAAGTATAGGGTTCCATACTTTCTTTTGAGATATGGATCTTGTCTTGTGGAGATGTATTTTGGATGATTAGATAGGTTGTGTAGCCTAGAGCTGATTTATATTTATTATCCTTACATACCACAATAATCTCTTATGAAGCACCTTGGCCAAGGGAGAGATTGAAGCTTTATGGTTTCATATTCAAAGGTAAGTATTCCTAACTTTATATCTCCTTTATAAGAGTAGATAGATAATGCATTTGCATTCTTATCCCATTTATTAAGATTTTATATACATTGACATGAGGATATGTCTTCTAGTACATGTTTAGTTTATTTATTTTATTTTTTCTAACCCCCACTTTGTGCCACAAGCTTTGGTGTGCACTTTATTAGATTTACTTTCTTGTTATTAGAATAGGTGAATGATTTAAACCTTAGGACTCCATTAGGGTTTTTATTTGATTGTGTTAGATTGTAGGCTTTGGAACCCTTCCTATCATGATATGTTATGATGAGTGATCCCCTAATCAGGTCTAGTGGATCCCTATATTGGTCATGCTCTCGCTTAACAAGTGTATCCCAATCAGAAGTGTAGGTATGATTTATCTTCTCCAATCCAAGATTCATTTATAGACATGATGCATTTCTAATTATATACAACCTTGGTATCCTCATACAAAAACACTATTATATGATCATCATAATATCTTTCTCTTATTCTAATGGTTTTCAATACCTATTACTCCTTCAAACTCTACCATTTCATTCATTCATTGGGTCTCTTCTCTACTATTTACCAAATTAGGCATATTATGGCTTGTATAAATACAAATCACTTGCCCACATAATTTATTGGTTAGCCAAGACACTAATCCATTAGGGTCAAACTCAAAACATGTCTTAGGATATGTTACACACAACATTCAATCAAACTAAGATCACCATTAGGTCTTCCAAACTCTTTTAGACCTCAATCTTCTATTAGGCCTACTAGATACCTAATATATTAGGTCTATCTCAAGAAACACATTACACTGAGCCTTATTGAAACTTATTGAGCCTCTAAAAATAGATTAAACACTTCATACACACCTAAAATAGACCCCTGCTAATGTCTATTTAGGTTCATATCACCTATTAGTCTAATTCACTATTTGAATCTCATCATTAGGCCTTCTAAAAATTAGGTCTCTTCATAGATAGAAGTCTATCTTGAGAATTTGAAGCATAAACTCAACTTTTCCACATAACCCAGTCAAAAAATCACATGGATAGTACCTACATGACCTCAGGGTCATCACCATATCCATTATATTTTACCATATAGGAAACAAAACCTTAAATTAATCACTTTCATTTGCTCACTTAGAACTACAAATAGACTTCCAAACCTAGTCAAGAACCTTTGACTTTTCTCACCTTCATAGGAGTTAATCATGCTTACATATACATTTAAATGAACCTATGTGATGTAACAATTTTTGGAATATTGGTGTATTATTCCTAATTTAGTTACGGGCTCTGAGTAGTAAAACCACTAAATAAATAGAAAATAATTAAGATACTAATTTTTATAAATTAATTGTAATTAAAAATTTTCTAAAAATAGTAATGAGAGGGATAAAATCAGACTTAGTTATAAACTATCTAATATAATTGAGACAAGGCCTGATACTCACTATGCAAGACTATGACACTATTACAAACTAAGATCTAAACTTCATTTTAAGATTGGATAGGAGCGTTGGATGTGGATAGGAGTGGCATCAACATTGTAGTCTACCTATACCACCATTGTGTTGAGGATATGAGATTTCTCAATTTTATTCACCAGGTATATGTGACCCTATTCACAAAGTTTTGATAGTTTAAAGTCTATAGAGCTCCTTGTAGATAAAATTTTCTCTTCAAGTATATAAGGCTATAAATGACTTCGAATTAGTGAAAATATGCCTATGAGGGTCATGAGAGCATGCAAGAAGGACCTATGGGTTGGGTGTCATTATCCATGCTCAATTTAGTAATTTTTACATTTTATATGACTACATTTATCTCCCCTTTACTATAGTGATGTAGCAAATTGAAATAATAGGATAAAGGAAAAATATAAAGCATACCTAAAATTACCTATAAGGGTGAAGCTCAGGAAGTATTGTGATGTTGGGTGTACATAGAGAGAGCACACTATGAAGTATGAATTGTAAAAGAAAATAAAGAGTAGATCAGTTCTCACTAGATACGTTATATCTAAAATAAGAATGTATAAAGCTAGATAAGAGAGAGAGAGAGGATGAGAAACAAATGAATACACCTCATAAGGTATACAAACCAATACAAAACCTATTATGGTGTTGAGTGATGATGAGTAATGATGTATGATGTTGTACCAAGAGTAATATCATGAACAAAATTGAGTGCTCAATTCCCCAAAAGTGGCTCAAGAATGGAAAGGTTAGCCCTTTAGCTCTATCGTTAACCAATAATTGAAGCTTAGTGATCATGCATGTGCTAATCAATGTTTGGGCTATGTGTCCAATCCATCTGAATAGGTGGCTCAAGAATACAAAGGCTAGCTAGTATTTTGGCTCAATCATTGCCCCATGAAGTGAAGCTATGAATTAAAACTAGTATGAAATATGTGTTGTATAAGATGGATCCTAAATCCAATGAATGATTTATAATATGACAATGTTGGCATGGATAGTTGAATGTATGCTAAAAACTAGGCCACTCTTAGCCACTCTAAAAGATGGAGATTAGGCTTGTATGAAAACCACTTTGAAATGATGTCAACCACATGTATATGAAATAAGGCATGCAACTACTAAGAATGACTTGTTAATACTAAACTCAAAAAGGAAAAGAAAAAAAATGTGTCACATACATTGGCCCCAATCACTAGTATCTGAAACATGGATTATGATCTAGAAGTTATATCAACTATCATATCTGAACTAAAAGTGAGAGACATCATACTGCACATGATACCCTATATATCTAGATTCTCTGAGTAAAAGTGTAATGAAAACTACTGATTATGAACTGGTTTGACTGTATAAAATTATAGCTAAAACTACTTTTCTACCTACTTCTAGAAAGTCTAGTTTTTCTATTATTTAGATAGGAGTGCCAAAAATAGATAGTAGTGGCACCAACACTATAGTCCAATCTTGGCATTATTGTCTTAGGCCAAATCTGGTAACTATTCTAATAATTTCACTATCTACCTAGTCTATTCTTATTAGTTTGATGTTTGGTTATTATTTTGGGTATTCTAAATGGTACTATTTTGACCATTAGGAGTTCTGATCTCTATGACAAAACCCCTATTTATTACCCCTCATTTTAAGGGTAGGAATGAAGACCCTGCAATGACTACCCTTAGAAGAAAGAGCCTTATAAGTGTGTTATGCTAAAAATATAAATGACATTGTAGTGATAATCGATAAGATATCTCAAGATATAACATGATTTGTATTGAGAGATTATTAGATCAATAGAGGTATGCCTAGATGGATATAACAATGTAATAACATGTGTAATGTACTAAAATATAAATGAAATTCTAGTTAGTTTTTATTTGTTATTTGGTAGTTACCATGGAGGTATGGAGCATGATGTCTATCATGGCATCCAAAAAATCAAGAATAATGCATGATGTGGATCATGGCATTGTAAACAATGAGAAGCAAACAAGCAATAAGCACAAAAGGTAAGAAGAAATAATCATACTAGAAATAATATACATGGGCACATGTCACTCAAAATAGAAATCAAACATACAAGGCGTGTTCAAATGCTACATACACATATTGTTGACCAAATTTGACTTCTAGGTCAAATTAGGGCACCCCTAGGTAAAAAAATAGATTTCTATATGTTTTGGGGGGCATAATAGCTTTCCATTAGGTTTTTCATATGTCATTTAATGTTATTCAATTATATATTATCCTTGGTCATAAATTTCATTAACCAACATGTCCTTTTGAGTCATTTTAGGGGTAAAAAATGTGCATTTAATGCTTTGTATGGGTTTCTTAGTAAATGTGAAGGTGTCAAAGGGTTATTTCATGTGACATGTGTCTTAATAGGTCTTAATTCACTGAAACTAATTTAAAATTGGTAGGTTATTAAAAAAAAGTAGTTTTCTTGAAGGAAAAAGTGAATTTGGCACTTGCATGACCTCCTTGGGAAGTGTGCCATGTGGTAAATTGATATGAAGTGCCTATTAAGATTATCCATGCTAAATTCCACTTTTAATTTGATTTGGAAGTGCCATTTCTTGCTCAAAACTGTTCTACTTCTTTTGAGCCCTTCTTGGCAAGCAAAAGTGACTTGCAAGTTTATACTTGGTACAGAAAGCTCATGAGGTTTTATAAAAAATTATTTTTGGAGATGATATTATACTTATAAACCTTCATTTTTATACCAATAGTTGAAATATTTATCAAATTCTATTTATGAACCATTGGTAACAAGTTGATGGTGATCTTTTACTAGATGTTTCATGCACCCTATAGGTTTTGCTTCATTATAAACAATTTCATGTGAAATAGTTGCTAAGGTGGGATTTAGAGGATATTTAATTTTTTCTTATATGGCCTCCATTCTTATTTTCATATTTCATAATGTTTAGATGAGTAAGTTAGTCCATGATGGAAGAAGGTGTCACCATATGTAGTTTAGCTGAAGTGTTTCTTGTTTACTAAGTGTTTTATATTTTAGGGGTATCTTTCAATTGTTAAATGGTGTTTCATAGGTCTCATGGTAATCTTTACATCTCCTTATTTTTGTTTCACCATGTCATCATTTGGGTAGTTTATAACCTTGTCTTTCTCCATAGTCAAATTCATGCTTAGTTTCACTTACAGTCACCTGTATAAGCTTGTTTAACTTATCCATGGAGTTTTAATTATAATTTTTTAGTTATAAAATCCATAAATAGTTTAATATATCTCATTGAGATGTTTATAAAAGGTGTAAATATGGTCCCACACATGTTCACCATGCTAAAATAGTCATTTGATGTTTTTTATTGCTTTATTCCATGTATATGCAACTAATTTCCATGTTGAAAGGTGTGTTGAAGCTGGTTTCAAGGTTTCCTTGATGAATATCAATTAATTTAATGTTTAAAAATTCTTTTGAGGTGCTTTTAAGCTATTCCCTAACATGTTCTTGCTCAACTCCATATCCTACATGAATAAAACATCCTAATGTACACCTACAGGGGCTTATTGATGACATATTGAGGTGTGGAAGGGTAAAAGATGTTTTCCAATCTCTTAAAATTGATATAGGTGCATTGGAATGTTTAATGTAATCATACAAAGTTCACTTTCATAGAAAGTTTCATGTTGTTCATATCTAGTTCACCATATACAACCAAAACATCCACCTATAGGTTGTTGAGAAGGGTGCTTAAATGCTTAGATGGAGAGGTTAATTAAAATTGACACCCAATTAAGGCTATGTGATTCATAATAAATCCTTGATAGACCAATTCAAGTGGTACTTAAGCAAAAGAGGTGTATGCTCATGTTGAAGAGACAAAGGGTTGTGTTCTATGAAATTCCCCTAAAGTGTCAAAATAGAGGTCAGGGGAATTCTTATGAGTATGTCAAAGAAAGTTTTCAAAATGTTCCAAGGCATCTAACCTAACCCATCTTACATCCCCTAACACTAACAAAACCTATGCCAAGAATGAAGGTCAAATATTAGAGGGAGATAAGGTTTTGAAAACCTTAAACATGTTCTAAAACACATTGAGATGTTTTAGTAACATCTATAGGCCTGAAGATACAAATGAAATTTGACACTATAAAGAGAAACATTGAACATTCTCATGGCTAAGATGGTTTCAATAGATGTAAGGTTAAACTAGTAGCTAGAAAGTAAGCAGGAAAAGATTGAAATGTTACCTTTCAACCCCCATTAATGTTTATAGGTATCCCTTGTATGGAGAACACACACCTAAAATAGGGTTAGATCAATGACCCTAACCTTAATGAATTTTTGATTCTTTGAGGTCCTAAAAAGGTGAGTACAAGATCAAGTTTGCATTTTTTGAGCAAAGAGGGTTTGAGGGAGGTTCTTTAGCATCCTGACCAGACCCATTTAAATCAATAAATGCTACAAGAATCAATGAGAAGCAAAGTGTCTCATTCAATATGAAAAAGCTAGCATGAGTGTGTAAGTGTGGTTGTAGGTCACTTAGAGTGATTTTCATGTGAGGGAAGGAGATTGTCTGACCTCAATAGTTTTCAATATAATTCCTTTAACCTCATGGACAAAGTGAATAGAGGCAAAGTGCCTTACAAGTAGGTCTACAGACAAGGTTATCCCAATCATGGTAAAAATAAACATAGTTATGAGCTCGATGAGCATAGAAGGTGAAAAAAATATAAGAATATATAAAATTATTTGTGTTCTCAAAATGGGGGTCAAGAAAGTATTTTTACACCATGATCAATTTTAGTTAAATCCATATACATCTATAGGTAGGAGTGTCTCAGTGTAGTAGGGTATGAGATAATGATTTGAAGGTTTCCAAGGAAGAATAATGGTACAAATAGATGTTGTGTAACATAAAGATGAATTCAATTATTTCCAAAAACATCAAAACCCAAATCCTATCATGCTCAACATACACCTACAACAGTCAAAATAATACACTTAATTGAATTCAAACTAATAATACACTTAATTGACTGGTGTAGTAGGGTATGAGATAATTATTTGAAGGTTTCCAAGGAAGAATAATGGTACAAATAGATGTTGTGTAACATCAAGATGAATTCAATTAGTTTGAAAAACATCAAAACCCAATTCCTATCATGCTCAAGATTAATTCAATCAAAATAATACATTTAATGCACTTAATTGACTAGTGTAGTAGGGTATGAGATAATGATTTGAAGGTTTCCAAGGAAGAATAATGGTACAAATAGATGTTGTGTAACATCAAGATGAAATCAATTAGTTCCAAAAACATCAAAACCCAATTCTAATCATGCTCAACATACACCTACAATAGTCAAAATAATACACTTAATTGTGGTTGTAGGTCACTTAGAGTGATTTTCATGTGAGGGAAGGAGTTTGTGTGACCTCAATATTTTTCAATATAATTCCTTTATCCTCATGGACAAAATGAATAGAGGCAAAGTAACTTACAAGTAGGTCTACAAACAAGGTTATCCCAATCATGGTAAAAAGAAACATAGTTATGAACCCGATAAGCATAGAAGGTGAAAAAATATATAAGAATATATAAAATTATTTGTGTTCTCAAAATGGTCGTCAAGAAAGTATGTTTACACCATGATCAATTTTAGTTAAATCCATATACATCTATAGGTAGGGGTGTCTCAGTGTAGTAGGGTATAAGATAATGATTTGAAGGTTTCCAAGGAAGAATAATGGTACAAATAGATGTTGTGTAACATCAAGATGAATTCAATTAGTTCCAAAAACATCAAAACCCAATTCCTATCATGCTCAACATACACCGACAACAGTCAAAAGGGCTTTCTCAATCCTATGGAAAAGGGGCTCAGTTTGGTGAGTTCAAACTAAAAATCAAACCAAATGGAAGCTCAGACCTAATGAGGTAAGATATTATCACCTCAATAAATATTATAGTGACTTCATAAAATACACCAAGGGAGAAATGATCTTACATAGACCCCAACACCCTTGTGTGCACGTACAATAGGGTACAAACTAGTAAGGGTAAGGTAAAACATGGACTTATTTAGAGAAATAAGAGAGTTATGGACAAGCACAAGTGGTTTAGGACTAATAAAAAAAGTGGGTTAATAATCCTAAAACTCCTCCAAGATGTCCATCTACTCTTCCTTACTTAACCAAAGGGCCAACAATCCATACAAAGATCCAAGAAACCTCTTAGCACAATAGATGAACATGTGTACTCCAAAGAAAAGAGTGTTTTCAGATGAGTTAAAATATTTATGAGAATAAATTGGATATGGGAAACATGTAATAGAAACATATAGTCATTATATTTTCTTGGAGAGGTCACTCTTAGGAAGGTTTGAGGAAAATGCAGGATAACAGGATTTTTAGAGGCCTTTTTGGGGCATTTGGAGTTAGTTAGACACCTAAACCATGGAATAAAGAAAAAAAATTGTTAAAAATGATAATCAGGCTTGAAAAATCTCCAAAAATATTCAATTTTCCATAGGAATGAGGGTTATACCTCATTTTTTTGTCTCAGAGATCAGCCAGTCTAGGAAAATCAAGGTTTGGCAAAGTGAGCTAGTGAGGGAAAAATTAGAAAAATACTTGATATGGGGATTTTTGAACCTCATGGAAACATGTATTGAGGTGAATATAAGGTGAAAAGGTGCTGATGAGTACTCTACCAAGCTCAAAACTCTCTCTAGAGCAAAATACCCCTAACACACAATCCAACTAAGATAGCTTTCACTAGGCTTAGTTGGTAAATGAGAGAAAAGGAAGAAGTAGAGTAATTGGGATGTTGTGTGCTGATCCTAAAAGTTTTAATAAATAATTAATAATTAATATATGTCATCCCAAGAATGAAATATCAGCTTAGATAGCCCAAAATTACAAAATATATGTTAAACCCTTTAGGCCTTCAAAGGACCAAGAACCAATTTAGGGTCCATTTTCATTTCCAACTCTTGATGGGCTATCCAGATGACTTGAACATGTTAAAGAGATGAAATTAGACATAAATAATATTTTAGATTGTAATTAAATCTACAATAAATCTAATTCTATCATTGACACAGTCCAAGCATGCAAGAAAAGAAGAAAAAAAACTCGATGTGTGTCTTCAAGTGCTCATATATTTTATAAGACTATGCATGGGAACTAGAGGAATTTGGAGGAGTTATAAAGGTCCCTTTTATTCAATTATATGTCATTTAGTAGAATATTCAATAGCAAAGATCTATGATAAAGCTTAAGACCTAGAACTTCCTAAAACCCTACTAAACCTTCAACCAAGACCTAATGGAGAAAATGAGCTTGTAAATATATCCTAATGACATGTTTTGGTAATGAAAGTTATTCTACCATGTAGAGGACTCCCTCAGGCTATCTCCCACCAAGATGAGTTATATGGAATTATATGGACAACATGAGAAATAGGGTTTTCTTGACTATTTTATGTGTTTTTTAGGCTACACGAGGATTATAAATATTAAATAAAGTTTGGGTGGAATATTAGGAATTATAATAACTCCTTATGTCCATTTTATTCTATGTAAAAACTCAAGTTTCCAAACTAGAGCTCTCCTTTTAGCCAATAAAAACTATCATAGTGGACATAAGGGTGAAAACTTTAAGTGTGAGCCTTTTTAAATCATGACTGATGCCTATAAGGCTATGGAGGGTATTTAAAAGTTTCATTCACTCCATCCCATGAATTTTAATGTAAAATTGAAGGCATTTTTGAGGCCAAGTGTGAGGGGTGACTAAAAAAGGAGTGTCTTAGAATGTAGATAGTGATGGATTCCTTATAGAAGTTTATATATGAGTAGGAATGCAACCAATTCTTGGATATTCATGAATTAAGGCCTTCACTATTATACCAATCATCATACCTATCCCTAGTTAGTGATGGCATGTTCAAATAGGTTGAAATTATGAAGGTAGGTTTTTGAGCCAAGACTGGGAGTTTTATGCCATTTTTCATAAGTTTCATGACTTTTATGGACACTTATTCCTCCTAAAATTTCATGTTTCATACCATATATCTTTATCATTCAATTTTAACCTCTTTTATTATGTTTAAAAGTGTCTAAGTGACCTTTGGACTTCCCTTGTCTTTCTCTTCTCTCAAAAGCTATAAATATTGACTCTTTTAGCTCTTTTTAGTAGCCTCCATTGGTTGATGGTGAAACCATGGCCAATTTTATACTTTAATAAATGTTGAATAAATAAAACATGTGAATTTTCCCACTTACATGCTGTATAATTTAGTATCGATGCAATCTTATTAGTCTTACCTAGTAGAAGATGATCTTTTCTAGCATGGTATCCTTGATTATTCTCTAATGTACGAAAGAGTAATTTTTAAAATTCTTTACTAGTGTTGTTTCTTAAGTTTATGTGTGTTATATAAGTGTTTTATGACTTTATTACCCAAAGGAATCATCCATTGCCCTCCTAATAATTCAAATACCTCTTGAACATAACTTATGAAATATTAATGTGACACTTCATCTTGAGTTGTGAGTCTTGAGTGAAGGAAGCTTTATTTATCTCTAAGTAGTATATTTTAAGTCAATAGGAGGAAATTAAATATTGGTGAATCACATTTTAGTTTTCTTATCTATTTTTATATACTGTTTTCATCCAATGTTGATAGGTAAGAAAATATTTTGAAGAGTGCAAAAACAAGGGAACTAGCCCTTCTAAAGATTTATCTCAAAAAATTATTACCCACATTAAGATACATGTTTATATTTTGATACTTGGATTAAGAGAACTATTCATCTCCTAAAGGGGTGAAAATCTAAGTGACAATAGTTTTTGGCATGCCCGATGGGAGTCTAAGTCCTAGAATATTGTCAAAGATTATTGTTGGTCTTGGCATAGTTGTAGCTACAAGAACATCTACATTCAGTACCTGGAGATTCCATTAAAGTTTTCAAATTTTTTGATGTTAATTAGTTTATTTTCCATGCCAAAGTTGACCACTAGGTCTACTACTAAAGGTATAGCCTTTGAGTTTGTGCAATTGCCTTTGTATTCTGTCAAAAGGTTTGGGTTTATAAATACCCAACCTTATTCAAGAGAGTTGGTATTTAAAAAGTCCAAGTTATAACTAATTTCAACCTCTAATACCCATATCCTACATTCCAAGATGGCTAATAACCAAACTTTTGTAGCCTTCACTAGATCATCTCCTTTGAATCTTGCCCAAAATGACTAGATTCTAGGAGTAGCCCTTAAGAGTGTTCCATATTTTAGTGGAGAAGTACCATTATTACCATTGAACACATTAGAAACATAAAAAACTTCTAAAATATCCATAATATCATTCAAGATAATTTGGATATTAGGTTATTAGTATTGTATTTCAAAGGGAAAACTTTAGATTGGTATAGAAATCTACTTAAAAATTCTATTGGTTCATGGGATGAACTAGGAGATATATTAACTAATAAGTTTGCAAAGAAGAGTGATCATTGATCACTAGCTGATAAATTGACCACTATTAAGAGGGCACCATAAAAGTTTATGAAATATTTTAATATTATATTTCAAAAAACATGGGATAGGATTCTAGCCCTTGTGAGACCCACTCCAAATTATGCCTTCTTGTACTATCTAAAAGATTTGAATAGTGATATAGCCATGATGATCAAATCCATGGGTGGTATTACACTACCTAATACCTATGATATAGCCATCAATACTAAGAATTATCTTTTTCAAGAAGGAAATATTGCTCCTAGGCCACTAATGCCATTGTTCCTTGACTTGCAAACTTGTAGTCAAGTGACATTACCTACCTTGGCTCCATTTCCTAGTCATGAAAAGTTTGACATTGTCCAAAAAAATTAGATCTATGAAGTCAAGATTTTTATCCAAAGTGTTACCAATGAATTGGTTGCTCTCAAAAAGAAACAAGCTCAATGTTATAGGTCATACCAATCCTATAATCAGTTTGGGCAAACCAGTAGGCCTCTTTTCCAAGTTAATGACCTTACCAAAGTTATAATACTAATTCTACCTCATCTTACAAATCTCTTTTTCCCACTCAAAATAAATTTGTTCAATACCAACCATGGTATCCCTCTTATGACCAAAATCAAGACCAAGCTATTTATGCCAATGAGATGCATAATCAAGCCATGACTATGCAAGGTAATCAAACATCTCAAGTTTCAAATTTTGAGGTTCCAATGCAAATTAAAATGCAAATTGGAATGGAAAATGGGAAAATAAATTCTGATTCTACTCTCATAAATTATTTGGAGGGAGATTTTTGTGCTATTAATCATTTGGGGAATGCAAGTAATGTGAATTCTAGTGTGGCCTCTAACACTAGATCTAAGAAGAGGGTTGTTGAAGAGACACAAAGGGATAATAAAAGACATATTTTGACTCCTACATCATCTACAATGGTGGGTGGATCTAACTCAACCCCTAAGGTGCAAAAAAATTAGAAGTTTTAGAACGTAAGGCCTACTTCTACACATCCACCTCCACAAGCTACACCATAGGGTACTAGTGCTTCCAAAGAACCTTCCAAGGTGAGAAATCCTTATATCAATTTTTTGGACTAGATGTATAAATTACATATGAATATTTTAATATGGGATTCATTAAAAATACCTGGACAAAAGGATATGCTTCAAAAATAATTACAAGGACTAGGTAAGCAAGATGGATCAGTTAGGAATGAGAATGTTGTCTTGGTGAATGGGACTCATCCCATTGATGAGTGACTGAAGAAAACTAATAAGACTCCTCATTTTTACTTATCTTTAAACATTTTTTATTTCTTATTTCATAATCATGTCATAGATAGTGGGGATAGTACTTCAGTTTTGCCTAAGTGTATAACAGATAAACTAGGCCTCAAATATGAACCAATGGCTAAATGAGTCCTAAAATTACATGGATCACCAACAAAGACCTTGGGAGTGGTCAAGGATTTTAATCTGATTTTAAATTATTTTCCCTTCTTTTCTACTCCTCATGATGTGGTTGTGGTAGATTTACCTCCATACTTTGCTCTTTACTTGTCAAGAGAGTTTACAACTAAGATAGGTGGATACTTGACAACCAATTGGTCCTATATGGTTTTTAGGAAAAAGTATGGTACTGAGGTGAAGATTGAATCAGATCCTTTCCATCACAATCACTTAAAAAATTATATTTCTAAAGTGATAAATGTCAATTATGCCATTATTGATGAGGAGGAACTTCACATAGATCAATCTCCAACATCTTCTCTTGAAGGAGTTTTTGATTTGTACTTAGATGAATGGGGAGATGAAAATTATGAGCATGATCCTTAGAATTCATAGAAGATATTGGCCTTGAATTTTATTTCATGCATGACGAGGACTCTTTCATGCCAAACTTGGTCAAGTGAAGTGAATACATGGGTGGTTTATGGAAACTATTCTTTGATGGATCTAGAAATAAGCTTAAGGTAGGTGGTGGAGTAATGTTGGTTTCACCATCCAAAGAAAGGTACTATTACACTTTCATATTTCACTTCTCTTTTATTTTTAATGTGGTAGAATATGAATCCCTTATTCATGGTCTTGAATGGGCTAGGAAAAGAGGTGTGAAAGAATTACAAATATATGGTGATAGTGAGTTGATTGTGAATCACGTAAAGGGCCAAAATGTGACTAAGAACTCTTTGCTTAAGTCCTATAAGCATAGAGTGTGGGATATTATGGAGTATTTCCAAGCCTTCAACATCACATATATCCCAAGAGAAGACAATAAACATGTTAATAGGTTGGCAGAAATTGGATCTCAATTTTATGTTCCAAAAGGGATAAGAGAAGATAAGAATCAACCACATCTCAAGGTGATTGTAAGGCCCTCATTACTAGATAATGCCACTAATTGGCAAGTGTTTGATAGTGACCAAAACATATCACTTTTTATACAAGAAGATTCTAAGTTTTATTCCAAGAATCAATCCAAACTAAAAATCCAATATGGAAGGTAGATTATATAACTAAAGTCAAAAAATCCCCCTAAAGGCCTAATCACACTTGAGAGTATCTTCAATGATGATGGCCAGTTGAAGAAAGAAAAGGTGAACATGTCTACTAAGCAAGAAAAATATGAAAAAGTACAAATCTTTAAGGATATGTTGCTTGAACTTGGGAAGGTATGTACTAGTGAAGAGAAACATGCTTTCATTGAGTTATGCAAGGAGTTTTTTGATGTTTTTGCATGAGAATATAGTGATTTAAAGGGATTTGATCCAAACTTAGCTCAACATACCATAGATCTAGATGAGAATGCTAAGCATATCAAGAAAATACAAAGGCTAATCAATCCTAATATTGAGCCTATCATGAAGAAAGAACTTACTAAGTTGATTGAGTATAAAATCATCTTTCTTATTAAGCATTCATCTTGGTTGGGAAAATTAGTCCCTATTAGGAAGAAGAATGGGGAAATCAATTTGTGTGTTTATTATAGGGACTTGAATAGAGTTTATTTGAAAGTGTACTCACATAAAGATGAAATTTTTACAACTTGAGCATGATATGTGATACCCAAACCATAGGTCTCTCCTACTTCCTTACACAACCAACTAGGTATGTTTTTTACTATTTCCCAATCATCAAAATCATTCTAGATTCAGACCTAGCTATCTTGGACTCTTCTCCTAGGCATAAACCTATCCCCTAGGGTCCCTTTCCTCTTAGACACTAATTCCATAAATTAGACTATAGCACTGGACCCCAGGGTGTCCACTTTTTTATGCTATTGTCCAAGTCACTCTTAGCCTCAAATGGTTAGATTTCTTTTGTTCCTTATATTTTTCCCTAGTGGCATGACATGAAGTCATCTAACCTAGGATCATAATTTTCCCTATAAAATCTTATTCAAGGGTCATTTAGAAGGGTTGGTGATCATTCAAAAGGTACAAGCTAGAAATACATTAAGCACCTTTAAGAAAAATCCTCTTATTTTCCATATATAACCAACCATTTCTATTTATAGCCTACTCAAGCTCTCGCACAAGTCATGAGTCATCTCAAGATTACCTAGATTTGCATAATACTTTCATTACATACACAAAATTGCATAATACACATTGAAATTGGGAGATCTACATTGGCCTTGATCCCTCTTTAGAGTATTGGTATGTTGGTAGCATGCCAACACATGGGGTGTGATCGCATGTTTAGTGCATAATACATAATAACCACTTTTTCCAGTTGATTTAAGACCACTTATCAAGCCTAAGGAATAACTAGGATCCTAGGAGATAAAATTAGTTTCACATGAAACTCTGTAGATGATCGAGACTTGTAAATTATGGCATAGAGCCTCCAAAAGCATCATAATAAAACCCAAAAATCTTAGAGAAAGTAGATAAAAAGGACTATAGCACCAAAAATAGGAGTATAATACTGGACCCCAATGTATCTAGTTTTTAGCTCTTCTATCTAGGAAAAAATAGACTTTTAGGTCCTATTTCTAATAGTCTACCTAGTTAGATCATCAATTTATAGTTTTAGATTCCTCTATCTCAGTCTAGAAATCATCTAAGTTCACTCTCTATCCCCTTGCTAGCTATTTTTAGTAATTAATTGATAAAATCTAGATTTAGCAAATTAGTAAGTTAATTTAGGCATACTGTATTACATGTTTTATAGATTAATCTAGACCCTTTACTAATGAGGAAATTAAACACTTAGTTTACCAAAAATAGTAAAACATTTGGTGAACCTGACTTACTTCAATTTTTTACACAAAAACCCTAGAAACCCTAGGGCTAATTATTTCTAGTTATTTTGCAATATTTTATTGATTTTTTCAAAATTTAAAAATAAAAAAACTACAAATTTAAGTTCAATATTTTCATTAATTCACCAAAATCATAGTTACCACATACTAGGTCCTTTTTGCATTAATCCACTACTAGACCACTAGGAAAAATATTCTGCTAATTTTAGAAATATTTTTATATTTTTCCTAAATTTTTCAAGTTCAAATCTACAAATTTTTAGTAAAATTTTAAAATTATTCGGTTAATTTTGAAAATAAAAATTCATTATAAACCCTAGCTACATCACTTAATTTACATTCATTTTCCAAAATATTCTTCTTATTTTTTGCAAATTTTGATTAAATATTAAAATCAAAAAATCATTTTCAAATTCAAAAGTTCATATTATTGTATAAAAAATATTTCTAAAAAATCTATAGGTATATACACTAGGTCCTATTGCATTTTGAGCTATCACCTTACATGTTTGGTAGCTTCGTATATTTTTTTGCACAAATTCTAAATTATTATTTTAGACTTTTGTGTTTCTTTTATAAAGTACTTTCTAGTTTTAGCACATTGCCTATTACAACTTATTGCAAAACATCCAAATACATCTCAAATTATTTTCCTACTTACACAATAGCCTAATATATTTATTTTGATGAAGCTGATAAAATAGAGCTTCAATAACTCTTAACCAAACACTCAGATATGCAAGATGACACGCTTAGAATTCTACAAGAGGAAAAAAAAAAGGTAAACAATTGTCAATCTTCTCAAACTATAGAAACACTAGTTGCACATGACACTATGGGGGAAACTATGTCATAACAACCCCTATAGCAGCCCAACCTTATTCTATGCCACTAGTTGTAGCTATTACATCCCTATCTCTTGATGCGGTAGCCCTTGTGTAATAAATTTGATCTTTTCAATCCAAGGTGCAACATCTTGATCACAGTACCACTAGATCTACATAGGCATTGGATTCTGTCACTTTATTGCATACACCTTGGCATGACATATAGTTGCTACACCCTTGTCACCTAAATTTGTACAACTTAAGATCACTCTTTATGATGGTAAGGGTGATCCAGAGACACATTTGAGAGACTTTCACATATCATGTTTATATTATGTACCAAATGATTGGATATTAACTAAGTTATTTCTAAGGAGCCTCAAGGATTATACACTACAATGGTTTTATAGTCTATTGAATTAGTCAGTCAATGCATTCAATCCTTTTGCTAACATGTTCCTATCAAACTTTAGTATAAACATTGATGATAAGTGTCATATGCTCAAATCACATAACAAAAATAGAAGTAAAATGAGCCTCTCACTGAGTATGTTCTCAGATATATGACCGTATTGGCTAAGATGACTAGCCCTATGGTAGATTAGGAGTTATAGGAGTTATTTTTTCATGAGACAATCATGTTCAAAAGATTATCTTCTTTCATTGAATTATGTCACACTTTAAAAGAATGAGAAATCAAATTCATATCAATGGGCAAACTCAAGTACACAAGTGTATCAAATACAACTGATAAGAGTAACAACAAAGTCCCATATAAGGTCAAGTTTAATGATGAAAAAGGATAGACTCAATAAATAGTCCATGCAGCTTTAGAGCCTCCATAGAGAGTCACATTATTAGCACCTCCTTGATGACCTTTTACAAATCTACTAGTTTTTCCAACTAGAGTTCTACATAAGCTACTAGAATGTAATATCATTTCTCTACCTCCTATTCAAGAAGTTGATCCAACAAAGCCTATTACACAGGGATATGATCATAATGCATTTTTTAACTTTCATAGGGCACTAGGCCATATTATAAATAGATACATTAGTCTTAGGCATAAGATACAAGATTTAATTGATGCTAGCCATATTGATTTAGGCACTTCAGTTCAGCCTCCTCAGGCCAAAACAACATATGATAAGTCATTTGAAATATTTTCAAATCTATTTCCATAGCATGGCAAGTTAGAGTTACAAGACACATCAGGTGTGCATCATGCATATCAGGCACATCCTCCACCATCTACGTATAAGGCACAGGCAACCGATTCACATCTGTTAAGCAACATGATTGGTACCTTTCATTCTAGCCTTTTAGTTTGACCTTCCATCACATTTTCCAAAAAAGAGATTATTGAGGATGACATAGATTATCATGCACTCTTCATTAGATATTTTATTCATGATCATTCCATTCACAGTGTTCTAATTGATAATGAATCCAATGTTAGCATGTGTACTATGACACTAATATAGTATTTGGGGTATACAAAATAGGATATCACTCCAACAAATATAGTTATAGGTAGATTGAGTGGACATAGTTAGACTATATTGGGTAAGATCCTCATCCCTTTATATGTTGGTCCTATATGCATGACCACCTGATTCACTATAGTTCTTAGCATAGGAATCTTTGGCATGTTACTTGGTAGACCTTGGATACAAAAACTCTAAGCAATTCCATATACAATACATTAATGCATGAAATTAATTCATGTTCATTAGGTTATTATAGTTATTGGAGTTTTATATGAGCTGCCACTTCTAGTTTTAGTGCCATTTTCAATTCTAGAGCCAATTTTAGTTTTAGAACTAGTTCTAGCTCCATCATTAGTACAAAGGGTCTATACACCTCCACCACTTTGGGATTATACATAGCTTCTAGCTAAAATTTTCACACCCAAAGTAGTTTCATTGAGATCTCATGCATGTACACATTGATTGCATGTTTAAAGAGTATCTCCTACTTACAAATGGGTCCCTAAGAGCCCTATAGTTGCATCTACTTCTCAGAGTTATAGAGGATCCCTACAGTTAGTTTCTACTTCATAGATTTTAGAGAATTTGTAGTGTATATATATATATATATATATATATATATATATATATATATATATATATATATATTAGAGCCTCAGTCTTAGCATTTCCATCATGTCTCATGATCATGCATGATTCCACTTTTTGATATTGGACACCATGATAGGGGGTCTCATCTGAGACTCATTGGTTAATATCATTCCTTTATAGTATTTCCTATACATAGTCTTCTTCTACTTGATTGTACATAGCTTATTCCAAAAATACAAAAATAATATAAAAATACAAAAATACAAAAACACATCAATTATATGCATAATCTATGTTCTTACATTGCTAAAACACTATACTAGACTTACATTACATTGTCCTATGCTACTTGTTTGTTGATTTATCTATATTACGATGCTTCACTTAATCTTATTTGAGTGTGTGAATCACATCCAGGACCTTCATTACTTTATTCCACCCATCAAGGGGGCATCTAACTTCTACATTCCAGCTACACATCGATACATCTACCCACTGGGGGCACACTCTATATGACTACACCATCCAGGTTATGCCATTCTCACACTCAACACTCTAGACATCTTGTGTAGTACATACCTTACATAGATATTACATCAACATCTAGTAGCATTTAAAATATTTCTACCTAAGAATGTAAGTGATTAAGAGAAAGCAAAGCAGAAATCACATATGAGCCAAATAAATTGCATTCAAATCAAGAGAATCCAAAGTAATACAATATAATGGGATACTCATATGAGAGAAAGATGTGGGTATATATAGGATATTCTACCCAAGAGACTAAAAAAATCAATGTGGGATAAATTTAACAATCCCCAAACTAAACTTAACCTAGCATGAAGAGAGTTAAAGTAGAGAACAAGCTAAGATATAGTTAGATAGCAAAGTAACACTATTCACACTAACACCCTCCTTAGGTTCAACTTAGGGAGAAGCTGAAATATACAAGGATGCAATGATGGATGGGTCCTGACTACTAGGCCATTTTAGGTAGGCATGTACAAATAAGTATCAACTGGAGTAAAGGAGAAAACCACATGGGAAAAAACTCCTCCCCAAAAGTGAGAATGCAAGAAGTGTAGAAAGGTAGAGTCAACATGAATCATATGCTACCAATTCCAACACACACACACACACACACACACACACACACACACACACACACACACACACACACACACACACACACACACACACACACACACACACAATGAATAATCCCCCCTAGAAGATAGGAAAAGAAGAGAGATAAAGTATCCCCTTCTCAATGTAGAGTCTCCTAAATTGAAGGTAGATGGCTGATAATGAATGTTGAAGATGATCCATGATCACCAAATAATATTCCTCCCCCTAGGAATAAATAAGACCAAGAATATATGTAGGAATTCTTCCCATTCCTAAAAGGAATATGAAGGAAAAAAAATTCAAAATGTATGAATTTTTTGAATTTTGCTCAGGGGTCACCATGTTGATGCTGAAAGAAGCCACAAACCAATCAAGAGTCACATGCCAAACTAAAGAATGTGACAATCTAGGATCTAGTGGAAAGTATTGTAGAACATGATCCAAATACAAAGTTGTCTTCTCTAAAGACAAAGTTGTCTTCTCTAAAGACAAAGTTGTCTTCTCTTAAGATAAAGATTCCTCTTCCAAATTTTACTCAATAGTATCCAAAGTCATGTCAAACTTTGAGGAATGATCATATCGGTAAATAATAAGAGGGTTAAAATGTTCCCCCTCAACATCTAAAGAATATGAAGAAACTTCATCAAAGAGAAGATGAATATCATCAATAGTGTCCTCTAATTTTGCAATATAAGAATCACAAAACAAAACTACAATACCTATTAAGTATTTATCCGAAATGGCTAAATATGGAAGACTATGAATATCTTACTACATTGAATCACTAGAAACCATGGATGTAGCAACACTGAATTCTATAGATACAACAAGGGATGAAGGATGAGATGGAATGTCAGCACATGTCTCTAGAACCTCAGTTGATGAAAGAACACCAAGATTCAAATGAACATACTCAATCTCCTCAAAAGTTTCCACTTGAGTGTGAACCTTAGCTGAAGGAATAATAGAAGAAAAATGTGAGAATGTGTACACTCAAGATTGATGATATACCTCCCTAAATGTAACTATATCCCTACTATGTAAATATTGAATAATCATAGAATCAGGTGTAAACTCAACACTCTTTCCTACTCCACCATATGTAATTTGATAGATAGAAAGGATATTATTAGACAATGATGGTACAAAAAGGACAACATTGAATGATCCTTCATTAATTTCAATTGATCCTTTCCCATAAAAAATCATAGATGTGTTGTTGGCAATCAGAATGGGTGGTAATGAACAAGTCTCATATGAAGAGACCATACTCTATGATGAAGCCATATGATGTGAAGCTCTAGAATTAAGGATCTAATTCCCTAACTCAGAATCTACAACTACAAAAAGTGATTTCCCCTTTTGTTTCTGAAATTTTAATGATGATGAAGAAGATGAACTCACTTTATATGAATTCAATTGAGCCTTATTTAGTTGATGTTTCAATTCATTAATTTTATTTATGTAACATTTGTGTTCATCATGCCCCAATTTTTTCCAATATGCACACTGAGGCTTCTCCTTCTTATATGATTTCCTTTTGGAGGGAGAGGAATCAGATTCTTTATTTGGCTTATTTTTTTCTTCTTTTGTTTCTTTTAAGGATTCCCTGATTCTTTTTGTGCCTTAGGTTTACTAGCCACCAATGATTGTGGCTTGGAAGACTTGATGATGCCCATTTGAATTACCTTTACTTTTTCTTGGATTAGAAGATTTGAAAAATCATCAAAAGTAGGCTCAACATAAGTATCTCCCATGGAAACCTGATGAGTGTGAAAGCTAGAAACAAATACTAAATACTCAAGACCAAGATGGGATAACACATTTAGAATCAATTGTAATTTCTCTTTAGTAATATTTCAATCCTTTATTTGTGTTCTCAATTGCTTAATCTTGGAGATATAGTCTTGGATTTTGTCAAACTCCTTAGGATCAAGATTCATCAAATCATTATGAATTTGATAACCCCTAATCTTATTAGTTTTACCATATAATTTTTCAAAATTCCCCCAAGATTTCTTAAGTGTTGTACATTTTTCAATGTGAAATTGCAAGTCAAAAGAGACAAATGAACAAATGTACCCAAGAGTTTTCTCATGATTGATCTCCCATGCTGCCTTTACAATCACATCATTAGGTTCAAGAATATATTATTTTGCATATCCTATGTAACCCTTTCCCATTACATAATTCCATACTGATGTTTTCCATGATGAATAATTATATGAAGTTAGGAGTTCAATTTAAGATTTCCCCATTGCAAAAACACACAACCAATAGATGAAAGTAATCAACAACTATAAGATCAACCCCTAAATTCACTCAATTAATGATCCCCAAAAGAAAAATATGATCTTGGAACTTTATACTTAGTTTATTATAGTTTCCACAAGCCAAAATAACTAGGTGGTCTTTTGATTTGGTACATGCAAATGGAAAAATTAGGCATTATATTGAAAGTACATTTTATGAACAAAACTAGACCACAATAATTATAGATCTAAGAAGTACTTGGAAAATCATGCACTTTTAAAAAAAAAAATCCTAAAAATGTTTTTGTATGACCCAAAATGGTGTCTTAGAAGGTTTGAAAATGAGAATTGCTCACTAATAGTGATGAAAATTTGCACTTTCTAGAAAATACAAACACCAAAATCAAAAACCATTTGGACTACTGTAAAGCCTACAAAATTATACCCCAAATAAAAAAATAATTACACCAAAATTAGAGCTTAGATGACTGAGATAGAGGCTTAAAAAGTTCAGCTATGAAAACAAAACTACCAATGGAGAGGGGGCCTGTAGAAAATTTATGATTACATTTGTGAATGATCTATTTTCTGCACATAAAAACTAATAGATACCTAGATTTTTTAATGCTAAAAATAAAGGATAGAAAGAATTTGTTTTTTTGATGTACATAAAATGTATATCTAGTACAAAAAAGATGCTTTTAGTAGCAAAAAATGACTATAACAATGAAAAAATAGCATTTAAAGGTTAAATGATCTACCTAAGACAAGAAAAGGCATGCTACAACCTATAAGATTGATTAAAATAGAAAATATGTAAGATAAATGTCAAATTTGAGATTCAAAACCCCATATATCTAGCTTTCGATGTCCAAATTAGATGAAAGGAAAACTTGACTGTCTTGGTTTCTTTGGACTCAACCATCAGCTGAGAAAGTCTCTAGGAAGCTCTAAGAAACCTGTAATTGGCAAGTAAAAATAACTCCACACTTTTTTGATTCTCCAGATCATCCAAGGATGTAAGAGAAGAGCATACTCATGTGCTTTTAAAAATATCCCGATAGTCTTCTATTTCTAAAAAAATGCTAACCCACAACTCATAGTCACTCTAATACCATGAAAGATTTCTACCCAAGAATGCAAGTGATTGAGAGAAAAAAATTAGAAATCACATATGAGCCAAATAAATTGTATTCAACTTAAGAGAATTCAAAGTAATACAATAGAATGGGATATTCATATGAGAGAAAGAGGTGGGTATATATAGGGTATTCTACCCAAGAGAATCAATACACAACCAATGTGGGATAAATGCAAAAACCCCCTAAGTAAACTTAACCTAGTGTGAGGAGAGCTAAAGTTGAGAATAATCTATGAATTGGCTAGATATCAAAGTAACCCTATTCACACTAATAATATTTATCCCACTTTTCTATTTCATAGAATATACATTAGTCTTGTACCACATATCTTTTATACTCTTGCTTCTTGCTTTCCATAGTTAGATGCTTGTTTATAATTCCATCATTTTATATGCTTCTAGTTGTGCTTTGATTATCTAGATGTGTTTACATTTTCTAGTTCTTATTTGATTCTTACTTGCATTTTAGGAAATTTTCCAATGTCCTTTGCTTCTATCTATATTGTGTGTGCCTTTGGACATTTTCCAATGCCCTTTGTGTGTGCCTTCTATGTACTTGTGGCCCTTGTGCCAATCCTCTCTTGTTCTTATTATGTGTGTATGCAGCATTTAAACATGCCTTATATGCCTTTCATGTCTATTTGGCCCCTTGGCCATCCTTTCATATTTCTTGATTCTTGCTTTGTATGCTTGTTGCTTGATTATTTCTCTTTATATGTACAATTCCATGATTTCAATCATGCATTTATCTTATTTCTTAGATTCCACCCCACCATGCTACTAAAAATTAAAAACTAAAATTGTGAATTGTATCTTTCTTTTTATGCACATGCTATTACATTGTTATATCTATCTAGGCATACCCCTGTGGATCTAACTATCTCTCTATACAACTCTTGCTATGTCTTGAGATCATAAATATCAGTGTTATATCAAACATTTTCATAGCTTAACACAATTTCAAAGTTTCTTATTTTGAAGGTAGTCATTGTAGTGTCTGCATTCCTACCCTTAGAAGAGGGGGTAATAAACATGGGTTTTGTCACAGAGATCAAAGCTCCTAAATAGTCAAAAAAATAGTTTTAGAATACACAATCCAGATTCTAAAATTTAGTATAGGTAGGCTAGATTAAGTAGATACCAGAGAACATAGTTTAGTTTTTAGTTTTGGCTCTATACAATAGAACCAAACATGGGACTATAACACTAGACCCCAAATCATCTAGTTTATGGCACTAGTATCCAGACATCAAAATTTCTAGTTTTTCTAGAATCAGGCAGAGAGGTGAGTTTAGTCACAGTTTTGACATAATATTATAGTCTAGAATATAGTAATTTTTAGCACTTATTTACTTAGATAATCTAAATACATGGGGTGTCATGCATGGCATGAGGGTTTTACTTAAAATTTAGACATGGTAGTTGATACAAATTTCAATTTAAAATTTATGTTCTAGACACTAGTTATTGGGGGCAATGTGTGTGGCACATGGGCCTTCTCTTTTCAAACTTTAGTGCATTTTTATAGCATATTCCCAATATTTACATGCCTTACTCCATCTGAAGGTGGCTGGAATCACTTTCAAGTAAAATTTCATACAAGTTTTCTTCCCACGTACTTGATTTCCCAAGTGGCTTCCCAAGCCTTGATTCTAGTTTCAGAGGGGCTTATATACAAATCCAATCTCCATCTTTCAAAGTGGCCAACATTGGCCCAATTTATAGTTATATTTGGCTATTCATGCCAACATTGTTAGCTTATATCAGGTTCATGGCCTCATGAGCCATCTCATATGACATTTATCTTATAATAGTATCTTTCTATTCAACTTCACATCATGGGGCAATGATGGATCCAAAGGACTATCTAGCCTTTTTATTCTTGAGCCACCTATTCAAAGGGATTTGACACATGTTTTAGACATCGATTAGCACATGCATGATTCATTAACTTTTCATAGTTGGTGATGATGGAGTCAAAGGGCCTACTTTTACATTCTTGAGCCACCTTTAAGGGGATTGAGCACTCAACTCATCCATCGATATAAATCTTAGTTCAAATATACATCCAACATCACTCAATACAATCCAGTAGCATAATAAGTTTATATTGGTTCACATACTCGGTGAGGTGTACTCATTCCTTTCTCTTCCTTTCTATCTCTTTACCTAGATTTGTACATTATTATTTTAGATATAGCATATATAGTAAGAATTAATCTACTTTCACTTTAATTACTTTTATATTTACACAATACAACGTGCTCTCACTATGCATAATCCAACATCACACATCTTCTTGGGCTTAGCCTTATAGGTAAGTTTAGGTATGCTTCTATTTTTATCCTTTATCTTAGTATTTCACTTTATTTCATACTTAAAATAAAGGGGGGAGGGGGAAATATAATCACATAAAAATGCAATTTTTATAACTTGAGCATGACTTGTGATACCCAAACCATAGGTTTCTCATGCTTCCTTGCACAACCCACTAGACATGTTTTTTACTATTTCCCAATCATCTAAAGCCTTCTAGATTTAGCCCTAGCTATCTTAGACTCCCCTCCCAAGCACAAACGTATCCCCCAAGGTCCATTTCCCCTTGGACACTACTTCTATAAGTTGGACGATAGCACTTGACCTCAGGGTGTCCACTTTCTAATGCTATTGTCTAAGTCACTCTTAGCCTCAAACGGTCATATTTTTATGATTTCTTATCTTTTTCCTTGTCAACCTAATGCAAAGTCATATAACCCAGGATCATTAGTTTCCATATAAAATCCTATTTAAGGTTACTTTATAAGGGTTGATAATCATTCAAAAGGCACAAGCTATAAATACAATAAGCACCTTTAAGCAAATCTTCCTATTCTCTGCATACAACTAACCATTATTATTTTCAACCTACTCAAGCTCATGCACAAGTCATGAATCATCTCAAGCTTGCCTAGATTTACATAATGCTTTCATTGCATACATATAATTACACAATACACATTCAATTTGGGAGAACTACATTAGCCTTGATCCCTCTTTAGAGTATTGGTATGTAGGTAGTGTACCCATACATGGGGTGTGATCACACATTCAGTGCATAATACACACTAACCCATTTTTCCAATTGATTCAAGATCACTTATCAAGCCTAAGGAAGAACTAGGACCTTATAAGATAGAATCAATTGCACACGAAGCTCCATAAGTGATCAAAAATTGTAAATTCAAACATAGAGCCTCTAAAAGCATTAGAATAGAACCTATAAAACTCAAAGGAAGTAGATTAAAAGGACTATAACACTAAAAATAGGACTATATTGTTGGAATCAAAAGTGTCCAATTTTTAGTGCTACTGTCCAAGAAAAAAATAGACTTTTGGGTCCTATTTTTGATAATCTACCTAGTCATCTCATCAATTTGCATTTCTAGATTCCTCCATCTCAATCTAAAAATTATCTAAGTTCACTTTCTAGCCCTTTAATTGATATTTTTAGTAATTAATTGATCAAATCTAGATTTAGTAAATCAATAGGTTAACTTGGGCATATTATATTACATGTTTTCTAGATTAATCTAGACCCTTTAATAATTAAGAAATTAAACACTTAGTTTCCCAAAAATAGTAAATTAGAAAGACCATTATCCTCTTCCCTCTATGGAATAAATTTTGCAAGTTGTGGAGGGTAGTGAAAGGTTTTCTCTCCCTGATGGATATTTTGGGTATAATAAGATTTTAGTGAAGCAAAGTGACTAATATAAGACAACCTTTACTACTTATAGACACCTAAAACTGGCCATCGATAACCTCCAACTAGTATTTTAGCTAGTTTCCACCCAAAACACACAATTTAGCCTAAAAACACAAAAATATGATAAATGATGTGAAACTAATATATTCAATTTCCAATTTTGGCTAGAGTATCCCTAAATAGGGCAATGTAATTTATGGGCTAGCTAACTTTGACTAGTCTATTTAGAGTCAAAATGCCAAATTTATACCTACGTGCTCTAGACTACTCTTTACTATCAAATATTTTTCACAAAATTTATGCCTTTGTTATTATTATTGGTAACATCCTAAATGGGAATACACATCCAACACATCTAATGTGGAATTCTAATTCAAATCTAGTCAAATTTAGGACCAATAACAAGGCATTTTGATCAATTTGGTTAATTTTTGCACAATGTACCTAATCATTCTTAAGAGCTAATTAACCCAAATCAAGTCTTAATAAAAAAATTCATGTAAACTTGTTGAATACTTATTTTTGGAAATGAATATTGAATATCTGCATCATCAAGTGACCTCATTTTTTGGGAAGACATCCCTAAGCCATAAATGCCATAAATATCAGGATTAATGCCTCTCATGCCTTATCAATTCCTTCCATGATGCCTTCCATACCTCTTAATTACCCCTTCTTCCAATGCCATGATGAGGATAATTACAAATTTTTATTACAAAATTAAATTAATCCTCAACTACACATCTCAATCTTGAGATGTAAGGTTTAGGTTGATTCTAGCCAAATCCAAAAATTTATAAATAGAAGGCCTCACGACATCATTTCAAATATTTTTTGATGCAAAGTTATAATGTAAGACTGGTTCCAAAAGCTTCAAGAAACTAGTGTTACCATGCCAAATTTATTCCAAGCCAAGACAAGCCATAAGCCAAAGGTTCCAATAGGAGATGAAGGTAGCTACACCCCATTAAAGAAGACCTCTTGAAGCACAAGTCAAGAAAGCCACCATTACAAAGGCATTTAGAGCATCCAAGGAAGGTGAAGGGAATTCTTGTGTTTTCATTCCTTGATTTTTAGTTGTTTTTATCATTTTATTTTGTTAAATAAGCTCTCCCTAGTGTCTAGGCCTAGAGAGGTTATGTTATTAGTGTGTTTATTTCACTTTATTTTCATTTTGGAACTAACACAATACTAACCATCCTCTCTTGAGTCAAATTCCTAGATCACATAATGGCATGCTTGGTGGGACTAGATGCATCCTACACATGAAGGAGATCCTTTTTCAATCTTAAAAAACTTATTTGAGCTTTTAAAACTCTTGAAAATTAGTTTTCTAACTTTATTTTGTTGTTTTTGGTTGCCATAGTTTTTACACAGTAACTAACATCATTAGAAATACTAACATTAGTTACTTGGCTTAACCAATGTCTGTCAATAGAACTGACATCAGTTAGATCTCGGTTACCTGTAATCGATGTCAGTGGTATTGACTGACATCGATCACTATGTTTTTACCAAAAATATAGACCTAAGACCTACTTTTCTAAAGTTTCTTATTTCAAACTCAAAAGAGATTCAAAGCTAAAGGACATCCTTAAAGTAACATTTAAGGTGCTTAAATAGGTTTTTTTTAGCATTAGTTTTAAAATTTATAACTAAGACCAAGGGGTCAAAATAACACCACCAAACATTTCATTTGGGTTTAAAATTGAACACACATGTCAAATTTTTGCTTGAAATAGTTGTTTAGATTAATTTTTGTTTGGAAAAAGAGGTATGTTATGTGTATGCTCTTCTGTTTGTCCCCTATAGGGAACCCTTGGAATCAAAAGTGCCATTCATATTGTAAGTAGCCTAGTCCAAGGCTTAGAAATAAAATTGTCTAACACACTCCCCAAAAACTTGTCAAGGTTTGGGTGATCTTGAAAATGAGCCTAAAGTCTTTCTATTTTCATGCTTTATTTATTTATGCATCTTGGCTTGTGAGGGGGACTTCGTCACCTCCCATAAGTTCTTTAGGGATGCTTTGTCTCAGGGTTTCATCTCTCAACATTGACTTTATTTAACTATTTTAGAGTTGCATACGGGACGTAGTGGTACTTTGGACATCACACTACACTGAAAAAATAGTAGGATGTAGTGGTTACAAAAGGGACTAGATCTTTTTGTAAAAATTTGAGTGATACAAACCCAAAATCTATGATTTTTTTTGCATTGTTTGGAATGAAAGTCATTGTGTAATTCATTCCCATAGATCATTCAAAAACTTAGAATTTAGACAAATCCCCACTTTCCACGAAAGTATTGTTGGTGTAAGGTGAACCTCAAATTCCATGTTGTAATATTATCATTTGAGATAAGGGGGGGGGTGTAAAAAACCTACTATATAATGGGTATTTACTTTTGGATGAACATTTAAAATCCTCTCAAATGACGTATATTGATGGATTATAATAGTACCAAGCAACCTTGTCAGTTTAGGATCTAAGGGTGATTTATTTAGTTAGTTTTATCCTATATTAAAGTCTTGTTTGGATTGAAAACTTGGTGTAAACAAATAATCCCAAACTAAAAAAATGGTCCTCATTTTTATTTAAATAAAGAGGCATTATGCTACCCACATGAGATTATCCATTTGCCTTATTCAAAGTGTAGCAAAAGATTGAGAGTCATATCATCCACTTTGGTGCAGTTATGCTACCTAATTGAGTTTAGACCTTTACCAAAGTTGTTTAAGTCCTTCACTTATAATTTAAATTCAAAATTACACCTTTACAAGTTCATAGGGTTGATGTGTTAAGTGGGTTCACCATTTGTACTAATCTTGATGTAACTTTGGTTAAATTTCCAATTTAGGTTGAAGGTCATTTTAGACTCATAATCATTATCATCACCTGATAGACTTAAATAATTTTGTGCTTAACACTTACACTTTAACTCTATACACCACAACATTTTGAGTAAAGAAAGGTAGTGTTATGTTGTCAAAATTGTGGAAAAATGTCTTTGCCTTAGATTTTTTTGAAACAAACTTTTTTGTCACACCTTTTGGGTAGTATATCATTGTTATGCTACCCAAATAATTTCAAACTCTATTTCATAGACCCTCTTACATAGAATTCCAAATTTGTTCCTACATATTCAGATTAATCCAAGTGTACTTTTGATCCTTTGTCTAAAGCATAGTTATACTGTTCACCTTTATCTACCTTATTTATCAGAAAGAACCAAGTTTTATACCATTATTTATGAGAAAATAAACTATTACTAAACTACCTTTTATTTCATACCTAATACCTAGTTGACTAGGTTCATGTCCAAGAATTGAATGCCTAGTGTTTGTTAGAAGTGTTTCAAATCCGTTAGATTAAAACTTTCATCTATTTTCAAAGTCTAGACTTTGATGAAATTTGGCCAAGATTCCTAACACATGCCTTATTTGAGCCTAAATTTTGATGCCACATTTGGCCAAAAGACCTAGCAACTTTTAATTTCCTAGATTAGACTAATTTGAAACACTTTGACTTTAGAGTTTATCATTCTAATTTTTGGTCCACTTACTAGCTTACCTTTTTGTGAATAGTGAAACAATAGATACTTCACTCTATCTTATTTCCTCACAAATATTTACATAAATTATTGATGATTTAAAATTGTGCTTGATTCTAATCAACAACAATAGGAAGTTTCAAGATATGGGACTTGTGTCTTGAAACAACCTCCATATTTTAGAGAAGTTGGTTCTTCTTTAAATCAAGTATATACTGGGAAAAGGGACATGAATTTAAATCAAAAACACAATGCAAGAAATAAAATCTAATCTATGGTGATGCATCTAAGATGTAATTTGACCTTAATCTTGAGCACAGTGAGACTATATGTAGGATTCATTTACATTTAAGAGCAAAAAAGTGCATGATTAATGTAAAAGATTAAAACAATAGAAATAGAGGCTCACATCATAGACTTCTTTTGTTGAGATAAAAAAAATGTCAATAAAGGCATAGGGTTCAATCTTCTTATTTGAATTTTCCAATCACATAAGAGGCACATAAACACGTACAATTATGTAAACCTTCCAACTCAAGAAAATGAGACAAAATCAAATGACATTCCTAATCACAGCTCTAGAAAATCAACAGTGTAGACTACTTTTGCAAATGACACAAATAATATCAACAAAGGCATAGGGTTCAATATTCTTATTTGAATCTTCCAGTCATACAAAAGGCACAAAAACATGTACAGTCATATAAACCTTTCAACTCAATAAAATAAGACAAAAGCAAATGATATTACTTAGCCATAGCTCTAAAAAGTCTAAACTTGTTACAATAATTCTTTCTCAAAAATTCTCTCTGATAATGGATCCTCTTTGGCAATCTCTGCACCCTTATTTATAGTCTCAAATCCACTCTAGATTGTCTACTTATTCCCAATCTAATGGCCCAAATCAAATCTTCCATAACTGATCGTGTCTAATAGAAGATATCTTATAGATTCTGGAATGCTTCATCTTCTGGCAGTTCATTGGCTGAAACAGATTGCAGGACGCTCCCTTCTCTTGAATGCTAGGTGACACTTAGCCAATTTCCTCTTATTGCTTTAGAAAAAATTGGAGGTCGACACTTGTCGTGTTTCATAGCACCTATTAAAGACACGTGACACTTTTCATGTAACTTATACTCTTTTGTGTCTTTGCTCAGCCATGTTCCACCTTTGACACTTATCACTATCCACTTTCTCAAAACTCCAACAGCTTAAAAGATAATAAGATTCATAGCATTTATTTTAATAGGGACACTGGGACAGGTGTTAATCTTCGCTTCTTCATTAAAATACACAAGGCAATCTCCACTTCTCTTACCTGGGTTACATGGTGATCTCCAATGCTTGTAGTTGCCTTTTTAGAAACCTGTGGAAGATGACACGTGGTGATCTTTGCTACTTGTAGTTGCCTTTTAAGAAACAATTTGGGTCTCATTTCACATTTACACAGACAGTGACACCTGGCGGCTTCTGCTCACTTAAGAAACAAAACTTAGGACCCACCATAGTCTTTGTTATATCAGTGAAGTAAAGATGAAGATAATTAAGACCGCAACATGTGGTGGCTTCTGCTTTCTTTTGCTGGAGTACATGGCAGCTTCTGTCACTTTTAGAAAAGCAACATTGTGACCTTTTGTGACTGCCACTTGGTGCTTTCCACTTGATCTTGATACTTAGCTTTTGAAACCTTTCACTAGAAAGAGATGAAATGCAGGCGCTGATATGAAACTGTGGATGATGACACTTGGCACATTTTAGTGAGCCACTATGAGACACATGGCACATTCCAACCAACTCACAAAACCTATAAAAGGTGCCTTAGATGATGATGCTTGGCAGTTTCCTTAAGAAAAAATGCCTCAGTTAATGACACTTGTCAACTTCTACTCGACTTCAACACTTAGGAAAAAATGAATCAAAAGGAAAACAGAGCTCGTGATCTATTTCACGACTTCACCATCTCAGACCAAAGAATGCAAAAGCAAAATTTTGTGTCATGTGACTGAAAAATAGAATGTAACATAGATTAAATTTTTACTCTATAGTTACTAGTGACCCCGAGGACTTTTGGGCCTACTCAAAAAGAAACCATGACTCCCGCTAGATCAAAAATTCAAAATCACAGCTTCAACAATGTTGTCTGGTAGCTGGACCCCTCTTCATTAGATAACCCTTGCTTGTTTTGCAATTCATTGAAGGCTAAATCAAGGTTAATGATATCCTTGTGTGAAAAATTTTGCAAAATTTGAACAGTAGCCTTCAATTTGAATTCGAGTTGGGAAATAGGAACCAAGATAGCTTCTATTTCAAGGACTGATGAATCATCCTTGAGATGTTGGAAAACTATTTGATCATTCTGTTTGGCCAATAACAATGATTCAATTTCTTCTACCATCAGCATGGTATTGTCATCAGGAAATAGAGAAGGAAGACCTAATTGTACCAGATCTTCAACATGCTACTTCATTTCATTGATTCCTTCCTTCATGACATCTAGAAGCTCCTTGCAACTGTTGGCTATGGAATTGCAATTGAGGACCTCATTTACCAGCTTGGCAGTGACCATTCTGTCATTGATTCCTATTGCTGACAATGTTGTTCTACTACATCATAAAGCTTTCACAACTTACAACACCTAGCAAATTTTAATTTCCTAGATTAGACTAATTTGAAACACTTTTACTTTAGAGTTTAGCATTCTAATTTTTGGTCCACTTACTTGCTTACCTTTCTGTAATAGTGAAACAATAGATACTTCACTCTATCTTATTTCCTCATAAATATTTACATAAACCTTTTGATCCTTTTGAAAAATCTAGACCAAGTTGAAGGCATCATTTGTTTTAGATTATATCCTTTTTAGATTTTGTAAAAATCTTTGACCTTTTATCACCAAGCATTAACTATGGATCCCAACATGTATTCCTACACTCTTAGTGGACTCATGTATAATTCAGCAATTAGTAATGTAGTTGTGTAGGAAGAAATGGTGTAAGACCCCTATGCAAATAACATTGCTTATGATATGGATTCTTATCCCTCTTATAATACTCAATCAGGGGCACAAAGCCAAGATCCATTGGCTAACTATTTGGTTAACACACCACCTTACACTGAACAGGACCAAAAACAAACCACATAATACTTATCTATAATACCAATAGTGGATGAGCCATTACTCCAATAATCGTACTCTACCAATATAGCTTCCATGTATGATCCATTTTTGTTTGAGAGACATTTGTTAGAGAAAAAAGATGAGGTTTTGGTTAGGGCCATAGAGATAGGGGCTAAGTTTCTGGTAGACTTCCTCCATAAAATTTTACAAAGTCTAGTAAGAGGGCCCCATAATATCATTTACGATCAACATGCTTTTTCTATCAATCTTATGGATCTAGTCCAAACAACGTACCAAGACCCCAATATATCCAATTGAGGTAAAAAAATCATAAAAGATCACTTTAAAAAAATGCAAACAACATAACAAACTTACCTATATTTAGCACATGATTTCAAATAGATGAATATGGTGAGTAAGCCCCTCATAAACCTAGTACCTTCAACAAGAGTTTTGATGGAATTAATTGGACAAGAAAATCCAAGTTTTGACCCATTTGTATAAACCACTTTGATAGATAAATTAATACATATGCCATTTATTGAAGAAGTGTCTTAAGCTTATACACTAAATAGTAAGCTAAACATAGTAGCCAATGTACAAATAACATCCAATCTTGATCAAAGTGGTACTAACAGACAAAAAACTAGCCAACAATGTGTGCCTATAGTTAATGCCATGAGTAGATCATCATACCAAGGAATAAAATTTTATATACCCCAACATTAACCAACCACTTCCTTTAATGTACAAGCTATAGGATTAGATAATCAAATAATGGCTAATGTTACACCTCAATGATGGAATGTGATGAATCCTTTTCCTCCTCAACAAGTAGCAAGTGGTATTCCACAATAGTAGACATAGTCTAGTGTATCAACGTAATAGAGGATGAGTGCATTGCCACTTCAATTAGGGGCAAAAAATATTCTACCTCACTAGGTAATAACAAACATACCTCTTCAATCATAGACTAATATGCCAATTCAAAACCATGTAATTACTAATCAACAACATGCAAATATTGGTTAGTGATAGATGTTGAATCTACAACATGCTTTTACTTCTCCACAAGGAATTGTGCAATAAGGATGTCCCCATGTTTCTCAAGTACCTACTAGACAACCATTGGTTCAAAATGTGCCACAAATTTAGAGACAGGGTCTTAGTCCACAAGTTCTTACTCAACATCAAGGTTATCTTAGTTGGTAGCATGTCCCTTTTCAACCATAGTAGGCATAGTATAGTTATATTCCTTCATCCCAACCATAAAATCCTTCAATTTAAACTTTATCATCAACCCAAACTAGAATATTGCATAGCCAAATGTATAATTTCAAGTACATCCCAATCTATGTATGCATATTCCTTTTCCATTCCCCAAACAGGCCAATGTACCCCAAAAAGTGTTTCCATCATACCCTGGTTAAAGTGTTCCACTTGTGACCTCCAAAAATTCTATCCAAACCAATATTCTCCCTCAAACTAATATCCCTTCTAGTTTCTTATCCAAAGAATTAAAATAGATGAAGGATGTGATTGCTACCATTTAGGTGTGGAAACAGACTAAGAAGTTTAAATTAGATGACATGTGTTTCTATCCATTCAACATGGAGTATTTGTAGATACCATTTCCTCTAGGATATGAACCACCCAAATTTGATAAGTACAAAGGGAAAGGTGACCCTAAGGCCCATTTGATCAAATTCTTTGTCGCATGTCAACTAGTAGCATATAATGACAAATATTTATTTTTGTTGTTTCCAAGGTACCTAGCTAGACAATCCTTGGAGTGGTTTTTAAATTTACCCTAGAATTCAAAAGCAAAATTTGATGATCTTTGTAATAAATTTGTGTAACAATTTTCCTATAATCTTAAACATGAGATTTCATTAGTAGACCTGACACAAGCAAAGAAAAAATATGGGAAGAGTTTTTCAAGTTATTTACAATGATGGAGGTCCCTTGCAATCCATTTCACCCATAGTTTACTAGATAAATAATTACCTATGGTTTTTACTAAAAATTTGTATAGTGAGATAGCCTATCATCTGGAACTGCAATGTGCACATACGTTCAAAGATATCATTGATAAAGGTTTGTTGATTGAGATGGAACTCATAAATAAAGGGGTCATCAATATTAATTCAACTAATCAAAATTAAGGTACCAATCATAAAAATTACCAATGTCTCATCCAAGTACAAGCATCACAACTGGCACAAGCCAATAATCATGAAAGACTAAAGTAATTCAACTACAATAGGAATGTTGTGGGAAGTGGAGTAACTAGATCTCATCATGTCCAAACTATACATACATCATCTACACCACATTTTTAGCTTACTCCTACCTATTAACCTCTCTAACCAATGTTGCAATCACAACAACCAAGACCTACATAATAAATACTACAGCCTTTACCATTGCAAACCCCTCCTCCTAGGAGAAACATACCTACACCTCATGTCTTTAGTAACCTAGGAGAACCTATTAAATTTGTATTTTTCAAGATTTTTTATTCTAAACTAATTAGTTGGCATATACCAAAACATTATCCTCAAGGCATTCCTTATCTTGATTGGTACCATGAAAATGAATTTTGTGACTATCATCAGGTCAATGGGCATAATCTATGAAGATATGTCCAAATCAATCATTTAATTGAAAATATGTTAGAGAATGGGGAGATAAAATTGGATAATGGTGCTTCTAATTTCAATCAAAATCTTGGGATTTATAAAAACCCCTTTCCTCAACATAACAATCAACAATAGTAGAACAACAGCAATAATAACAATGGCAAGTGCAATAGCAAAATCAAAATCAAAGACCAAACTAGTAGATACAACAAAATTAGCAACATGATCCATAATGACAAAATAGTGTACAAAACCAAGGTTATAATGGTAATAACCAACAAACCTACCATGCAATTGCACATGACTACAATAGGGTTGTAGGTCATATTTTAAGGGGTAGCATTAATACCATCTCCATTAATCCTAGACCAAACACTAATCAGCCTAGACCATTGCTAAACAATAATATTCATCCAAATCACATGGATAATCCTTATTTGACCTAGGAGTGCATAAATTCAAACCAAAAAACTATAACTTCCACTTTTAGATCTTATAATGATAACGCATTCTTGCCACATGACCACATGCAAGTGTACCAGCAACTGAGACTTGTCCTGTTTGGTCCCATACCATTCCCAAAATTAGTTAGCAATAATGGTCTAGTATTTAATCTTGATTATGAAATCATAAATAAAAGGTTAAATATTACTATCCCAGGCCCACAACCATCTGCCACTTTGCCTGTCATCCAACCAACCATTCAGCCTCAGAATAAACCATTCACTACTAACCAGGATAAGAAGTTTGATATTGTGGAATAATTACATAAGACACTAACACAAATTTATATTTTAGATTTTTTATGAATGTAAATAATCCAAAAAAACATCCTACATGATTTTTTGACCCAATCTATTATTTCTAGTGACATCCCCTAATAACTTTCAAGCTTTGGTTGGACACCTATCTCCAACCCAACATGTCACATTCAACCAAAGGGATATGTCTTTCCTTGGCCCACTCCATAATAAACCATTGTACATATAATTTTGTATCAAATGGCATATAATGAAACATGTCCTTATCAACAATGGATCTAGCCTCAACATAGTGTCTCTCAAGCTCATCAAGCTTCTTGGGTACACAATGATATATCTCCAACCAGAAATAATAAATATCAAAGCTTATGATAATTAAGAAAGACAATCATAGGGAACCATTAGTTTTCTATCTATAATTGGTCCTTTGACCCATGATACACTTTACCATGTGATATATCTTGAGTTATCATACAACATGCTTCTAGGTAGGCCTTGGTTACATGAGATTCATGTAGTCCTGTCAACACTGAACCAATGTATCAAGTTTTCTCACTCAGGGATGGAAGTGAATATTTTAGGACATTTACATCTATATGAATACTACAAGCATCTTGAAGCTAAGTTTCAAAGTTATAATTATCAATACAACATAAATCTAAGTTCTAAGCAGGACAAAGGAAAGGCTATCCTTATTGATCCTTCACTAGATAATTACATAGATCCTAATACCTTGGATCCCCTTTCCCATGTGCCACCTCCTGAAGCTTCCAATAATTTCACCATTTTAGATAATGGACTAGGAGAATATGTGACCCATGATATGTTTTATATCATCAATCTTCCTCAGAATCTAAAAACATTTAGGTGACCTAAAGTCATTCCACATATACATTGGTAACAAAAGAATAAAGATAAGGGACCTGTCACATTTGTACCAGCATCTGGCCTATGACTTGACCCTCTTAAAGGGAATGAATCATGATTATGGAATGATGACCAAGCTGATTGTTATAAAAATGCAAAGTATCCTATACCCAATAGGATCATGGAATGTCACAATTATGAAAGAAGAGGCCTCAGATCGAATCAACAAGGAACCATCAAGCTAATTTATATGACTGAGTATGAAAGACCTTATGGACTTGGATTTAAACCACTTGGGGGTGACCCCACATATTTTATTCAAAATCCATCACCAATGACTAGTGATGATGATGCTGACAGTGAAGCAGAGTCTGATCATAGCCTCACCTTTGATAACCTAGCTAAAACCAACCTGTTTGATAAAAATTAAATTTATACCCTTACCTAAGCCATTCATCATAATCCATTACCATTATATTATCCCTAATTGATATATGGGGACCAACAAGAATCCATTCTACCAATTGATGAGTTATAGAATGATTATGCATTTTGTGATTTCTTAGGCCTTAGAAATGATGTTCGATTAGGAGATCACAAATCAGGATTTTCAATCACATTGGATCTTATATCCTATCTTGGAGAGTGATTGAACACCCTTAGCTAAAAAAAATAAGTAAAAAATTGAGGTCCCAAAGTGAAAACCTCTTTGAGGCACTTTCTAACCAGGGAAAAAGTAAAGATAAAGGCTAGTCTAGTGGTGAAAACCTATTTCAGGTGCCATTAGATGGGGTTGTGTATTCCTATTCAAATTTAGACCAGGAGCCCACCAATGACAAACTTGACTATGGATCTGAGTTCATTTTTTTAGCAACAATAAGTATTTGAATAAATTCTCTAAAAATTTCTAACTATTTTTGTTACATGGCCAAATATCCCATTAGGAGACTCAGATTAATCATTCCTAAGAAAAGTTTAAGAGCAAGTCCTAATTGAGGACCCTAACATAGTCTAATAGTTCAAGTCATTAACTACTATCCTAGAAGATGTTTCAACCCTCTTAGTTGAAGATATAATAGAGGTAAACATTAAAAATTTATACAACTTGAAATAGATAAAATTGGGTGCATCCCTCAATGAGGATGAATGCAACATTTTTATAGCTCTCTTGAGAGAGTTTATGGATATATTTATATGGGCATATTCTCACATGCTAGGATTAGACCCCACCTTGGTTATAAACCACCTTGTGGTTAATCTTGATGCTAAACTAGTAAAATAAAATCTCTATAAGATGCATCCTTGCATTGATATATTATTAAAGAAAGAGTTGGAAAAACTCTTAGAAGTAGGATGTATCTAATCTATTGACTACTCTGAATGGATCTCTAATGTTGTACTTATTAGAAAAAAACTTAAAGGAATTAGAATTTATACTATTTTTTGAGACATCAACAAAGCTTATCCTAAATATGATTTTTCATTACCTATTATCGATATGATTTTTAACTCCATGGTAGGTTATGAAATGCTTTCACTCATGGATGGCTTTTTAGGATACAATTAGAATAGAATAACACTAGAAGATCAACATAAAACAATATTCACCACTCCATGGGGAAAATTTTGCTATCAGGTGATGCCATTTGGCCTTAATAATGTGGGAGCTACATATCAAAGATCCATGACTATCATATTCCATGATATGATGCATGATATTGTTAAAGACTATGTCTATGACATATTAAGAAAATCCAAGACATGGGCTAACCATGCAGTAGTGTTATGTAAGATATTTGAAAGATTATAAGAGTACAAAGTCAGACTAAATCCAAAGAAATGTGTGTTTGGTGTAACTTCTGGTAAACTACTTGTCTTCATCATGTCTTGTAGAGGTATTGAAGTCAATCTAGCTAAATTCCATGCTATGACCAAAATTCTACCACCAACCAATTTGAAGCAATCCATAGTTTGTAGGGTAAGATCTAGTCCATTTGATGCTTCATATCTCAATCAATAGACAAGTGCCATCTATTTATGCACCTTTTGAAGAAAGGAGTTATATTTCATTGGGATGATCACTGCCAAACAACTTTTCAATAACTCAAAGATTATATTATCAATCCACCTATTTTATTACCTCCTATGCTAGGAAAGCCATTCTTGTTATACCTATCAACTACTGGTCATGCCCTAGGGGCACTCTTGGCTCAGCATGATGACAAAGGAAATGAACATGTTGTATACTATATAAGTTTTACCCTAGTTACATATGAACATAACTATACACCTGTTGAAAAAGCTTGTCTAGCCATGGTTTTTATAGCTCAAAAACTGCATCATTACATGTTGAATAATAAAACTATGGTAATTTCAAGAGTAGATCTGCTCAAGTATCTATTATCTAAAACATCTTTTCAAGGAAGAATGGCTAAATGGATCATGCTTCTTAGTGATTTTGACATAGAGTATGTCAATCAAAAAACAATCAAGGGACAAGTTCTTGTAGATCAACTTGTTAAAGCACATCTCATAGACATCCAACCACTCAAGTTTCCATTCCCTGATGAATCCATCATGACCATTATTGACACACCCATTTATGGGCATCACTAGAAGATATATTTTTATGGTTCATTCACTACACATGGATCAGGGGCAGGCCTATTGTTTATTATACCACAGGTGGATCTAATCACTAAATCATTTAGAATCATATTTCCTTTTACAAACAACATTGCCAAATATGAAACACTTGTTATAGGAATTCAATAAGTAGTGCATTAGAATATATCTCATCTTCAATTTTATGGTGATTCCCAATTAATCATAAATCAAGTCATAGATCATTTTCAGACCAAATATGATAAGCTAGTTCCATATAAAGCCATAATTAACACTCTTAAAAAGCAAATTGCCAACATTTAGTTTGAGCATATATCAAGGGCTAGTAAAAAAACTAAATATGTCATGGCTAATATTGGATCTCCAATTTTACAAATAGATAAATATAAAGAGTATCAATTTCTCATCAAGAATTTATCAGCACCAGCTCATGAACCTTTAATCATTGCCATGATTTGTGATATTATTGGTCCTAATTCTATCTAGTACCTAGACCTTTACAATTACATTCATGACCAAGTTAAACCACCTAACCTATCTCAAAAACAAACTAAATCCATCATTTATCATTATACTCATTATACTTTACTTGGATCCACTCTTTACCATCATAGTTTTGATGGAACTCTACTTCATTGTTTAACTTTGATAGAGTCTACATTAGTGTTAAGAGAAGTTCATGAAGGAGTATGTGGAGCCCATTATATTGGGAAAGTATTATCCAAAAACCTCTTGTGTACTGGTTATTACTGGCCCACAATGGACACAAATGCCACTGCATATGTAAAAAAATGTGACAAATGTCAATGGCAAGCTAATTTGATTCATGCCCCAGTAAAAACTTTAAAACTGATGTTGACACCATGGACATTTTCTACATGGGGACTTGACCTCATTGGGAAGATTAATCTCACTTCATTTCATGGCCATAAACATATCCTTACTATCACTAAATATTTCATGAAGTGGGTTGAAGCTATACCCCTCACTTATGTGACTGGAAAGAAAATTTCTAAATCCATCTTTAACCACCTCATCTACCACTATGGTATTCCCTCTAACATTATTTATGATAATAGAGGATCATTGAATAATAAAGATATAGAACAACTATGTACTAAATACAATATCACACAACACTTTTCTACAACATATTACCCTTAAGGTAATGGCCAGCTTGAGGCATCCAACAAAACTATTGTCAATATTCTCAAAAAGATTGTTAATGATGTTGGTCATGACTAGCACCTCTAGATATTACCTACCCTTTGGGCATATCATACCAATCATTGTACCCCCACAAGATCCACTTCATACTCACTTGTGTATGGTACTAAATCCATCCTTCCCATTGAGGTTGAGTTACCTTCACTAGGCATCTCTTTCAATCATGTCCTAGATGATTTGGCTATCAAGTAGCTCACCTATAAGAGCTAGATCTATTAGATGAAAAAATCATAACTGCACTCAACAATCTTCAAGCATATCAAAATTATTTCAAAGGCCATTATAATTGGTGTGTGAAGTATAAAAAAATTAAACATGGTGATCTTGTTTTTAAATAAAACCAAAAGAATACCATAGTTGAGAAGAAACATAAATGAAAATTCAAATGAAACTAGATAGGACCTTTCATCATCACTGTAAATTATGGATCAAGAGAATATAGGCTTGCCACACCAAACAATGATGAACTTATAGAGCTAATGAATATTATTCATCTCAAGTGGTATTATGCTTGAATGTTAAGGTATACTATCTATAAGGACCAATTTAGTTTTACCATTTTTTCACTATTCTTCTTTGTACACATGCCACCCTTATTCATCCTCTTTCCCATATTTACTTTCCATTTATGACCTATCAACCCAAAATGTTCTAAAGCCTAGCCATTTGAACTTAGATTTTTTCATTTGTTATGTACTTTCAGCATCAAGGTATCTAATCCATTCATTAGTTAATTCAAAAACTTCAAACAGTGATCATATTTTGAGATAGTGTGATAGAAGTTGCAAAAATTACATCCTTCCTTTGTTAGTCCTTTCTTACCACTAAAATTGTTGCTAATTATAACTAGCTTTGAGAAAATTAGTACCATTGATCTATGCCATTATGTCCTAGTTATAACCACCTATGGGTGAACTAGGGGAAATACTAAGCATTAACATACCAAATTTCCACTTCCTATGCCATATCGTGTCTTTTTACCAACTATGCCTATTTTGTTTGAATTGGTTACCACACGAGTCGAATTCCTCCATTGTAAGGGTAGAACTAGAGTAACTTGAGGTCATATTTTGGGACTATGTAGGTACCACTCAATACTTATTGAGGTCAGCTCAGTCACCCTATTCCTAATACTCTCACCATTTTATGAGTAACCTAAGCCACACTATCACTATTTTATGAGTAACCTAAGCCATTCTCTTGCCATTTTATAAGCAATCAAAGCCACGCTCTCACCATTTTAAGATCAACCTAAGTCATTCTGTCACCATTTTATGAGTAACCTAAGTATGAATTCTCTTGCTATTTTGTGAGCTTGAACCATTTAGTGTCTCATCATTCTTGATTAAGTTTTGATACTCCAAAACACTTCCAAAAACATTTCAAAAAATCATTAGCAAAAAACAAAAATATTGACCACTTCTTTGCCTTAAGGATTCTGGGAACCCATACTAAGTTACAAGCAAATCACTTATCATTTAGTTTCCACATACTTTATGGCCTTTTCTCTCACACACTTTCCATTTTGCAAGACCATTTATATTCTTCTATCACATCCATTCTATTTTTTCATCAATTATCACATTCTTCCCATTCCCTAGGAGAACTACATTTGGCCTGAAGTATTTTTATTGGATATTACATCCATGGAAATACGTAGGCATCATCCACTTGCTTAGTGAATATGGATATATATTCACCACCCCCTTCATTTTCTTCTATTCCCCCATTTAGTTCATTTATTAAGTTATCACCTATTTTCTAGGGGTAATGTTTGTATGATTTTTTATTACATTATTTGTTTATTTATTTTTGCTTATTTTTTTTGTTTGTTTGCTTATTTGTTTGCTTTCAACATTGTTTCCTTGATTTAGTTTATGTGTGTTCATTGAGTGATTTCTTGTCCACACTTACACTTGAATCCATCCCTATTCGTATTTTTACATTGTCATCATGGTTTCTATCATTGATGCATTTTTTTCTTTTAAGTGTTGGATTATGGGAGTCAGTCCTCATGTATATTTTGGCCAAGTATTTATGGTGTTATATCATAAATCCTACCATCACATGCTATAAAAAACCTCAACTTCAAGAAGTCTATTCAGTAATGATAACATCTCTTAGACATCAACATCTTGATTCCACTCCCAATCATAATCCCAAATAGAGTAATTGACAATGAAATAATTTTAATCTATATTACTTCAAATGAGCATATCCTTACTATTAGGTTATTCCAATTCATCATTACCCTCTATGCTAAGTTATCATCATCCTCAACCAAATTTATCATGTTTTCCATAATTGGGGTCCAATTATTATAACTAGCTATGGGTAAATCATTGCACATCATCCCACTTACATTTCTCAATGATTATAACCACCTTTGGGCAAATCATTATGTTGTCACCATTTTACTTATTCTACCCATACAATGTCATTTTATTATCTTATTTGTCTATCCTAACTAGGGAAGCTCCATCTTCTCAATGATTATAACTACCTTTGGGAAAATCATTGTGTTATCATCCCACATTATCACTATTGGGGTACAATGCTTATAACCACCTTTGGGAAAACTATTGCACACCATCCCACTTGCATTCTCAATTATTTTGACTACTTTTTCAATGTCATTATGCTTTCACCCCATCATTTTTCCTTTCTTTGGTCCCCTTGTTTTGCTTCTTTTTGAGGGACCATTTGCTAACTTGCTTGTGCCAACCGTTCCCTCAAGGGGGCATCATACAATTAGTTTATCATCATTTTAGTTGTAGGTATACATGACATTTTCATCATTTGAGAAGACATTACTATAGACACCTAAAACTAACCACCGATAACCTCCAACCAGGATTTTGGCCAATGTTTATCAAAAATACACAATTTGGCCTAAAAACACTAAACTATGATAAATGACGTGAAACTGATATATTCAAGTGCCGATTATGGCCAAAGCATCCCTAAATAGGTAAATGCAATTTATGGGCCAACTAACTTTGATTATTCCATTTTGAGTTAAAATACTAAATTTGTAACTATGTGCTCTAGACTGCTCTTTCCTATCAAATATTTTACACAAAACTCATGCCATTGTTATTTATTTTTTTACAACATCCTAAATGTGAATATTCATCCAATTCATCTAATGTGGACTTCCACTTCAAATCTAGTCAAATCTAGGACCAATAACAATGAATTTTGATCAAATTGGGTAATTTGTTCACAATGTGCCTAATCATGGTTAAGAGCTAATTAACCCAAATCTAGGCCTAATAAAAAATTCTATGGAAACGTGTTGAATAATTATTTTTGGAAATTAATATTGAATATATGTATCATCAAGTGATGTCAATTCTTGGGAAGACATCCCTAGGCCATAAATGCTTATGCCTCCCATGCCTCATCAATGCCTTCCAATGTACCCTCCATGGCTCTTAATTACCCCTTATTCCAATTCCATGATGATGATAATTATAAATTTTAATTTCAAAATTTAATTAATCCTCAACCACACATCTCAATCTTCAAATGGATGGTTTAGGTTGATTCTAGCCAAATCCAAAAATCTATAAATAGAAGGCCTCATAACATCATTTCAAAGCTTTTTTGATGCAAAGTTATAATGCAAGATTGGTTCTAAAATCTTCAAGAAACTAGTGTTACCATGCCAAATTGATTCCAATCCAATCCAAGCCACAATCCAAAGGTGCCAAGAGGAGATGAAGGTAGCCATACTCCATTGAAAAAGACCTCTTGAAGAACAAGCTGAGCAAGCCACCATTACAAAGGCATTTAGAGCATCCAAGTAAGGTGAAGGGAATTCTTGTGTTTTCATTCCTTGATTTTGAGTTGTGATTATCATTTTTTTTGTTAACTAAGCTCTCCCTAGTGTCTAATCCTAGAGATGTTATGTTATTAGTGTGTTTATTTTACTCTGTTATCATTTTAGAACTAACACCATACTAACCATCCTCTCTTGAGTTAAATTCCTAAATCACACTACTAAATGTGGTTCATATACTTATAGGAAGATTCCTTTTGGATTGTCTAATGCTGGAGCTACATTTCAATGTGCAATGGTTATGGATTTTCAAAGACTAATAAATGTCATTATGTTGGTGTATCTTGATGATATGGCATTGTCTAATGCTAGAGCTAATAAGGATGCAAAGGATAAATTGAACCACTTTAGGAATATTTTTGAGAGATATAGAGTGTTTTTAATCTCTCTCAACCTAAATAAGTGTGTGTTTTTTGTATATGAAGGCAAACTTTTAGGACACATTGTCTCCAAGAAGGGCTTATCCATATATCCTAAAAGGGTGAGTGCAATCTTGGCATTGGCTTTGCCCAAACACAAGAAAGGTTTGAAAAGTTTATTTGGGAAAATTAATTCCATAAGGAGGTTCATTACTTATTTTTCCACTTTAATCAAGCCCCTAAGCTCTATTCTAAGGAAGGATGAAATGTTCACTTGGACTCTAAGAAGGAAAGAAAGTTTTGAAAAGATTAAACAATCCATTGCCCAAGATCCAACTCTTTTAAGTCCTAATTTCTCAAAGGATTTAAACTTGTATACCTTTAGAAATAATTAGGTAATATCTTCCATTCTTACTCAATAACATAAATAAAATTTGGAGTAGCCTATTGCCTTCATTAGTCAAGGTCTGGAAGGCTATGAGGTAAGATACACCTATGTTGAGAAGCAAGTAATTTCAGTTCTTATAAGTCTAAATATGTTTAGCCATATGTTATATAACAATAAGATTCACATATTGGTACCTCATCCTAGTGTCAAATACTTCCTTTTGAGTAGAGATTTGAATGAAAAAATGGCTGGTTGGATCACAAAAGTAATGGAGTATGATGTGGAAATCAAGATAACCAAGCTAATGAAAGGGAAGGGGTTATGTGAACATCTTGTTTTAGATTTTAAGGAATAAAAATAGGTTACTTTATCACTCAATGATGACCCTATGATAGTTACACCTTCATCAATGAGGATTTTTACACAAGATATGATCCATTGTCTTTGAACTAGTGAGTGCCCATGAGGCCTTAATAGAGCTAGAAGAAGGTACTTTAGATTGCAATCCATTCCTTATGTACTTGTTGATGAAGTATTGTTTAAGAAGGAATTATCAAGTGTGTTATTGAGGTGATATGAATTATATTAGATTAAGAAAAAATTTCTTGACTTTCATGATGGACCAGCTGGTGGTCACTTTTCTGCAAGAACCATAACTGCTAATATTATGAGAGATGAATACTTTTGGCCTATATTGTTCAAAGACACCCATGATTGGGTAAGGAAGTGTCAAAAGTGTGTTCTCTTTCAATATTAGAATTTGATAAATAAATGACTATATCACTAAAAAATTTAGTCACAATTAAGCAAATGATATATTGACAGGTAGGTGAATCAGTATATCATATATTTTAAAACTTTCACTTGATCAAATTCCACTTAACCATACATTCAACATATGCAATAAAATTGATATAATAAACACCACACAACATAGAGAGAGACACCATATTTAACATGGAAACCTAATATGGGAAAAACCATGGAGAACAATCTCAAGTATATGAATGAGCACCAATTCAAACTAAAATATGTGTAAGCACCAACCTGTAGGAGCACCAATCCCTTTGATGATCACCAACACAGTAACTATTCATGAGCACCAACCCACTGGATCACCAACCCCTTTTCTAAACACCAACACAACAACTATTCATAAGCACCAACCCATAGGACCACCAACCCATAGGAGCACCAACCCTATTGTGTATATCACACAACTATCTCTCAATGTTATTTTCTCAACAAATGATAACACATTACAATATCACTTTCTTTTCTCTCTTTTTATCTTCTAAGCTATATATGATAATTACAAATCATGCTCTCTTCCACACCTTACAAATGGCTTCTCAATCCTTTATTTATAGCTTTCCAAATGACCTTTGGCATTCATCCTTTGTGACCCTTCACTCCTCATGGAAAATGTTGCCAAACTTGCATGACCCTTCTAATCCTTGCATTTGAAAAGTCACATGGTGACCCTTCATGAGTTAATGTGTCATTTTCCTTTTTGTCTTTATCTTGGTGAATTTTTGTATTCCTCAAAGTGTCCCTTCATGAGAAATTTCACCCTTCCTCTTGTGTCTTCACTTGGTGACTCTTGGAATTCCTCAAGATGACTCTTATGGGAAAATGCATCCCATTCCTCTGTTATCTTTACCCCATGACTTGTTGAATTCTCCATGGGCCCTCTTTTGACTTTATGAAACCAAAAATATATTCATTAATATTAAATAAATATTAACACACATGAGCTAAGATATGAACATTAAGAACACCATTAAATGATATGGGGCCTTTATCACCAATAATGCTAAACCTTTGACATCAATGATAATATTTCTAATAATCTCCCCCTTTGTCATTGATGGCAACCTCAAACTAAAATTTCCACATCCTAAAACTTGTACTGCACATTCCAACCTACATATATAGCCAAACTAAAAAATATATAGTAATGCCCCCTTATTGTATCATCATTTACTTGTTCCCTATACTTGTACTTGTTTTTTCACTTCTCCCCCTTTGACATCAATGGAAAAGGGCCTATCTTAGAGCTAACACTTAGTTTCCCATCAAATGATGCTAATATTTAATGTTAGGAATTAATAGAAATTACTCCCAACTCCTCTCATAGATCCTTGAATGTGTCCTTTGGTCATGCCTTTGTGAAGATATCTGATAACACATATAAATTATTGTCTATCCTCTAAGCATCTACAATCAACTCATCTGAATATTTTATTCTAATCTCATAACCTTCTACATGAAACTTTAATGTGTATCCCTGATCACATATTTGACTTACACTCAATATGTTATGCTTAAAACCTTCTACATACAATATATTCTTAGTCTTAGTTCTACCATTATCCAAACTCTACGTACCTTTTCTAGCTATATTGGCAGTGATTTTATCTCTAAATTTGACTATGCCACCATTGATCTTATTTAGAGATATGAACTTGTTCTTGTCTCCTGTCATGTGCCTAAAACATCTATTATTAATGAGCCATGGTTATTTTTCATTTCTTGCATGTAAAGCTATCTGTACTAACATAAGATCTTTTGGTTGTTTCTTCTACCATGAACCTATCTAAACCTTCTTATTGATGAATGGAACCTTGAAAATTTGGTCCTTCATGACTAACTTTAAAATAGATACAATGATGGGTTATGTGTCTGAAATTATTGCACTTGTAACATATTATGGCCTCTTCGTCAAATCTTGATAAAGGAGCAAAAGAGTTGTGGCTTGTATTTGACTCTGCATGAGTTTCCTTCTCCTTGTTTCTAAAATTGTTAGCTCTTTTTTGAGATTCTATTTTCTTATAACCATATCCATTATAATAAAAATAGTAACCATGAAAATAGAACATATTTGTGTATCTTTATCCTGATTATCTTTTGTAGCTCTGTTCCTTCTAGCCTTCTTTGTATGAGATATCCTCTATATTATTCACTTCTTCCCTTTTTGTTTCCTCTTTTGTAAGAGCTTTAGCATAATTATTTTTATTTTCAAATCTGATACCTATCTTATCTGATATTTAATTTTGGCTTTCTAATATCTTATTTAACATGTTAGTGTTATCCTCAAATTTTGAATCACTGATTGCTTTATCATTGACTACTTTCTCAATATCTTATTTTAAAGAGGTATTTCAATAAAATACCTTTTACATTCTTCACTTAATTTTTGAAACTATGCTATTAGATCTTTTTCATTCCTTTTGGCTTCTTCAATTGGTGCTTGTAGATCTTCAATTATTTTCTTTGACTTCTTTTCATTTTTCTCAATCTAGCACTTCAATATTTGATTCTTATTCTCAATATCTTATAATTATTCTAAGGCACAAATGAGTTCTCCTTCTAGATTTATCTCATTTTCATCATGTTCTTCTTCTTGATCATTTATACTTTTACTTGTGGAGGTATCTTCATGTATGGTTATGAATAGATTTTCTTCCTCATCTGAGTCACTGACTCCACTGTCTTCGATTGAGCTAAGATATTTATATTATAAACTCTTCTTCTTGTATTTGCCTTTGATGTTTTTCTTCTTGTAAAATTTTCTTCTTCATTGTCATCATTATTCTTATCTAGGTATCTATCTATAAAATGTCTAATCTTACCAAATTTAAAACATTTAAATGGAAATTTTGCTTGATATGTACTTGTGCCCTTTTTAGTATTAAAGATGAATAGAGATCCATTGTCATCTTCCTCATCACTAGATCTGTCACTTGATTCTTAAATCTGGGCTTTCTCTTTCTTTGATGTCTTGAAAGTAGCTTTCATATTTGATGGTTTCTCTTATTTTGTCTACATCTCATATGACATAATGATACCATGTAGTTCATCCATCTTTAGCTTGGCAAGATCTTTCATCTCCTCAATTACTGAAACCTTTGCATCATATCTCTTTGGTAGAGATCTCAAATTTTTATACCACTATTGACTCTCCTAACTTTTCTCCAAGACCTTGAATCTGATTTCCTATTTGATCAACCTACAAAATAAAACATGTTATATTTTCATCCTCTTCCATCTTCAAACTATCAAACTATCTTCTAAAAGACTAAAGCTTAGCCCATTGAACCTTTTCATCACCTTTGTAAATATTCTCAATATTTACCCAAGTCTCATGGGTAGATTTATATTTCATAACTTTAACAAATTCTTATTCACATAAACCACATAAAATAGCATTTAAATCTTTAACATTATTTTCACTTGCCTTATTTTCTACCATAGTGGTCACAAGTGTCTGTGGCTCTTCATATTCCTTCATAATTGATTGCCAAATGTTGAATCCAAGAGACATCAAATAAGTCTTCATCCTTATGCTCCAAAAATCATGATTTGTCCCATCAAACAAAGGTGCCTTATTTGTTTAAAAACATTCATGTGATTTAGCCATCGTGTTTTCCCTAATCTACCTTGAAGTTGTAATTTTTTTTTCAAAAGGAACATGCTCTGATACTAATATACTGAGAGGAGGGGGGGTAAATCAGTATATCATAAATCTTAATACTTTCACTTAATCAAATTATTCTTAACCATACATTCAAGATATGCAATAAAATTTAAATAATAAACACCACACAGGATAGAGAGAGACACCATATTTAATGTGGAAACCTAATGTGGGGAAAACAATAGAGAACAATATCAAGTATATTAATGCGTACCAACTAAAACTATAATATTTGTAAGCACCAACTTATAAGAGCACCAACCCCTTTGATGATTACCAACACAATAACTATTCATGAGCATCAACCCACAAGAGCACCATCCCCTTTACTAACCACCAACACATCAAATATTCATGAGAACCAACCCACATGAGCACCAACCCCTATTTTGTATATCACACAACTATCTCTCAATGTTGTTTTCTCAACAAATGATATCACATTACAATATCACTTTCTTTTTTCTCCTTTGCTCTTCTAAGCTAGATATGACAATTACAAATCATGCTCTCTTCCACACCTTAAAAATGGCTTCTCAAACCTTTATTTATAGATTTACAAATGATGTTTGTCATTCATCCTTTTTCACCCTTCATTCCTCATGGAAAATGGGGCCAAACTTGCATGACCCTTCAAATCCTTGCATTTGAAAATTCACATGGTGACCCTTCATGAGAAAATGTGTCCTTTTCCTTTTTGTATTTATCTTGGGGACTTTTCATATTCCTCAAAGTGTCCCTTCATGATAAATTACACCCTTCCTCTTTTTTCTTCACTTGGTGACTCTCAGAATTCCTCAAGATGAATCTTCATTGGAAAATGCATCCCATTCCTCTTTTGTCTTTACCCCATGAATCTTTGACTTCTCGATGGGCCCTCTTTTGACTTTATGCAACCAAAAATATTTTCATTAATATTAAATAAATATTAACATGTATTAGCCAAGATATGAACATTAAAATCACCATTAAATGCTATGGGGCCTTTATCACCAATAATGCTAGACCTTTGATATCAATGACAATATTTCCAATAGTCACAACAACTAAAAATGTTTAAATTATACTAATTTTTTGAAACTTAGCTATAAATGAGTAAATAAATGACTAATTTGGTCATCAACTAAAAAATTATTTAGTCATATAAGTAAAAATGACTAAATAGCTATGCAAATATAAATTAAATATTTTTTTTAAAAATTATGGTGGGATTGTATTACACACAATTCATTATTTATTGAGTATTTATTCATTTCATTAGTTGGTAATTATCCTAGCACTAAGGCATTTTGGGTTATAGCAGCTACTTTCATGGGTGATAAATCTTATTTGGAGAGGACTTGGAGACTTCTGAAAAGGTAGGCAAGGAATTTAGAGTTTGCTACAAATAATTTGAAGTCAATGAGGCCCTCTCCAGTGAAGGCAGATTTTGAGATTCCCTTTATAGTTAATTTAGAAGTAATTTGAAACCCTCATTACATTAAACACAAAATCCATAGCTTTTTGATTGGTAACTTATAGTATTTATGTAGGAAACTAAGTAACAAAACCATATAGGTAGTTTAGGGGACTATTTTTAATTAGTTTCCTCTACACATTTTGGAGCATATGAGAATTGAACTTGTAACTCAAGTGAAACACTAGCTTCTTCTAGTCGTTGGAAGAATTCCATATTCTTAAAGCACACAATGTTTTTGGTAGAATTGGCATTGGGGATTTTATTTATGAATTCAACCCAAATTCCATTTCCTAATGCCTCCATAAAAGTTTGTTGAGCCAACTCTAGTTCATAGTGATCAACATAAAGAAACCCAATGTTATTTAAGAATTCAATGGGTACTTATTCTCTACTCTTCTTTAGAAGAGACTTTATTATCTTAAGAAAATCTAAGGCTACACTGGGGTCTGATGATATGAATAACTCACCCATCTTGATAAATACCTGAGCATCATGTGGATCTATGTCAGTTACCTTTATTAAATTTCCAAAGCATTCTTTGCCTACCCTTGATGAGCATATATATGGCCTACAAATTTTAAGCTCTCATATTTCTCAGGGTGGACCTCTAGAACCTTTTCAAAATTTGAGAGAGAACTCTTAAGATCTCCCTGCTTCAATTGAACTTATCCACAAAACCCTATGGCCTTTGGATTTCATTGATTGATGACATGTAGTAATAACTAGTGGTGTCATAATCACCTTTACTATGATAATATTGTGCAATATTATAATATGAATGAGATTTCATGAGAGGGTGGTCAATTGAAATAAGAGCTATCTCAATCAACTATTCCACAATAAAATGCTACCCTATGAATAAAAAATGGTTTACTAAATGATTCAATTCCATTATATAGAATGGGTATAATTCAAATGCTCTATGAATATTTTCCATTCTTTCATGAACACTACCTTTTTCACTAATTGTGGAATCTTACAAGTACAAATGCACAATACTGACCATAGAGATTTATGTAGAGGAAAAACATCATTTCCTAATGCCTACATAAAAGTTTGTTGAGCCAAATCTAGTTAGTCACACTCAAAATGAAGAACCCTAATTTTGTTTAAAAATTCAATGGGTACTTCTTCTCTACTCTTCTTCAGAAAAGACTTTGGCATCTTAAGATAATCTAAGGTTGCACTGGGGTTTGATGATATTAATAACTCACCCATCTTGATAAATGCATGGGTATCGCATGGATCTATGCGAATTACCTTTGTTAAAATTTCCAAAGCCTTTTGTTGGTTCTCAAATTTATAGTATGTAAAACCTTAAAATGATGCCAACCTTTATGATTAGGTTATGCAACTAGTTTGTCTTACTAACAGAATCAACCCAAGTGGTTAGGATTATCTACACTTTAGGCTTTGCTTTTCCCAGGTGGGTATTACCTTATATTCAAAAATGATTAATTACTCCTCAAATTTTTTTGTGACTTTATATAAAATTAAGGGATTTATATAATTTTGTCAATTATATCATCCAATTCACCCTAATCCAAACTCACATATGATTTAAATTAGTTTTTTTTTAATAATTTTCTATTCTACTTTTACTCTTACTCCTACACAATAGAAAATTAAAATTAGAATTTTTAAATATGATACAACTAAATGATTTTGGAAAATAATTGATCAATGCCTTTCTCAACAATTGGGTAACAAAGTCTGTTCACATAAATATTTGTGCTTTCTCTCTAGCCACAACTCGAATTACTTAGCATGGGATTGTCTATGACTGGAATAAACATGCAATATTATAATTACCTAGTTCTTCTTAATTATCCAAATTGAATCCTCCAAATTATAATGATCTATTCAAAGGAATTTAATCCCTACTTAAGGAAAACCAAATTAGATAAACAACCCAAAAACAACAAATATGTTTTTAATAACTAAACATATACTTGATATCGTAATTTAAATAACATGAATATTTAACAAGAAATTGAGAACTAGATATATGGTACCAAATTTCTTTTTGATATATCTTTGAAAGCAGGCCTTATAATGTATTTTTCCAAAATCAAATTCCTAGAGAGATTTCTCAAAGTCTTGGTTTACTTCTTATAGGGGTGAAAGAAGCTACAAGATTTTAACCTTTCACATTCTAAAAAATGACTTTTCATATACCCACCCCTAAATATGATCTATTACAACATATAATTGTTGTCAAGTCTTAACAAGACTACCAAATATATTTTGAATACATATTGGAAAACATAAAAATAAGAAAAAGACAAAATAGGAGGACATCCAAGATTTGTTGGTTCCTTTTTGATGCCATCTTGATGCCCATTACTCCTCTGCATACTTGGCCTCCTTATTCTTCAATTTTCTAATACTAATTCTCCCATTGGTACACTGTGAAATCATTAGGCCAATTAAATTCTTGGATTTAGAGTAGGTTGGTTTGGTAATCTTTCCATATTTTGTCTAGTATCACTTTGACATCAATGATGAACTTTGCATATCCCACATCTAGAGAAATTACTCTATCCAAAATGACATTAAAACTGATAATATTTATGTTTTGATCTTTTTTCAAGAAATCAATGACTTGAGAAACTATTTGACCATATTCACTTTTCCATGCATCAAAACCTTTGATCTTTATATCCTCTATCAAAATAGAAGGAATAAACTAGTGTTTTAAGGTATTAAAAGAATCAATCTTTGCCTACATTTTTTGGCTCTCACCATTCACATACTAAAATTCATCCAAGATCATTCTCACTATCTTCTCTTTTGGCTTGAGTGAGGCTAGAACACCTATATCTCTTTGTATAACTTTACACAAGGTTAGCAATGTATGGTGTGTAGGTTGCCATTTCTTGTATATTGGATCCAAAATAGAAAGATTGACCTTCAATTGATCAATAGCCTGAGACAAGGAAGAACAACATTCATGTATATCTCCTAACTTATCAACAACCAATTTTACTCTATATTCTAAAATCTTCTCAAACACCTCAAGGATTTTTAATTTAGTCTCATTATTTGTCTTCTCATTTTTATTTTTCAAATCTTCAATTTCTTTCTCCAACTTCAACTTCAATGCATTCAACTGATCAACTGGGACAATATTATCACTGGTTATTTGTAGCATAGGGGCTTGGTATGGCAAAATTGCTTGGCTTTGAGAATCAACACCCTTCAACTACTGCTTTAGTTTGAAATTTTTTTAATACAACCTATTTACTTCATCATTCATCTCAATTTGAGTTTTTTCATAGTTGAGCAATCTTTGCTCCATTTTCTTGATAACAACTTGTGTGAACATTACAGAGTGCAAAGTAAGTGTGGTAGATTCAAGTACCAATGTATCCTAAAAAAATTTCACCATAGTTATTCCCCTCAACTCTTGGGCTACATCAAGAAATCTTGCTTTTTGGTGTTCTCTTGTGTGTCCCATATTTGTAGAATCTCTATCTTTGGGTAAAACCCACAACCATTGACACCATCCTCATAATCAAACTTAGAAACCATCATGGGGTCATCTTGATTTCTCACTTGGTCCAAAAAAAACATTTTATTTAATTAAAGGCTAGGGATGATCAACATATTACTCTTCAAAACCATTTGTCTAACCTCATTAGGGCTGACATTTATTTCATTAGTTTTCAAATCCTTGAAATTATGTGTCAAAATTTGATCATGATGAGATTCAACATCACCTATTTTATTTATTTCCACCTTTTATTTAAATTATTTCATGTTATTTTGAGCCAAATATATTTTAATACTAGGGTATTTATGAAATCATCATCCTCAATGAACCTCATGGAAGCCACAACCCTTTCATCTTCTTGTAGTTCAGGCTCACCTTGTGCCTGTTCATCCATTCTTACTTCTAGTTTGTGTGCTTCTATTTCTTGACCAACAAAGGGTTTATCAACTTCCTCTTCCTCTCCCATATGCCTCAAAATATTGGCCACCTCCTTAGAGTCACCAAGTCCTTTAGTCATCTCATATGGAACCAATGGAGAAACATCATCAGTCTTTTACCTTTTAGTAGGTGGTGAATTAGGAATAATTGGATCTTACACTGACATTGCATCTTAATCAGGTTCTTGAATCAGAACTCTTGTTGGATTTTTGATTGGAAGGTTGGTAGCCTTTATAGTTTGCTTCTCAGACTTTCCATATACTTTTTCAAAATTATAAATTATAAAATCTATTATTTTCAAAGGGTCCTTCTCTTCAACAAAAAATCCTAAAAAAAATAGGGTTTTGTTTTCTTTTGTCATCCTCAATCTTCTTCAAAATTTCCAATTTTCTTTTCCTATAATATACATCTTCAAAAGTGACATAATTTCTAATCACATCCTCATCAAATTTGATTTGATGGGATATCCACATCCTGGTAAGGATGACTTGTTTAACAAAGTTCATGGGACCCTCTTGATCACAAAACCTTTATGTCTCTGATTTTAAAGAATATTTATCTTTCAAATAGGCTTGCAACTCCTTTAAAGTATCTTCACCAATATACCATTCACCAAACATAGTGGAATCTAGAAGAAATGTGCCCTTATTTTGTTTTTGCATCACATCTTTCTCCATCTAGAGAATCTACCAAATTAATTCAAGAAAATAAATTATGTTTGGCACAAATTTTGGAAACACATGTGGTGGATGAGTACACCCATATACTCTGATTATAGTATGGTCAAGAAAGAAATACCAATCAACAAAGTTATGTTTATGACAATATTTTGGCCTATGAGCAAGAGACCTCAACATTTCTCTAACATCTTTGGTCAATATAGGAAAAAGGATACCAAGGGAATTCATTATTATGACTGAGAAATTATCATGGAACACAACATAGTTACATTTTTTACAATGAGTGTCCCATTTATAACACCAACACTATGTAGGCAATCTCTATCTCTTTTGATCAATCCTGCTCAATTCCATCCTGCTAGACCAATTCCTTCTATTCTGATATAAAATTAAATGATACAACAAATAATAATATTTGAAATCCATAGGTGTCTTATTCTCCCTTATTTGCAAAAATCTGTCATGCAATTTTTTCATAATAAATAATTCAAAATAATACTCAACATTAACCTCTAGGTTCTATATTTTCATGACCATCATCATCATGCCAAATGACATTTTATCTTGGGAATTAATTCCTAGCACTTGACACAAATAAAAATATTTACGTTTGAAATAAACAACAAAGTCATTAGCTAGAAAAGGCTCAACTACAGTGGTTGGGATTGAAATCCTTCTATTATTAGCCCCTTTCATCATGTACATGGGTAACTCATCACTCCTATGTGTATTTCTCATAATGGTATATTCTTGTTCACTCTTCTTCAAGTCAAATTTTGTGAGGGATTGCTTGTTGATCACAAAATAATCAATGATTGCATTTTTGTCCACATCCACTAATGGTGACCCATTTGGTAACCTGACAGTTTTGGTGACTAGATGATAGTTCTATGCTAATATCCTAATCAAATCCATATCAATGAATACATTTAGAACCACAAGCTTAGCCAAATTCAAATTCCATGGGTTTGTAATTGGTCCTTGTCCATCTTGATTTTCACAAAAATAACAAAAAAGGCTCCATCTTGAGATAAGGAATCTAGTATCTCGACACCCCTCTGCTACATCCTTGAATAGTTTATTATATCCTTTGTCAATTGAATTTTGAAAAAGGTCCAACAATGACTACTAAAGGGACCACTTCTTGGGATTAGGGGGTTAAACGCACTTACTTGAAAACACAAATTTCTTAGGGGCCATAGTTTGATTTTTTTATGAACTAGGGTTTTGATAGTCACTTGCTCTACCAAACTAGTTTAAAATAAAACACAAACTAAATACCAAATTTTATGAAGAGAGTGATGAGGCAAACTTACCCAGTTAGAAGATGGCTTAAGTGCACACATGGAGCTCAAATTTTTTCATCTACAATCACCACTAATTTTACTTGAATGATGAAATATGAAGAAATACCAAATTTTATTCTACTATGGAGCTGATCATTTTGCCATTACTCTGGTTCATGCTATGAAATTGATAAATCTCAACATTCAATTATTTCAAACATAGACCATTGATTTGGTCCAATATAATGGTTGGGTGGGAACTTCAATTTTAGGCATAAATGATAACCATTTTGGGGTAGTGATATAATCATTTTATCATTTAATACTTTACCACATCATCGTAAAACCTATTTAGATCTATCACAGGATTATGGGAACTTCTAGATGGTTATAATACATCTTTTATCACTTACCACCACCTTGTAATCCTTGATCAACATCATTGTGGGATGGTGGGATACATGTTACCCTTTATACCTCATATTGTGTTACCGCTAACCTTTGATCTGACCATCATGAGACCATGGGATCCTTTGGCATCCCTTCACTGTTTACCCTATCACCACAAACATTGAATTTGACTATGGCAGGAGCATGAGACATAATTTATATAAATTTTATTTCTTACCACTAAATTTCAAGTCCTTCTTTGAAACACAAAAATAGATATAAATAACATATATTATAGAGTGTTACATAAAATTTATGTAAAACATCTGACCCTAGAAATGTGCAATTATAGTTATGATTATTATTGCTATAACATTTGGATTTGGTAGGAGATAGTTTCCATGATCATACAAAATTATCATAATAGGGTTCTTGAGTAGATAATTCATTCATTACAATTCATATGTACCTTCTATAGTTAATTTTTTGACCTAGAGTGTGAAGGAAAATATATGAATAATCTAGAGTGTGGACTCTAGAGAGTTAATATCTCTAACTATGTATATTAGGGTTTGTGTGGCTAATGTACATTAAATAACCCTTTAATGGTGAGACACTGTGTGATAGAATAATCAAACTAAAGAGAATATTGAAATAACAAAATATGTGTCTCATATATTACGAATATGTTCAATGTTAAGTGTGTAATTGATAATGCTTATGTGTGAAATGAGTTACAACACTTATCTATTTATAAGTGAATTTGAATTCATTTTTTTTATTTTAATAGATGAAAAATGATCATAAAAGAAGATCATGAAACATTATGATATTATATGCTAATATACCGGAAACATAAAATAACATAATAAATGTTATGAAACTTTAAAAAGGTGATCTCCACATTTAAAAATCAACCACAATACTAATATCATTCCTTATTAAAAAAATTAAGTGTACATATAGAAATATAAATAAAACTAAAGGAAGCATTTTAAAATACCCTAAACTGACCCCAGCCAATCCACCAATCCCCAATTAAATATAGTTTCTAGGTTCATTTCATAAAATTCCTATCAAAGGTCATTCATGTAACTTGTATAAAGTTATAGTAACATTAAGTTGCATTACCATACATACATTATATTTATTAAAATAACATTCTTCCCTTACCACCATATCACCATTTATCTTTTTGTATATTATGGGGTTGTGGTGAATCTTTACTATTTGCTCTTACCACATCACCGTAGGTCAACATTTTGTTTGTCGCAAGGTCATCATGCAATATTATATGTTACTAAAACTTTTGTCTCCATCTTACCAATTAGTTTTTAGACCTCCATGGGGCCATGATAACCAGTGTATATATGCCATAACATTGCAAGTGAAGTTACTACATGCTGTGGGGAAGTGGTAACTATATTCTCACTTCCTTTGGTTCCCGCACACCTGCCAAAACTATTTGAATGTACTATGGGAATACAATAAGAGACAAAAAACAAATCAATGATCAAAATAAAAATATATTTCACATGGAAATGATATGAGATACTTATGAATGACTCTTGGAATAATTTTAAAAGGAATATGAACTCCTAGAATGAATTTTATGAATTTTGGAAAAATCTTCTTAAAGAAATGTGCTCTCATGGTGATGGAATGCCATGACGAATTCTATGACAAGTGAATTGTTATGGATTGTCATGGAATTCCATCACCATGAGACCACATTTAATTGAGGAAAATTTTCAACCAATTCACTACTTTGTCTATGATATTGCTTACTATTATGCTTTGATAGATTTTTTCCAAGCATCTATACCTTGTTTGAAAGCGCTTGTTTTAGGCTTTTATCCATAGTAACAAAGAAGTGAACTATTTGAGAAAATGCTTTGGTAGACATGTTGGAAAAATATGGTAGCATAGATAAGGTAGTGAACTATTTGACAAAATGACTCAAAGAAATGTGGTCTCATGGAATGCTATGACAAGCAAATGTAATTGGTAGCTATTCCTAGTTATTAGTTATGAAATGTGAAGTAATTGCATAACTGCTTAGGTTGACTTTGTAAAAAATATATTTTAATTTAAATTTTTTCATCTATAAGCATCTAGTTATTAGTTATGTAATGCGAAGTAATGCTTGAGTTTAAAAGTTGTACAATGTAATGTAATCAACAATTGGAATATAAATTAAAAAAAATTATTTTTTACAATTCATTAGTTAAAATATACATTTTATTTTCTCTATATAACTATATTGCTATGGAAATTTCTTTTAATTAAAAAAAATACTTTTTGTCTCTTCATCTATAATTTTTTACATTTTTATAAAAATCTGATTTTTTCTTGATATTTTAAAAAAATCTTGAACTTTTGGTTTGCTGATTTTTTCCCCAAAAGATTTTTGTTGCTATGTGTAGAACATTATAGATGGATTAACATCGAAGGATAACTACAGATCAATACCATGCATTTCATGAGAGATTAGCTTGTGAGAGTGACATGGACAAATATCCATGTCCATGTAATGACTATCTTGGTGGAAAGGTGAGAAAAATAAATATGATTTATCAACATATGATAAGGTATGGACATAGTGGTATAAACCCTTGGGATTACAACTATTATGAATATATGATAGAATTTAAGAGTGTGAGAGATGAAGAGGCAAAAAACATAGATGAAGTGGCACCAAACATAGATGAAGAGTTAACAATGTTAGATGAAGGGTTTGAAGTTGATAGAATGTTGAATGACGGTCTAAATGATGATTGGGCCAAGTTGATGAAGGATGATTGAAATCCTATATATGCTAATTGTAAGTTAAGTTTTTTGAAAACAATACTTCAAATTAATAACTTGCAAGTGGTGTTTGGTTGGACAAATGAAAGTGTAGATCAGTTATTGGTATTACTAAGTTCATTGTTACCACTTGACTACACATTGCCAACAAAATAAAGTCAATGTAAAAAATAAATCACTAAGCTAGGCTTAGGGTATGAAAACATCCACACATGTGTGAATGGGTGTGTATTATTTTTTAATAATCTTGCAAGTGAGAGTGAATTTCTAAAATGCCATGAAGTGAGGTATAAACAAGGGTTGAAAATAGTTGTGGTTCCTAGAAAGGTTCTTTGCCACTTTTTGATAATCCCATGATTATTCTGAATGTATAAGTGAAGAGACATTGATAAACTTATGTAATTTCATGACCAAAATAAGATCACTGATGGAAAATAATGATGTGTGCCTAATTCTAAGACATAGATGGAGTATGATAATAGATGGTCTAATTTTTATCAAAATCCTCATAATATAAGGTTGGGTTTGGCTCTAGATAGGGTGACCCCATTCTTAGATCAAAGTACTAAATGGTCAACTCAACTAGTGTTTTTAAAAAATTATAACTTGTTTTGATGGTTAGTAACTAAACCATTTTTATTAATACTATCATTGATTATACTAGGAAAGAAAAGTGTGACTTCAAATAAAATCGATGCTTATCTAGAGCCATTATATGATGAGCTAATAGAATTTTGGAAAGGAATTAAATCATTTCAATCTTTAAGGGATGGTCATTCAATAAAATTCACTTTAAGATCTTATTTATTGTTTATGACTCATGATATTCCTATGTATGGCACATTGTCTGGTCTTAATGTTCATCGATACCATGGATGCCCTTCTTACAACTTTTAGGATTTTGTGAGGCACTCAATAAGTTTTTGTAAGTGTATTTATTATAGACATCATGCTTACCTTAAAATGGATCATCCATATCATATATTAAAAACATGTTTCAATGGTCAAGAAGAGAATCATGAAGCAACATTGCTAATAACGAGTGATTACATTATTGAGAATGGACAAAAAAGAATGTCATTTATTCAAAATGATGGGATTGATGGTAGTAGATATGATCCATGTAATAAAATCAATATAAAATGGTTGTGCATATTCTATAATTTTCCATACTTTAAGGATATAGCCATTAGGCATAGTATTGATTTTATGAATACTAAGAAAATATAGCCTATGCTATTATAGAAACTCTTTTTGGTGATTTTGATACTATTTAATCATGTGAAGAATTTAAAATACTAAAGATTCGTCAAAATCTATAGGTTGAAAAATCTGATGATGAAAAATATAGAAAACCTAGTGCTCTTTATGTCTGGACAAAGGAACAACATGCGTAATTCTTATAGTTAATGTCTGAAACTCACTTTCCCATCGGATATGTAAGTAGTATTATTATAAGACAATTCGACATTAATGGCTTAAGAGGCCTCAAGACCAATGACTATCATGTCATAATCAAGACTATTTTAAATATTATGGTAAATATATCAAGTTTGTCAAAGGGGCCAAGATTGGCAATTATAAGGTTGGGCCTAATATTAAAGAGAATGAGTTTACATGTATTAGATCCTTCAAACTTTGATAGTTTGAGGGATGAGGTTGTTGAAGTCCTTTTTCTATTGGAATGGGAATTTCCACCAACAATATTTAACATTTCTATGGATCATTTGATACATCTATAATATGATCTAGATCATTATGACCCAATAATAATGAGATGGATGCATCTTATAGAATGATATATGAAGGTTTTGAAAAAATTTGTTCGTACTAGGGCAAAACTAGAAGGCATCATGTCTGAGGGATATTTAACACAAGAGGCCATGGGATTTTGCATAGAATATATGAAGGATTTTAAAAATATAAATCAATGTGTATGGGATGATAATGAAGATGACAGAGTTGCAAGTGAAGTATTATAAGGAAATGGATGTCACTTAAATATATGACGTCAAGAAAGAAGTGTGATACATGCCTATATTCTTCAAAACACATGTCCATTTGATAAGTGGCGCAAGTAAAAAAAATTGCATGCTAATTTATTTATTCAATTGTATTTACACATTTATATTATTAATCTTACTATTTGTACGTTAATATTTTATGTATAAAATATGAAGAAGAGAATAAATCTTGGATGCAACATCAACCTCAAAAGCACATTCATCATGATTTGATTAGAGGTGATTCTTTTCCAAAATTTGAAGAATGGATTGATAATGTAGTCAGTGATGCAAAAGAAGAAGGTCAAGATATAATAATGGAGGGAAGTGAGCTTTCACAATCTACACATTTATGCATTATGAATTTTAGTGAAATGTGAGCCTATGGTAGTCATTTAAGAGTAGAAGAAAAAGACAAAGGAAAGACAAATTGTGTTGTGTTGTTAGTGCAAAATTTATTCATGAAATTGAGAAAAAAATTATGTTGGATTCATCCAAGAAATTATTCAAGTGGATTTTGGTGAAAATAGTCATATATTATCAAAATGTAAGTGGATCCAACCATCTATAGTACAATTTAATGAGTATGGATTTGTATACACAAAATACAAGATTAATTTTTATCAAAGATAGATGAGCCATATGTTTTCTGCTCTTCAAATGAATGAATAATTTCTAATTGATAATGTAAAAATCCCATGATGGTCTTATGTCATTCAAATAGAGCCTTGTTCCAAATGAAAATTCATGAAAGTTGTTGATATAATTGTAGACACCAAAATCATGTCTACTCCTTGGTTGACTCCCCCTTGGTCCCCTTGGTCCACTTCTAACACATTCCTAACCCACACACTTATTAATTTAAAATAATAACTTATTTTAAATTAATAACACCCCCTTGACACCTCACCCATGACACCTCACCCCACCTTGGATACCTCCCCTTGGATACCTCCCATCACCCTATGACCAATTTATGACTTATTTCAACCCTCCCCATGCCTATTAAACCCACCTTCGACTGTTTTAACCATGACCACTAAACTCAACAGATGGAGGAATGGACAAAAGGCTTAAAATAGCCTTTTTTCCATTCTTCTAGCTGTCGACGTCAGTTACTAGTCGACTGATGCCAGTGGGATCACTGACGTCAGTTGCTTAAAATAACCTAAAATCAAATTCTCTTCCTCCTAAGATGCTAAAATCACAGACCCGAATCACAGAGCTAGTATTCAACTTCTCTCTCTCTCTCTCTCTCTCTCTCTCTCTCTCTCTCTCTCTCTCTCTCTCTCTCTCTCTCTCTCTCTCTCTCTCTCTCTCTCTCTCTCCTCTCTCTCTCTCTCTCTCTCTCTCTCTCCTCTCTCTCCCAGACACACACCAAGCATCACAGGCTATAGGCACTCTGTAGGAATAGCTCTAGACTTTGGGTTAAAGACATTGTAGGTACATCAGCTACATCAGCAACAAATCTTCCTCACTCTTTCTTCAGCAAACCAGAGCTAAGTATCCCTCTTTTATTTCATTTCATTGTTTAGAATGTATTAGTAATTGGTTCTCTAGTTACTACTTCTAAGCCATATTATCAACCAGACTCAGCTATCAACCAACCCCAACCTGACTTCTTCCTAGAAAGGCTAAGAAGCCTTCTTTATACTCTTATTCCTTTTTGAAAACTTATCCTCTTCCTCTGACCCTCTGCGAACCTTATCAGTCTCCCTGCAAACCTGCATAGACCCTTTTACCTCTCAGACCATTCTATCGACCAAAGACTCAACTTGACACTCATCCAAAGCCCCATTGCCTCGACTGATGTTGGCCTCTAGGCCCATTGCCCCTATCGACATCGGCAAACTAACCGACGCCGGCGATGTTGGCAGACTAATTGGCATTGGTGACTGTGGAAGATCAAAAATAGAATATAGGTACACATTGTCTCTATTTATTTTGATTAGTCTTTCATTATTTATCTTTATCCGACATTATTTTATCAACTAGTGGACTGTCATCCTACAAGGAAGTCTTTGCACTTCTAGGACCGAGCTTTTGCTTGGCAGTCCACCTTACATCCATCTAACAATCTCTATGTTTGAGTCTCTTTCTTCTACAGGTGTCATCCTCCACAGCCAAAGAGGAGTCCCTACAACATCTGGATAATGGTGCACAAACTTCATCTGGGTACATACAAATGCCTGACCATTATCTTAGCTTCTTTCATCTTTTGAATGTGGAAAAGCAAAAAACTGTTAGAAACATTCTGGCACACCCGGTGGGACCCTGGGACTTTTCCTTGGGTTCATACTTTTTCTTCTAAAAGCAAACTTTTCATATAGGTGCATTAGGTCTCTTCTTGCATCCTTTTCCTCTTTCTCTTCCAAAAGACACTATCAACAAAGTTAAAAAGAATCCTTCTTTTTCTTTCTTTCCTGCATCTAGAGTAGTGAAATTCATACTCTTCAACCTTTTCTCCACTTGTCTGCATCTAAACACACATTTCAATTTGGGCTTAAAAATATTTTGCATTTCATTTCTGCTTGCATGCATTTTTAGCTCACCTAGTAACTTAAAACTGCATTATGAATTAATCGTAGTGCACTTATGTTACACAACCTGGCCACTTTCACAAACTAAAACATCTAAACATACCTGAGACAAGGTCAGACTAGGATTTCATCACCTAGCGGATACCTTACCCTTCCTGGTAATCCCACTTGGACTTCACTACCAAGGGGAGAGCTCACTCTGTTCTCTGACAGAGTATAAACTCTAGGGGAAGTATATACTGGCTAAGTAACCCAGCTTATCTCTAGGCTCGTGAAGTGAGGGGAGCTTTCTCCTTAGCACTAGGCCACATACGGAACCTAACATAGACATTGAGCACCAAAACTAACCTGAAACCAACATTAGACTACTTCTTCTAGGACCCGTTCTATAAGCCAACTTCCCAAACACACCCTTCTAAGGCATAAGCCAACAAGACTCTAAAAATTTATTCTTAGGGACTTAACGTTAGAGTTTGCTTGTCTTCATCTATTTTTTTGTCTCGATCTGGTTTTTTGAGCTAGTGAGGTTGCATTCTGAGCTCCAAAAATAGCTCAAAATTTCTTCTTTCTTCCAAAAACTTTTAGTTTCTAGAAACACACAGTAACCGACATCAGTTTTATAACCGACATCGGCAATCTTTTTTTCACCGACATCAGTTTTCCATTGACGTCGGCAACATATTTTCACTAGCATCAATTTTTATACCGACGTCAGTCACTGTCAAAATCCTTCTTCCAAAATAGCAAGCCTAAAACCCAACTTTCTTGGTATTAGACACACCTTCTGATTTTTTGGAGTTGAAGTACACAATTTTTGGACCCTGAACCTATTCTACCTTGAATGGTTTTGAAACGTAGTCAAACCAAGACTCTTGTTGACCACGCGAGGCAACAACCACTTCTGCCTTCACCTTCCATAACTAGTCCTCTAATGGAGTATCATTCAGAGACCGAACAAACTCCTACCCAACCGACCCTGACTCAGCCCCCTATTTATCTCTGAGGGGGACCAAGACTTCGAGAGGTTCCTTGACCTCAATGTCAAGGCCCTTCAACACTATCTCACAAGAATTCAAACATGAGACTCTTTAGGCAACCCAATTTTTGGGATGCCAACCTCTTTAGTTGAGACGGCAGTGATATCAACGACATTTGTAATCCAGCCCATAGACACCCAAGCCGTCGCCTCGACTAATGACCAAACCATGACTAATCTTCTAAGTGTGGCTTCTCCTTCTATTTCTAGGCCCACTTCCATTGGGTTTTTGGCCCCCCATGAACCGCAGACTATTTAACAAACCTCTACCCCTTTCCAAAATCTAGTTGTCTCCATCCCACCTACTCTCGCCCCCATCAACACCAGGGTGGCTACTCATACATTGGCTAGTGTTGCCACTATCCAACCACCTCTAGAAACATCAAGCCTAGTCATGCCTTCTACCTTCATGACACAACCACCCTTGGCCTCCACTTCTGTCCCAATGACTAGTTATTAATATGTTGTGCCTATACAAGCGCAACCAACTACGTCATACACCCCTTCTAATCCCTTCCAAGCGCCTTACAATCTAGGGGGTGCCCCACCCAAAAATCCATCAGTTGATCTAATCAAAATGTTGATAGACAAAATGTCTAATCTTGAGATCTCAGTTTTGGGCTCGAGAAACATCCTTTCATATGACCAAATTTGTAATGAACCCATCCATCCCTCCGTCCCAATCCGTCCATATACTAGTTAGTAGGAACTTCCTAAGTTTACTCGCTTTTAGAGTAAGGAAGACCCACAGTAGCACCTACGAGCATTCAGACATGCTTGTTACCTGATAGCACATGATGATGCGCTACTACTACGCACATTCCCCATGTCACTTTCAAGTGCTGCTCTCGATTGGTATAACTCTCTCACCAGACACTCTCTTTTCACATTCACCCAACTAGCCCAACTTTTCCTTGACCACTTCTCAATCAATATCACCAAAAAGGTCTTTATCACAGATTTATACTCTATCAGACAGTTTGACGATGAATCCATAGCCAATTTTGTTTCCCATTGGAGAGGCTTAATCAACTAACTCTCCTTTTCTTTGCCTCAACTCGAGCTCATCAAAATCTTTTCCCAGGCGTGTGCCAAACATGTTTCCTCTACTTTATGGGTCCAAACATTCCACACATTTGACGAAGCTTTCACCATGGCCCAAAAGCTTGAACTCCGTGCAATCGAAGAGGACAAGGTCAAGTTGTGAAATAACAACACAAAATCCAATGACCCTTCTTCATCCAAATCTACTTCTTCCCACTCTAAACCCAAGGGAGTGGCAAACACTATGGTCTTTAGATCACCATCATCAACAACAAATAACCAATCTCAGCCTTCCACATCAGACTACATCACAAAACAATTCCAATAATGCTATATACAGCATCAATATACTCCTATAGGAGAATCATATGCTTTTGTTTTAGACAAGCTTGTCACATAGGGAGTCCTCAATCTCCCTCAAATTTGATCACCCCAATTCAACCCCTCAAAACCTATCCCTATTTGGTACAGGGAAAATGACTTCTGCAATTATCACCATATCAAAGGCCATGACATAAACAATTGCAAGACCTTCAAAAACATTGTCCAAGACATGATAGATAAGGGGGATCTTGTTTTGGATAACCCAAGCGTGCCCCCTAATCAAAACATCGACATCTTTAGACAACCTTTTCCTAACCATCCCCCTAGCCAAAATAACATTCAGACCATGGCTGATGACTCTCAAGAGCATAATATACGCATAGTCAACATGGTCTCGCCTCTTATGCCTAACCAACCTCTCTCACAGTCTAAAGAGGTTAGCCCACCCATTGGTCCATCACAGGAAGAAGAGCCTTCTTCTCCCACTTCTCTTCCATAGGTGGATGAACCGTCTTCTCCTGTTAGTTCTCCATCGACCTCTCTTATATTGGAGGACGCCTTGACTCCAACATTAGCTGCCTTGCCTTCGTCCTTCTTATCAACAATGGGGGATCATACCTTTCCCGTGCCTCAACCACATGCCGAAGCCATCATCATCCCTATGCTCTTCCCTCTCGAAGAGCCACAATTTCTAATCCCTTCTCTGCTAAGAGAGGAACTCACCACCTCACCTACTTCGATCAAAGAAGATCTGGTGAGGGTAGACTTGAACCTTGCCTCCCATAATAGTGGCCCTCAAATGAAACCAAAGAAGGCTACTAAATCACATCGAAGAACTCCTCCTCCACCCTCATCATTGCTCTCTATTTTGGGCCCACACCCATCCACCTTAATAAGAGTGTTTCCTACTCTGACACCCAACAAAAGCAAATCACCTCCATTACGAATAACACCTAACAAAAACATATCTCCTTTAAAAAACATCCAACGCCTCCTACCATGAAAGTGTCATCTACACATTTGGCCACACCGCCAAAAAAAAAGATGATACGAAACACTCCCTCGACAATGCCTAAATGGAAGTTGTCAACTTTTACTGCAACATAACGTGCAAACCCATTAGCAGGTTCTTATACCTTGCTGTTATGCCACTTGTTACAATCCTCTAACATCACTCTTTCACCTATCAAACCATTTCAACCTCTCAGACCGAAATCGTCTTGGTTCGATGACACCAAAATTTGCCAATATCATCACACACCTGGGCATGACACTAAAAATTGTTGTGCCCTTAAGGTTGCCATCTGCCAATTCATCAATAAAGACACCCCTCTTGCTGAGGATACTGTCAACAAATCTTTGACACCATCCCATGTCTCCCAACCCTTTTCACCGTCACACTCATCAACTCTCAGATCAAAACCACCTTGGTTCGATGACACAAAATTTTGTGCGTATCATCGCACACCTGGACATGACACTGAGTGTTGTTATGCTCTTAAAGCTATCATTCGTCAACACTTAAAAAAGGACACCCTTTCCATCAAGGATCATCTTGACCACTTTTTCAACAAATGACCGACACCATCATATACCTCTCAAACCTCATCACCTAAATCGGGATCTCAATGCAAGACTGTGGTTCCTCTATCACCTTCAACCCCATTATTCGAAATCAACACCATCAATGTGGCCACTAGGTCAAAAAATTTGAAGGATAAAGGGAAAGAGAAGGTTTCTCTCCCTCAAACATATCCATTTGTCAAGCCCTCACCACAACCAAAACCGAAGACTCTAATCTTGGGTGCATCTCAACCAACTTTTTCAAAACCAATTCATGACTCCAAGGTGAAATACCTTCACTAAACCACTATGAAGACATCTTTGTATGACCTCATTCAAAGCTCTCCACAACATCGACAAGCCTTAATCAAAGTCTTACAGGCAGTGGAGGTCCAACTCGAGGACGCCCAACCACTAGCTGCCTTAGTCCAACTATTTCTCAAGCATTCTCCTCATCACCAAAATAATTGGGGGAATTTGACTCTATATTGACTATCTCAACTTTGACCAAGCCTCAACCAAGCCTCATCTAAGCCTCAACCAAGCCTTGACCAAGCATTTACCAAACATCAATCAACCAAGAATCGACCAAACATCAACCAACTTCTTAATCATCTTTAACACGTGACCAATATAGAAAGAAGCAAACAAGGCAAGTTTTCTTCTAATTGGCTCGGACCTTACATCATCATGCACAAGCATAGATCAGGGACTTATCATCTATCTTCTTTTGAAGGCCAGCCAAAAATTGAGCCCCTTAATGCCTTGCATCTGCGACCATTCTACTATTAGTTGAGTACTCGTTCACTTGACATTTAACTTGAGCTCATCCCTTGAGCAATCCCTATCCTCTTAATCCTCATTTATTTCAACCCTGTTTCCCTAAAGCAAACCCTATGTAACCCTTTTATAAATTATGGAGGCTTTGTCTTAATACAAGTGAGCCGTTAAAATTTTATAGTCTTGTCCATGACTAAAAATTCTGTCAAAAATAAATTGAGATGTCAAAATATCAAAAAGGTCATAAATTCTAAATGCAGACTGCTCCCTCGAAGGACAGTTGTATCATCATTGTTGTAGCTAATAGACTGCTCCCTTAAAGGATAGCTATTCAAATCCCTCAAATATATATAAAGCAAAAATATAGACCACTCCCTCGAAGGATGGCTGTGCCTAAAAACCTTGCTACAAATAACACTCTCTTAGAAGCTTCTCGCATCAATCAACTTCACAAATGACCACAAAACAAAATGACATCCCCATGTAGACTTCCCGCATTGATCAGTCTACCCAAAAAAAAAAAAGGTCATGGACTTGACCTCTAGTCATTCTCAAGGTCTCCTATAAAAAGGGGCAAAGTTATCCCTACTAAAAAGGGTTACGCTATCCTACCATATCACACCACCTACTCAAGGGATTTTGAGCTCATTTTAATGTCAAAGTGATTCGATTACTTCTGTAACACAACCAATGGTCAAAGACGTAATGCATGAACGGGGTTTTTGTTTGCAAAACCCTTATCTATGCTATCATTATGGTCCTTGTCAATGAAAGAGAAATGTGCCTTTCACTTATTATCCATACCTTTGGTCACATTCAACCAAATCATTTGCCAACCAAACCAAACCAAACCAAACTTTTTTTTTCAGACCACTCACATGACATAGTCCATTTCACATAGTTTGTATGGAAACTAATACACATGGAAACTATCAACCACACAATTTATGTCAAGCATAAACCATTACTTGCTGAAGCATAAATAGACTCAATTCATTTTTAGCATACGCCATTACTAATATGGAAAATTGCTAGGGATGAACGACCACTCAACCAATGTTACATAATAAACCATCACATAATATGGAAAAGGTTGTAACATCATCATACCCTCATCATTTATAACCTAGACCAAACCAATCATCAACCAACCTATCGACCACTTTGACTCTTCATCTAAACTACATTGGTCTGAGGCCCTTCCAATAAGGGATATGTAGGCGGCACTCAGATTACATGACGTCTTCTGAGGTTAGCTTAGCCACATCTGTTTATTCCTCTATCTAATGGACAAACCATTTAGACCTTTGACCATGACTTTACCTCATCTAACCCACGTCCATAACTGACCCTCTTCCTCCCTTTTAGGGAAAACTACATCAACCTGAGGCCCTAAAGACCAGGGCTATGTAGGCAGCACTTAGTTGACATGGGGTCTTCTGAGGTTAGCTCAGCCATTCCTTCATCCATCCATTTAATGGACCAACTATCTCAACTCACCTTGACCAATGACCTTGGAGATCGTGCCTATCTCCTCAGACCACGACCACTTCCAAGACAACTTTGCCTTGGTTATTTTTGCATGTATGCCACCTCATGAATGGTTATCAAAATTGTTCGCAACCCATATTTTGACCCTCACAAGTATTAGATCATGATCAAGTTGATCCCCACTACTTGTGACATTTTTGTGTTTTCCAAGAGTACTTCCTGAGCCTGGGATACATGGAACACGATGACTATTGGAGCTACAGCTTGGATCGAATAACCCAGTCAACTATGACTAAATGTTGGGGCCTGGTTATTTTGATTTTAGCACTCCTTGACCCTTGACCTGTGACAATTTGACCTGACCATCTCGTGAAGGGGTATGTGTTCAATCTCAACTAGTGCAGCATTCGCACTCAAACTTCACCATATGCATCCACTATCTATCAAATCGACACCCAATTTCAGGTTTCCTTCCCTTGACTCCCACTTTGAGGGGGAATACCTCATCCCATAATTAGGGCAACCTACATTCATTTTTGTCTTGTAGTTCGTTAGAATAACAAACAGGACAAAAAAAAACCTTATCCCATACTAGGGGCAGCTTACTCCTATTTTTGTCTTGCAGTTCATCCAGAACAACCAACAAGATAAAAAGGGGCAAATGTACACACCAAAATCGTGTCTACTCCTTGGTCGACTCCCCCCTTGGTCCACTTCTAACACATTCCTAACTCACACACTTATTAATTTAAAATAATAACTTATTTTAAATTAATAACACCCCCTTGACACCTCACCCATGACACCTCACCCCACCTTGGATACCTCCCCTTGGATGCCTCCCATCACCCTATGACCAATTTATGACTTATTTCAACCCTCCCCATGCCTATTAAACCTACCTTTGACCGTTTTACCATGACCACTGAACTCGGCAGATGGAGGAATAGACAAAAGGCTTAAAATAGCGGTTTTTCCATTCTTCTAGCTGTTGACATTGGTTACCAGTCAGCCGATGCCGGTGGGATCACCGATGTCGATCACTTAAAACAACTCAAAATCAAATTCTCTTCCTCCTGGGACACTAAAATCACAGACCTAAATCACAGAGCTGGTATTTGACTTCTCTCTCTCTCTCTCCTAGACACACACCAAACATCACAGGCTATAGGCACTCTGGAGGAATAGCTCCAGACTTTGGGTTAAAGACATTATAGGTACATCAGCCGCATCAGCAAAAAATCTTCCTCACTCTTTCTTTAGCAAACCAGAGCTAAGTATCCCTCTTTTATTTCATTTCATTGTTTAGAATGTATTAGTAATTGGTTCTCTAGTTACTACTTCTACGCCATATTATCAACCAAACTCAGCTATCAACCAGCCCCAACCTAACTTCTTCCTAGAAAGGTTGAGAAGCCTTCTTCATACTCTTATTCCTTTTTGACAACTTATCCTCTCCCTCTAACCCTTTGCAGACCTTATCAGTCTCCCTGCAACCCTGCATAGACCCTTTTACCTCTCAGAGCATTCTGTCGACCACAGACTCAACCTGACACTCATCCAAAGCCCCATTGCCCCAATCGATGTTGGCCTCTAGGCCCATTTCCCCTACTAACATCAGCATACTAACCGATGCCAGCAACCTTAACCAAATCAATGTCAGCAGACTAACCGGCGTCGGTGACTGTGGAAGACCAACAACAAAATACAGGTATGCATTGTCTCTATTTATTTTGCTTAGTCTTTCATTAGTTATCTTTATTTGACATTCTTTTATCAACTGGTGGACTGTCATCCCACAAGGAAGTCTTTGCACTTCTGGGACCAAGCTTTTGCTTGGCAGTCCACCTTACATCCATATAACAATCTCTATGTTTGAGTCTCTTTCTTCTACAGGTGTCATCCTCCAGAGCCAAAGAGGAGTCCCTACAACATCTGGATAACGGTGCACAAACTTCATCTGGGTACGTACAAAACCCTGACCATTATCTTAGTTTCTTTCATCTTTTGAATGTGGAAAAGTGAAAAACTATTAGAAACAATAATCTATAATGGAAAATATGTTAATTTACAAGAAACATTTGAAGAAGTGGATGAAGATGATGATGGAGTGTTTGAAGAAGAGATTTTGAGTACCAATGAAGAGATTGGGAGAGAGAATGTATTGCATGTCACAAATGAGGATGAGAAAGAAAATCAAGTAGATGCTGATAGGAGTGATCTGGATTCATAAGTGTTAATATCTAGCTGAAATAAGGGATAGTCATATTGATAGTCTGATACCTATAATTGTAAACATCTTCTTAGTTTTTGACTAAATATTCTTTTTAATCTATAAACTTAATTCTATTTTAAATTTCCATTTTAACGTATGAACTAAATAAAGTTTTACTAATTTAAGTTGTTGATTTATACATTATTATTTATTTAGACTTCAGTAAATGAGGAAAATGACTATAAGGCACAAATTAGTAGATGATAGTGATCATAATGCTGAAATTTCATTGATAGATTATGAGTGCTTTCATAGAGAAAAAGTGGCCAAGAATAATGAATATTTATCATGTCGTGGTTTGACAAATAGGCAAGTTATAAATCCACTAAGTAGTATATTATTTATTTAATAGTGTTTAATGAAATTTTATAGGCAAGAGATTTATATATATAAGAAATAACATGATATTTTTTTGTTTTATAGGCAAGAAAAAGAGTGAAAAAAATTGCAGAGAAAAAATAAAAGGAAAGAAAAGATACAGTGTTGCCATCTCATAGAAGCCAACACATTTATGACTCAACAAATATAGTTGATGAAAACAATAGTTGTGATGATGTGTAGCCTAATATAGCATATGGTGATGTACAACCTACTATATCACATGGTGATGTGAAACTTGATATAGTACATGGTTATGTAAATATGATATAGCACATGGTGATGTGCAACATCATGATGATCTCCTAGCACAAAGTCTAAGATAGATTATTGAAAAAAATCAAAGCAAAGGAACAACAGGTCTACAAATGATTTATTTAACATTAAAAGATGTGTTTTAAGTGAAATATGTGGAGACTGGTACTAATCTACCTACTCATGCCACACTTGATGTGGCCAAGGAGCATGAAGTTCCAATTAATGAATGCCATGAAGAGAGGTCATTTACATCTATTGTGCCTCAGAGTGCACCTATTGCATCCAAAATTTTTGATAGAACTAGTGGATCAACCATAAATAATGGTAGTGGTTTAATAGAATATGTGTTTACTTTTGTCAAAAGACAAAGATTGAGTCAATATTTACATATATCTATAGAGAGGAATGCAAAAGAAATAAAATTAGAAGGAAAGAAGCCATTTTTGGTTGAGGTATCAAGAGATGGTGAGCCCACTGGGTCAAATACTACAAAGTTGGCCTTTGAGTTGGGTGTAAGATGTAGGGCCCATTTAGATATTTACAAATCAAGTTTTGAAGAGAAAGATCCATGAACTATGGAAAATGTTATAAAAAAATGGAAAATGCTTTTGAGACTACTGGTGGATAAATCCCTAGAAAATATTACAAGCAAAAGATGAGAATTTTGATGAATAATTTTAGTTACAATTATAGAAAAATAATCATTGAGGGAAAAGATAGGTTATACTCCACTCTATCTCCCAAATATTAGGAGGCATTGAAATAAAGTATGAATTTTGAAGAATATTTGGCAAAAAGTAACAAAGGCAAGAGAGTAAGAGATAATGTGAGGGCTGGATATACATTTTGCTGAGGTGGGTTGTAGGCCAAAATGGACAAATTTACAGTAAGTGTATGGAATTTTGGTTTAATTCACATTATGCTATTTATTTATTTATTTTAATAAATTTAATATATCTTGAAATTGACACTGTATTTTGGATGGAAAATAGTAATATAAAATTAGGTGTAAAAGATATTGTCAATTATATGGTAGCACTAGATCGACCTAATAAATCTAAGAGTGGGATGAAGTGGAAATATAGTTCATCAATAAAGGTTTCACAAAAATATGTTAAATGCCTAGTAGGAGGCTCTCTAGATCATGTCAACTCAAATTAAGGGTACCAATAGGCAATGTGTTGCATATTCAATCTGACTTAGTAAGTTTCCTAGTTGGTTACCTCTATTAACCCTATAATTTCTGCATGGAATGAGCATAAATCGATGAATTCAAATGAGGTAAGAGGATCTATTGATCTCATTTCTTCTTGTTTGGAATTTTTTTATATAAATGCCTCTTAATATGTATATTATTGAAATCTGAGTGTAGGAGAATCCAACCTAGTTTCTTTATTGTTAGAGTGATCTAGAAAATTGTTCTTTTGGATAAATTTATAGCTTGCATTCTTTACTTGACTATTGAATGCTTTGTATATTTTTTTGCATGATGGTTAAACCACATATAGAGACATTTTATCAAAGTAGTAGGAAAACAAAATTTCCTTCATGATGTTAATAGAGATACCAATATTGATAGTGATCATGATGAATTGGACAAGAATATGTATCACAATCATCATAGTTATGCTGAATTAGTTGAGGTAATATAATAGTTGTCAGTTATCTATCCCAATGTTTTATCATTATTCATGCTTAAAATGTTCTTTTAACTTAGTAGAGTTTAATTTGTTGTTAACTATTTCTACAATACTTGCTTCAATCTTGTTTTGGAGGGATTTGAGACTCATTTCCTTATCTAGGAACAATATTCTATTATATTCCTTCCAGAGTCCCCAAATTAGAATTATGGGACTTATCAACCATAAACAATGATAAGTATAATGTATTTTGGTATTGGGATAATATTGAAACAAAGTCATTATATCATTGGGAAGGGAACTCTTCCATCCTAGCTTCACACATAACCACCTCTAGCATTCAAAATAGAATTGACAACTAAAATCTTCTCCCTTTGACTTGATTCAACTCTGCCATATCCTAAATTTCCATCAACACCTTGTGAATCCCCTTTCTTTAGGTCATCATTTTCTTCCTCAAGAACCTAGAATCAGTTCAAATTTCCTCTACAACTCTGTACGTGACCATTACCTCACTCTATTTTTATAATATAATGTGTGTTTTATATCTCAATATAATGTGTATTTTTATGTTTTTACATAAATTTATTGATAAAATCAAATAAGGGGATAAAGTATAGGTGTTGGATCTATTTGATGGTGCTATTGTGTGCATTGGGTAGATTCACTCACTATTTATTATACATGGAGTCAAATTGAAAGGAATAGGAGATGCAACTATAAATATTTTAAAGGTCACAAGTAACATACCCCTTGCTTATGAATACAAAATAGATGATGTTTCCCATATAAAAGATAAACAAGAGACCTTCACATGGTGGCCACTATAATATTTGAAAAAAATGACATAGTTGATGTTTATCATGTACTAGCTATTAGACAGCTTGGCCCACTTCTTAATGTAATAGTTTCAATGTGTTGTTCAGGGATATTCTTAGTGTTTTTTTAATCTATTTTAGAGATGTATAAGCAAAAAAGGCATTGTAACTCAATTTTCTCAGTCACAACATTGATAAACACACTTTGCATTAACACATTTTTCAAAGCAAAGACACATATTTTGGTCTTGTATCTATTGTAAGAATACCTTTTCTTAATAATATTTCAATATTTTTCATTCTTAATAGATGTTTCATTATGTGAAAATGAATGATTGATTATGTTTTTCTATGTTTTATGTCATATGTTTGGTTGCACCTGTATCTAATACCCAAACATTTATTAATTCATCTTGAGTTTCAAAGTATAGTAAGCTATATTCCCTAATGTTATAAATGTTGATTCATGATAAATATTCATGGATTCATCATAGTTAGGCTCTACATATTGAGTTGAATAGTATTTACACATTTTATATGGTTTATGAATAAAATTAAGGATCACTGCCATACAACATGGGCCATTTAAAAGTATCATGGCCACATGAATCTAAGACTATTTTTAGTGCTATAATTGGAGGTGACATAATTATTTTCCAACATAATTGGAGCTACTTTTCTTGTGCCTAATATTAAGGTACTCTTATTACTTAATTGGAGGTGACTTAAGCAATCTAGAGCCTAATTGGAATTATGTTTCTTGTACTTATTATTATGCCTTAAATTTTTTCATACTCTTGGCAGCTATAAATTAATAAAGTTAATGGAGTCTTAATCAATATGGTATGTGAAAAATCTAAAATAGGAGTCTAAAATTTAACATATCTCAATAGTTTTTAGATATATATATTTAAAATATCTATACTACTACTACTTATGCATCCAATGAAAACTAAAAATATACCCCTGACTGTAGAATGTAACAAGTAAAATAGTGTAATGGGTATCTTTAATCATCATTTTTAATCCATATTGAAGGCTTTCTAAATTATTATTTCAAGAAGTGAGCATTTAAAATTACATAAATTATATGTTTTTGATATTATAAGTCTGCAAAGAGGGTACAGAGCCCAAGTATAGAAATCCAAAGGGTCATCAAAATAGGCCAAAGACCACTAAAAACTAAAAAATAGTGAATAGACAAAAGCAAAATAGGAATTAACAAACAAACTAGGATAAACCATAACCAAAAAACTAGTTTTTGATCAAATCTTTCCAATCTTCTTTGATGAACTTGAGAAGGTCCTACATACTATCAATTTTTCCTTTTATATCATTATCTTCTTTCAGTAGGTCTATAGAATCAATAGTGAAAAAACCACATGGTGGATAACTTTCAATAAAATAGTGGTTAGCACCTTCATTTTATTTTGAAGGGAATCCAAACCTTTCTTCACTTCCTTCAACTACTTTTCAATTTAGCTATCCTCTTCATTAGTATCCATGAAATCCTGCTTATTAGAATCATAAGTGAGGTCATTTAGATCCTTAAAATAACTAGTTCCCTCCTTCTCTAATTGATGATCAAGATTATATTTATCTTTTAATTTACGTTCTTCCTCCCCTAGATCTAAGGTAGAGGGATTATCCACAGTCTTTACCAATGAAAAATTTCCCCTACCAATCTCCTAGATCTCTTGATATTCATCTTTCTTTCCATACAACTCTAAAATTAAAACCAGACCCTTCCTCTGTAGCCTCCTCACCTTGCGTTTGGGCCTCCAGGTGCTCTTTGTCACTAGCAAAATTTTGAGGCTCCACCCCCACCACTTTATTATTCTTACTCTTTCCCTGAGTGATCTTCTCAAAAAAATTTCAAACAATCAATTTCCTTTTTTATTACCAAAAAGGGAAGGGTTATTTTTTAGCTCCTGCATCCCTTTGATAGCTAAAGAGTGAGAAGGGTCAAGGGATTTAGAGGTCATATCTATCAAGGAGGGACAACCAAAGCCTAGCCAGAGAGGGAAAATATTTCAAACTTAGGGGATAGGTTTGAAGAGGGGGGAAAGGGGCTCTTGTAAAAGGGTAGGGAACCATAGAGACCTAGGGAACCAAATATAACTCTCAGGGGAATGTGATATTCATCAGGGTCACTGTCATGGGAAATATCTAAAACTTACACTTTTAAAGGCTTAAAGGGACACAAGATAAGGTGAAAGTGATAAATCCTAAAGATAAGACTTTGGTGGAGTAGAATGGTGGAGCTAGTTGGGGTTTTTTCTAGGGAATTTCTGATAGACTTAATAGACATCTCTAGGTATGATAGGAGGAAGAAGGGGAAATTAACCAATAGCTTGCAATGAAAGTGATTCAAAGGATAAAAATGGTAATGATAAAATAGATTAAACTAACCTTCAAGAGTAAAATATTTCATGATGGTGAATCATACCTTATCCTAAGGCTAAACAAGCTCTATTTATCAAATCCTCCATACAACTTCAATGTCGCTTATCCTTCAATAAAGAATTTTTTAAACCCATTCAGGTCTTGAAATTTGGTGATTATTTTCAATATTCTACCCTCATAGTGTAAACGTGTGGCCTTAGCAATTGAATCCTCACTAAAAATAAATTCTATACCTCTAACCTAAACTTTACAGTCACCATCCCAGCTTGAAGCAAATTGAATGGAGATGTTATCATCATATCCATTTAGACATTCAATAAAGTGATAAATTCCACCTTCATAACATATACTCTAGAGAATAACATCCACTTTGGTTTCATCACATGATAATGGATCAATTCTAACTATTTATCCTCCCATGATTGAAAGCTTCACTAAATTGTTGCATGGCTAAAAAGGGACCCAGACCAAAGTAAACCACCACTAAGGATTAAAAAAAATTGAATCAAAAAATTTGGAAACTTTCAAAGCCCACACCCAATATTTAGTAAAATTTAGGTAGATCCTATAATGATTTCACATGTGAAAGAGTTTGTTAGGTTTTGACATGCGAGAATGTGCCTTAAAGGATTGAGGTTGCCTCATGTGATATTGATTTTCTTTGATGTGGAAATACTCATAAAAAATGTGATTAGGACACAATGATGACTGGTGAAATTGGTGAATAAAAATGACTAAATATACTGCAAAATTGATCAAAATGATCATTAAAATTAATGACTAAATACCCTACCAATGGATAGAAATCAGTGAATTAAAATGACTAAATAAGTGACTAGTTGATAATAATCAATGACTAAATTAATGACAATATATTAGTGGATATAAAATTACTAAGTGACCATATTAAAATAGTCAATGACTAAATATACTACAAAATTGATTAATCAAAACAACCAGTAAATGACTAAAAAAGGTTTAGTCATCAATTTGGTCATGTTATAAATGACTGGCAATAAACTATTAATGATCATGTATGGTCATTTATATGTAGTTTTTAATAGTTTTTAAATCATATATTTATGTTTTTATACTAGTTATTTGATAGTAAACAAAAGCTTGATGTGTTTCCTCTTCATTCAATTCAAGTTGATCAACCCTTTATGTAATGGGGTTTGAATTTCGTAGGCCTAATCTACCCACATTCTAATGCTAGACATAAATGGGTGTTAGCTGATAAAGATTACTTTACAAGGTGGGTTTATGTTTTTTCTCTTAAGGAAGTAAATGAAAGTTTAGTTCTAGACTTATATGAAGGCATAGCGACAAGGTTTGTATCTCCTTCAATAATAATTTTAGATAATGCATTAGCTTTACTTGGAATGAAGACAAGTGAATGGGATTTGAAACATAGCATCTATCTTAGTAATTTCTCAAACTATTATCCATAATTTAATGGACTAGATAAGTCCACCAACAAAAATCTAATTATAATCATAAACAGAACAATGGAGGAGAACCAAAGGACTTAGCATTCCAAGTTAAAGATAAAACTTTGGGCTCATAGGATCACCCCAAAAAGAGCCATTGGAAACTCACCATATACACTTATTTATGGGAGAGAAGCTAGACTGATTATTTCACTTGAGCTACTAGCCTTGGATCTCACTTATCAACTAGAATTGATGGAAAATGAAAGCATGAAATTCAGGTTGTGTGAGTTGATGGAGCTTGAGGAGACAATAAATCAAGTTATGCAAACTATGAGAGCTCACCAAGATAAAAAGAAGAAATAATTTGAAAATAAATCCATGCCAAGAAGTTTCAAAGAGGGAGATATTTTTCTAAAGTGGGATGAAGATAGGGATAAGCCTGGAAGATAGACAAAGTTTGACACTTTATGAAGTGGCCCTTATGTTATCACCCAATGCAAGAAACACAATATTTCTAAACTCTCAAAGTTGGATGGAGAGAAGCTTCATATCCAAATCAATTAGATATATCTCAAACATTTCTACTAATGTAATCCTCTCTCTTTGTACATAGTTTGTTGTTTTCCTTATTTTCCCTAAGTGCGTATGCACATGTGTGAGTCTTGTTTGTGTCTTGCTTTGTCTTGTGTTTGTTTGGTGTGGTGTGTTTGTTTTGTGTGTGTTTTAGGAAATTAATTTCTAGTTTTATTCAATAATTTATTTACTCCTTTTTCCCAATATAGGATAAGGCTATTGATCCTTAGTATAGCAGGCATAATACCTCTATGAGTCAATGATTTGTTGACCAAATTTAACTTTTGGGTCAAATTGGGGCACCCCTATGTAAAACCTTAGATTTATAGATGTTTTGGGTGGAATAATATCTTTCCATGAGGTGTTTTATAGGTCATTTAATGTTAGTCAATCATATATTAGCCTTGGTCATAAATTTTATTAGCCAACATGTACTTTTGAATCATTTTAGAGGTCAAAAAGGTGCATTTAATGCTTTGTATAGGTTTATTGGGAAATTTGAAGGTTTAAAATGTTTATTTCACATGAAATGTGTCTTATGAGGTCTTAATTAACTAAAACCAATTGAAAATTGGTAGGTTATTTAGAAAAAGGTATTTTTCTTGAAGGAAAAGGTGAATTTGTCACTTGTACAACCTCCTTGGGAAGTGTGCCACATGGGAAATGATAATAAAATTCTTATTAATCTTACCCATGATAAATTACATGTTTTTTTATGTATAATTTTAATTTATTTCTCAAAACCATTCTACTTATTTTCAGCCCTTTTTGGCAAGCAAAAATGACTTACAAGTTTGTACTTGGTATGGATAGCTCATGAGGTTTCAAGACAAATTATTTTGGGAGATGATATTATAATAATTTAAATTAATTTTAATATAAATATTAAAAATATTTATCAATTGTGATTTATGAACCATTGCTTGCAAGTTGACTATGCTCTTTTACTAGATATTTTATGTACCCTAGAGGTTTTGCTTCATTATAAGTAATTTTGAACAAACCAATTGCTAAGGTGGGATATAGAGGATGTTTAATTATTCCTTAGATATTATCAATTCTTAGTTTCATATATCATAATGTTTGGATGAGTAAATTAGTCCATGATGCAAGAAGGTATCACCATGTGCAGTTTAACTAAAGTGTTTCTTGTTTGCTAAGTGTTTTCTACTATAGGGGTCTCTTTAAGTTGGAAAATGGTGTTGAAAAATTATAATGGTAATATTTACACATTATTCATTTTTTTAATTTCACCATGTCATCATTTGGGTAGTTTGTAACCTTGTCATTCTTCACAGTCAACTTCATGCTTAGTTTCACTTACAGTCACCTATATAAGCTTGTTCAACTTATCCATGGATTTTTAATTATAATTATTTAGTTTTAAAAGCCATAAAGATTTGAATATATCACATTTATATGTTTTTAAAAGTTATAAATGTGTTCCCAATCATGTCCACCATGCTAAAATAGCCATTTGATGTTTTTGATTGCTTTATTCCACGTATATGCAAGTGATTTCCATGTTGATAAGGTGTGTTGAATCTATTTTTAAGGTTTACTTGATGAATATAACTTAATTTAAGGTTTAAAAATTCATTTTAGGTGTTTGGAATCTATTACCTAACATGTTCTTGCTCAACTCCATGTCCTGCCTACATAAATCATCCTAATGTACACCTATAGGGCCTTGCTGACATCATACTAAGGTGTGGAAGGGTAAAAGATGTTTTCCAACCTCCTAGAATTGATATAGGTGAATTTTCATGTTTAATTTAAGCATACAAAGTTCAATTTAATATATTTTTTCATGTTGTTCATATCTAGTTCACTATATATAGCCAAAACATCCACCTACAAGTGGCTGAGCAGGGTGATTAAATTCTTAGATTTTGAGGGTGAAGCAACTTGACACCCACTTAAGGATGTGGGATGCATAATCAAGCCTTGATAGACCAATTCAAGTGGAAATTGAGAAAAAGAGGTGTATGATCATGTTGAAGAGACAAAGGGCTATGTTCTAGGAAATTGTCCCTAAAGTGTCAAAATAGAGGTCAGGGGGATTTTTTGAGTATCTCAAAGCATGCTTTAAATTTTTTCCAAGGCATCTAACCTAACCCATCTTGCAGACGCTAGCATAAAAAAAACTCTACCAAGAATTAAGGTTTAATATTAGAGAGAGATAGGGTTTTGAAGGCCTCAAACATGTTCTAAAACACACTGAGATGTTTTAGTAACATCTACAGGCTTGAAGATACAAATGAAGTTTGACACTCTAAAGAGAAACATTGAAAATTTTCATGGATAAGATGGCTTCAATAGATGGAAGGTTAAACTAATATCTTGAAATTAATTAGTAAAGGATTAAAATGTTCCCTTTCAACCCCCATTAATGTCTACATGTATGCCTTGTATAGAGAACACACACCTACATTAGGGTTAGATTAATTACCCCAACCTTAATGCCTTTTTGATGCTTTGGGGTCATAGAAAGGTGAGTAAAGTATCAATTTTAAATTTTTTGATCAAATAGGATTAAATGTAGGTTCTTTATCATCTTTACCAGACCCATTTGAAGTAATAAATGATACAGGAATCAATGAGAAGCAAAGTGTCTTAGTCAATAGTTAAAAGGTAGCATGAGTGTGTAAGTGTGGTTGTAGGTCACTTAGAGTGATTTTAATGTGAGGGAAGGAGATTTTGTGACCTCAATATTTTTCAATATAATTCATTTAAGCTCATGGACAAACTAAATAGAGGCAGAGTAACCTATAGTTAGGTTTATAGATAGGGTTATCCCAGTCATGGTAAAAGGAAAGACAGTCATGAACCCAATGAGCATACATGGTGAAAAAAACATATAGGAAGATATAAAATGATTTTTTCTCAATAGGGGGTCAATAAATTATTTTTACATGATGATAAATTTTAGTTAAATCCATATGCATCATAGGTAGGGGTATGTTAGTCTAACAGGGTATGAGATAGTGACCCTAAGCTAAATATCTCAAATGGTGATTTAAATGTTTCACAGGAAGAATAATGGTGAAAATATATGTTTTTTTACATCATTATTGATTCAAGGAGTTCCAAAAACATCAACATCCAAGTCCTAGCATTCTCATAATGTACCTACATCTGTTAACTAGGGTTTCTCAGTCCTATGGAAAAGGGGCTCAGTTTGGTGACTTCAAACTACAAATGAAACCAAATGGAAACTCAAGATTGATGAGGTAAGGTATACCACCAAATTAAAATTATAGAGACTTAATAAAATACTATAAGGGATAAAAAATGTTACATAGACCCCAAGACCCCTATGTGCACTTATAACAGGGTGCAAACTATTAAGGGTAAGGTGAAACATGGATTCTTTGGAGAAATAAGGGGATTATGGACAAGGTAAAGTGTTTTATTAATAATAAAAAATTTGTTTTATAATCTCAAAAATCTTCCAAGATGTCCATCCACTTTTCCTTACTTGGCCAAAGGGGCAACAATCCCTACAAAGAGCCAAGAAACCTCTTAGCATAATAGATGAACATGTGGAATCCAAGGAAAAGAGTGTTTATGGATGATTTCAAAGATTAAATAGAATAAATAAGATATTTTAAACATTTTATATCAACCTATAGGAATTTTAATTTCTTGTAGAGGTCACTCTTAGGAAGGTTTGAGGAAAATGTAGGAAAATAGGCTTTTTAGAGGCATTTTGGGGGCATTTGGAGTTGGTTAGACACCTAAACCATTAAATAAAGAAAAAAAACTTGGTAAAAATGATCATAAATTATTGTAATATCTCCAAAAATATTCAATTTTCTATATGTATGAGGGTTATACCTCACTATTTTATCTCATAAGTCAACCAATCTAAGAAAATCAGGGTTTGGGAAAGTGAGCTAATGAGGGAAAAATGAGTAAAAAACTTGATATGGAGCTTTGGGAACCTCATGAAAAAAATTATTAATGTGAATGGAAGGTTTAAAGTTGTTAATAAGTAATATACCAATATCATACCTCTCTCTAAACCAAAATTCCCCTTACATAGTCTAACTAGGCAAGCTTTCACTAAGCTTCGTTGGTGAATGAGAGAAAAGGAAGAAATGGAGTAATTGGAAGGTTGTGTGGTGATCATAAATGTTTTAATGAATAATTAATAATTAATATATTCCAATCCAAACATTAAATACCAACTCAGATAGCCCAAACATGAAAATTTTATGTTAGACCCTTCAGGCCTTCAAAGGACCAAGAACCAATTTGGGGTCCATTTTCATTTCCAACTCTTGGTGGGCTATCCAAATGATTTTAACATGTTAAATAGATGAAATTATATTTATGTAAGCTTTTTTAGTTCAATTAAACATACAATAAATCTAATTCTAACCTTAAAATAGTTTAAGTGTGTAGGAAAAGAGGAAAACAAGCTCAATGGGTGTCTTCAAGTGCTCATATCTTTTATAAGACTATGCATGGGAATGAAAGGAATTTAGAGGATTTATAAAGGTCACTTGGATTAAATTTTGTGTAATTTAGTATCATATTTAATGTCAATGCTTTATGAACAAAGCTTAAGACCTAGAACCACCTAAAACCCTACTAAACCCTCAGCCAAGTCCCAATGGAGAAAATGAGCATGGAAAGTTGTCCTAATGAAATTTTTTGGAAATTAAATTTATTTTAACATTCATAGGACTTCCTCAAGATATCTCATACCAAGATGAGTTGTACAAAATTATATGGACAACATGCTAAATAGGGTTTTATTTACCATTTTGTATGTTATGTAGGCCATAAGAAGAGTCTAAATATTAAATAAAGTTTTGGTGGAATATTATTACTTATAATAACTCCATATTACCAATTTATTTTATGAACAAACTTCTAAGTGTCCAAACCATAGCTCTCCTTCTAGCTAGTAAAAACTGACATAGTGGACATAAGGGTGAGAAGAGTGAAAAATCTAAGTGTGAGCCTTTTTAAATCATTAATTATTACTATAATGATATGTAGGATCTTACTAGGTGTAATTAACTCCATAACATGTATTTTAATGGAAAGTTTAAGGCATTTTTTAGGCCAAGTGTGAGGGGTGACTGAAAAGGGAGTCTTTTAGACTATAGATCATGATGGTTGCCTTTAAAGAGTTCAAAAATGAGTAACAATAAAAAATGCATGGATATGAATGATTTAAGGCATTACATATTATCCTAATAATCATACCTATCCCTAGTTAGTGGTGGGATGTTCAAACATGTTCAAATTATGAAGGTAGTTTTTTGAGCCAAGACTAGGAATTTTATGCCATTTTTCATAAGTTTCATGACTTGTATGAACACTTGGTCCTCATAAAATTGAATGGATCATATAATATATATTTATGATGTAACTTTAAACTCTTCACATAGTGAAAATTTCCCAAGTGACCTTTGGAATTCCCTTGTCTTGCTCTTCTATTAAAAGCTATAAATATTGACTCTTTTGGCTCTTTTTAGCAAACTTCATTGGTTGATAGTGAAACCCTAGATAATTTTTTACTTGAATATATCTTGAATAAATAAATAAATTGAATTTTTCTACTTTCATTATGTAAAATTTAGTGTTGATGCAATCTTGTTGGTCCTACCTAGTAGAAGATGATCTTTTCTAGCATGTTATCTTTGATTGTTCTTTAATGTACATAAGAGTAATTGTCACAGGCCTTTGTTAGTGTTATATATTAAGTGTATTTGTTTTATATAAGTTTTTATGACGTTATTCCCAAAATGAATAATTTATTACCATCTTAAGCATTCAAATACCTCTTGAACATAACTTATGAAATATTGATGTGACAATGCATCTTGAGTTGTGAGTCTTGAGTGATGGAAGATTTATTTAGCTCTAAGTAGTATATTTTATGTTAATAGGAGGAAATTAAATATTTATGAATCAAATTTTAGTTTTATTATTATTTTTATATACCTTTTTCATCCAATTTTGATAGCTAAGAAAGTACATCAAAGAGTGCATCAAGGGAACTAGCCCTTCTAGAGATTCATCTCAACAAATTATTATCCACAACAAGAGAGATGTTTTCATTATGAAAATTATATGAAGATAGATATAAATATACTCAGTGGTTTAAAATACAAGTTGTAACACATATAATTTAAATAATAAAGGTTGGCATGGAACCCACAATCACATAGAAGAGTACAAGGAAAGGACATTGGCAAATGTCTAAAGGCACACACAAGACATAAAAGAAAAGGACATTGGCAAATGTCCTAAGGAACATACAAGAGGAAATAAATAACTAATAAATTAAATCATATATATCTACACAAATCAAGAAAATAAATCATGTAATAACTAGAAATACAATTGCATCTAACTAATCAAAGTAAGAGGGAAAGTATGCAAGACATGTTAGTACAAGACTAGGTATATGCTAAGAAATACACAAGTGCTATATACTAGTTAGATGTCAATATAGTAGTCTATGTAAGCTATTAAATGATTTACATCAACATGATAACTATAGTGTGTGGTTTAGGAATGATATAACTTAGATTGTGTAGTCATGTATAGGATGCCCTTAGTGGGTATGTATATCGATGTAGAATTAGGATGCCCCCTTAATGGGTAGGGTGAAGTAATCAAATAGATATATTTCATTGCACACACTCAAAGAAGATAAAGTGAATCATGATAATGTAGATAAATTGACAAGCAATACCATAGAATAACAAATGTAATTCTAGTATAGTAGTAGCAATGTAAAGCATGGATAATGCATACAATCAAAATATTTTTTATATTTTTAAGTTATCTGCATGTTTTTGTATTTTGAAATATTTGAATGTTTTTGAATTTTGATATTTTTAATTATTTTGAGATATGTACAATCAATCACATGAAGACTATGTACAAGAAATTGAAAGAATCTATATACAAAAAAAATTAGGAAATAATGATACTAATTGACGAGTCTCAGGGGAGACTCCCTATCATGGTGTCCTATATTAAGGAGAGGAATCATGCATGATCATAAATCATGATAGAAATGTTGAGTCTATGGCTCTAAAATTTATATATGTTGTAAATATCTAAAATCAATGAAGTAGAAACTAAGTGTGGGGTCCCCCTATAACTTTAAATATTGGATGCAAATGTAGGGCTCTTAAGGACCCATCTAGTTGTAGGAGAAGCTCTTTGAATATTTTATTTTTGAGTAGATTCATGAGATATCAATTATACTACCTTGGGTGCAAACATTATATCTATAAGTTATCTAAAATCCTAAAGTTGTGGAGGTGTATGAACTCTCTATGCTGGCGATGGATGCCTCAACTATGTCTGAATTGGAAATAAAGGAGGAACTATAACTGGTGGCAAAACTAAAATTAGTGACTACAAAGTAGAAGATGGCTCTGAAGTGGGGAGTGGTAATTCATATGCAACTCCACCAACTTTAACAACCTAATTATCATGAATGAATTCAATGCTTTTTTGAATTGTAGAATGTAGTGCTCAAAGTTTTTGAATCCATGGTCAACCAAGTAACATATATAAAACTCCTACACTAGGAACTATAGTGAATGGTGTGGCCACATGTGTTAGACCAACTTGTAGAGGAAGTACAATATCACCTAATGAACTCTATATGTGCCCACTAAATCAACTAATAGATATGTTTGTTAGGATAATATCCTTCTCTAAATATCCCAAAAGTTGAAACAATGTCATGGTACACATGTTCACATTGGATCCATTGTCTATGTGAACACTATGAATATGATGATTATGAATGTAATCTCTAATAAAGAGTGCATGATAATCTGGATCATCCTTGATCATCTCTCACTATGAGAAGGAGATGGAAGATCTATATGGAACTCTATAATTTTATACACCAATCATGTTTCTCAAAGGATGTGTCTCAACTAAAGGTGACCTATATGTATATGGTGGTAGATGTTCATGATATGCATGGTGAACCCATGATGTGTCCCATGTCTCTTGTTTATAATTTTATGGAAAAGGATTTGATAATATTTGAAAATCTTTCTCCTATGTTTGATTTATTTGAGGAGGCTCAATTGAAGTGTCAAGAACTATATGATTTCCATCTATTAAATCTTATATCTTGTGTCTCAAACTGATACATCTATTTATTTTATGTCCTGGTGCTTTGTGAAACTCATAGAATGCATGTTGATCATAAAACTATGGAAGAGGCTTTATTGGGTCAACTTCCCAAATAAGGAGAGATATGATGTTATATTCCAATAGCTACTGTAAAACTCAAGTTGGAGAAATTGGTAAATTGGTGAAGTTTCACTGAGGAGGTGCTAATGAAACCACTCATTGAGGGGGATCCAAATTCACATTAACTATCAATTGATTTTGATTCTTGTTATCATTGACCTGGAATTTTTATGGAATATTGTTGATACTCTTGTTTTTTTTGAGATACTCATATACTTGAGTTTCCCCATTGAAATTAATTTGACTTCTCATTCATTTAGTGTGTGACATAATTTAGTGAATGAAGAGAATATTTTGAACATAATTGATTCATGTAAAGCTGGTAGGATACTCTATTTGAAAAAATCTTGTAACTCTTGATCTATAATGGGGCTAGTCATGCTAACCAAAATAATTTGATATTGAAGAACATAATATATGAGATGATCATTTGACCTTTGTTTCTATTGTGTAACTTGGGCATATGAAACCTTATCACCAATGTTAATTCTAGAATGAGATAGGAACATGTTGGCTAAAAAATTGAATGCATTGACCAACTAATTTCATAAACTATAGAACCATTGTAAATCATAATCCTTTAAGATTCATGGAAATATCTTGGTAAGTAACTAGTCATTAGGCATATAGTCCAAGCATGTTGTGTGAAAGGCTCTCAAATGTGTCTTTCGTTCACCCTTTCCATCATATAGAGTATGTTTAGGTTGAATAAAACCTTGTGGAAAGGGTTTAGAATAAATGTGACATGTCAATGGTTTATTCAATAGAGCAAAAGAATCTAAAGCCTATGGGTCTAGAGGCACCTTTCCCAAGATGTATCACCTTGGATTAAAGAGATATTATCTCTTACATAAGGGCCACCACATTAGGAGACAAAGATGTATTAGATGTAAATGATGACATAGAGGTAAGTTGGACTACTATAGGGGGTTGTTGAGACATAATTTCCCCTGTAGTTTCATTTGTAACTAGTTACTCTAAATAAATAGAAGATTCAACTTGCTTAGCCTTTTTAATTTCCATAATAGATTTTAAGATAAGAGTATGATCTTAGGTCTGGTCTCAGAGTCTTTCTTGAAAAATTTATAGGATCAAATATTTGTTGAGGAAAAATTCATTATCAACAATTGATGGAAGTGGATCAATAGTCTAATATGGTGGATCATGAACATTGGTGTGTACATCATCATTATTATTTTCATATTGCTTATTATTAGAGATATATTTATTGAAATTAGTATAATATAGATGTGTAGAATATAAAATAGGAACCTGAGTTGGTTGTCTATCCATGGTATATGGTCAAGTTGTCTAAACTTGGGTGAATTTAGGAAGGTTCCCACTAAGTCTTACACTTCGTCTTGAAGGAAGGAATACAAAAAAATTAGGTGGCGTAAGGGAAAAAAATTGGATAATAGTAGAAAAGATTAAATGGATATAATCTAAACAAAGAACAAAAATATGCATAAAAAGGATATGAAGTTCACACACATGTAAGGTGATACCTCAATAAGCAAATAAGAACTATTACATGCAACTAGGGTTTGAAAGATAATTATTTGAACAATTTACTATGAAAATTTGAAATTAAAAGTAAATTTTTGAGCTATATATGCAAGTAAAAAATCAAAAATTTAATGGAAAATTTGTGATTTAATAGGACCTAGTAGATGCTACTAGGGTTTTGAAAAATAAATGTTTTTGAAAATTACTATTGAATTTTTAAATTTGAATGTATTTTCTAATTTAAATATTTAACTAAAAAATTATAAAATTATTGGAAAATTACTGGGACCTAGTATGGGCAACTAAGGTTTGAAAGAAAATTATTTTAAAATCACTACAAATTTTTTAATTTTAATGATAATTTTTTATTTTATTACATAGGTACAAAATAAAAAAATATATAGAAAAAATTAGTTATAAATTTACCCGAGGGTTTTTAGGGGTTTTATGCACAAACAATGTAATTCGGGTTCATGAAAGATCCCAAACTAGGATTGAAAGCAAATAAAATTGATTTCCACTAATTACAGCATTCAATCACTTGGACAAAGATATAAAACCGAATGAACTGATACTATAGCCCAGATGTTATAAAATTATTACAGATTGGTCTCAAAACCCAATTATTATAACAACTACCAAACTGGAAATAAAAAACCTGGGATTGTGTGCTCTCGGCCTACTGTGTCCAGAAAACATAGTCGCTGATGTCGATCACTGATGATGCCGATGTCGGTCATCTGGTGGGCGATCTTTGACTACCTGTGTCTGCCTATGATTGCCTGACTGCCGGTGTCGGTCGCTAATCGGCCGATGTTGGTCTATATGCTGATGCTGGTCTCTGTAAAACCCTGCGGCCGAACTGTGCCCTTTTCTTTTCTCTGACCCTGCTGATACGGCCTGGTGCCGATCTGTCTATCCGTATGGATTCCATACCAAACCTACTCTGACTATAAAATATATAAACCTGGGATCAAAACATAGGATAAATACCTGGAGACCTTTGCATAGGCTGAACCCTGATATCCTCAGTGAATGGCCTCTGAAGCTCCCGATCTGACCAATATGCACAATCTGGATTCCGTCTCGAATCCACCTCTGACAAAGCGATGGGTTTTCATCCAACTCTTCACCAATCTACTGAAGGGTTTCATCCTCAGAGATTCCCACTGAATCACCGATTCAAGCTTCTCAGAATAATTTTTGCAAAAGAAGATATTAGATAATGCAAATGCTTTGCTTTCCCCTTCTTTTAAAGCCTTCCTAGGAAACTTCTAGAAGAAGTCAATTTTATTTTCATAATAATTTAATTAATTAATTAAACCATTATAATAGAAAATTGGGGACATTACAGTCCTCCCTTCCTGGAGATTACTTGTCCTCAAGCAATTCTTTCCAACACCAACTTCCTGGATCCCATGTTATTCTCAAAAACTTGCAAATTCTTCTGTCAAAAACACTAGGCTGGAAAATATCTGTGACTACATTCACCTTGTTTCTTCTAGAGAGTAGTGTGATAATCCTCAATATGTAATTAGCAAATTCACCATCACATACCTTAGACTTAGAAAAAAGCCGCTGCGCTACTCTGATTAACAAACTCTCACAATCCCCATAAGGATGTTGACTTATAATTGGAAAGGAAAATGCCCTACAACAAATAGAATTAGTTACCACATCACCTGTAAAATGAGACTCCATCTTGTGAGATGACCCCTCCTTAGGTCCTCCATCTTGTGCTTCCTTCAAGATAATCTTCCTTACCCCAGAAAGAAATTCTAACTGCATACGGCGGTGATCAATAATGTAGCGCCCAATACCCTGTAACCACTGCATGCCCAAGACCACATCATAATCCTCTAAAGGAAACACATAAAAATCATCGGTCAAAGTGTAATTCCCCATCTGAATGCTGAGCTGTGGAATCCGTTTGGTACAACCCAATACTGCACCATCTGTCACCTTTACCCCGAAACCACCAAACTTCTCATACTGTAATCCACGTCTTCCCACTAACTTCCGGTCAATGAAGTTATGTGTAGCACTTGTATCTACCAAGCTCACTACCCACTTACCCTCAAGTGTACCTTTCAACCGAAAGGCATGAAAGTTAGGATAACTGGAGAGAGTAGCCATAATTGCTTTGGCTGATGCCAAAGGCTCTGGGGTGTCTAACTCCAACTGTATCTGATCCTGCTCAATATTATCCTCAATGTCCGTATTAGGAACCTCCTCATCTCCACACTCAGAAGTTACTTCAATCAAATGAACCTTTCCTTTACCCATGCAATGGTGGCCTGGTTCCCATGGGTCTTTGCAGGAAAAACATAACTTTTTCCTCCTCAAGTCATTCCTAGTCTCCCGATTCATCCAAGGATTTGTAGAGGATGGCCCTTCTTTAATTTGTGGTGTATTGGCCTTCTGTATAGGCCGAGATTCTGCAGCTATTTTATTATCACCCTGATAAGAAGTGGGAACAGTATCCAGTCTCAATGTCACATCAATGGCATCCTTAAGAGTGGCTGGTTGGAAAGCACGTACCAGTCCCTTAAGTCTATCATGTAACCCCTCAATAAATAACATCACACTCCATTTTTGAGGCATATCAGGTACCATAACCGCAATACGTTGAAACTCATTAATATAAGTTTCTGCGTGTCCACTCTGTCTAAGATGAGCCAACTCCCTGTAGTAAAGTTCTGTATCCTTACGGTCAAACCATGCAATAAGTCTCTCAGTGAACTCAGCGTAGGAGTGAACTAAGGCATGATCCTGGGTGACCAATCCATGGTGCCACCAATCATATTCAATCCCCTCTAGATGTAACACTACAAACTGAATGGCCTCACGCTCAGGCATGGGCCTCAAAGAAAGATATATGTCCAGCTTGTGGACCCAAGATCTTGCACTAGTCTATCCAGAGCCATTATATGAAGCCAATGTAATCTTCCCCGTAGCTCTATTGAGGTCATGATTATGATGCTGCTGTGGTGGTCTATTACCTCGATCTCCCCTGAGTCTCGCTGTGTCTCTACGCTGTGCATAATACTGGGGAAGAGGAAAAACCTCTCTAACCTCTGGGGGTAAAGCTCTCCACTCTGCTATAGCTGCCAAAACAGACTCTTGGAACCCCATCTCTGGTGGTTCCACCTGTGCTGGTTGTCCACCTGGTACAAATTGAGGCAGTAATGGTCTATTAGGAGTAGGTGTATGATGATGATGTCACCTAGAGGAATGACGGGAACTCCCCACTGAAGAATGGGAATGGTGACTATGCTGACTGGAGTGATGGGTATGATCACTACTAGTCACTGAAGCTGATCTATTCCTTCTACCTCTGTGTCTATCCACCTCTGAACATTCCATGGTATCCTGTAATCGGTCTAGAGCTTGAACAATCCTGGGCTGGGTAGTGATAAGAGTCCTCATCATCTCCCTTTCTTCTTCATCCTGGTTTCTATGGGCATTCCTCTATTATTCGGCCATGATAGGTGGCTGTCCTAAACCCAACTCTCGCTCGTACTGAGCTCTACTACGTGTAAAATATCTATGGCTTCTATCAAATCTTCCAGGATGCATAGAAATAAAATAGTTTTACCCCTACAGGCTGGCAAGATGCATGGCTCTGATACCACTGAAAGATCCCAAACTAGGATTGAAAGCAAATAAAATTGATTTCCACTAATTACAGCATTCAATCACTTGGACAAAGATATAAAACCAAATGAACTGATACTATAGCCTAGATGTTATAAAATTATTACAGATTGGTCTCAAAACCCAATTATTATAACAACTACCAAACTAGAAATAAAAAACTTGGGATTGCATGCTCTCAGCCTGCTGTGTCCAGAAAACACAGTCACCAATGTCGGTCGCTGATGATGCCGACGTCGGTCATCTGGTGGGCGATCTGTGACTACCTATGTCTGCCTATGACTGCCTAACTGCCAGCGTCGGTCGCTAATCGGCCGATGTCGGTCTATATGCCGATGCCGGTCTCTGTAAAACCCTGTGGCTGAACTGTGCCCTTTTCTTTTCTCTGACCCTGCTGATACGGCCTGGTGCCGATCTGTCTATCCGTACGGATTCCATACCGAACCTGCTCTGACTATAAAATATATAAACTTGGGATCAAAACATAGGATAAATACTTGGAGACCTTTGCATAGGCTGAACCCTGATATCCTCAGTGAATGGCCTCTGAAGCTCTCGATCTGACCAATATGCACAATCTGGATTCCGTCTCGAATCCACCTCTGACAAAGCGATGGGTTTTTGTCCAACTCTTCACCAATCTACTGAAGGGTTTTGTCCTCAGAGATTCCTGCTGAATCACCGATTCAAGCTTCTCAGAATAATTTTTGTAAAAGAAGATATTAGATAATGCAAATGCTTTGCTTTCCCCTTCTTTTAAAGCCTTCCCAGGAAACTTCTAGAAGAAGTCAATTTTATTTTCATAATAATTTAATTAATTAATAAAACCATTATAATAGAAAATTGGGGACATTATAGTTCACCAAATGATTTAACAATTTTGGGAATATTGGTGTATTATTTATAATTTAGTTAAGGGGTTTGAGCTATAAAACTAGGAAATAAATAGATAATAATTCAGCTACTAATTTGTGTAAATTAATTGCAATTTAGACTTTTCTAAAAATAGTAATGAGAGGGAGAAAATCAAACTTAGCTAGAAACTAACTGATATAGTTGAGATAGGCCCTGATACTTGCTATGCAAGACTGGGACACTATCACAAATTAAAATTTGAAATTCATTTTATGATTGGATAGGAGTACCAAAAGTGGATAGGAGTGGCACTAGTGTTGCAGTCTACTTATGCTATTATTGTCCTGAGGATTTGAGATTTTTGGGTCTTATTCTCTAGGTCTGTGTGACCCTATCCGTGAAGTATTGACAACTAGAAGTCTATAGATCTCCCTATAAATAATATTTTCTATTCAAACCCTATCTTCTATTTTGCTTTGATAAATTTTGAGCAAGAGGGGGGTTTAGTGTGTGTAAGATTCATTAGACATGGATCTACACCCCTTGTGTGGGCACGTTACCAATATACAAATACTTTGAAGAGGGATCAAGCCATATGTAGTTCTCCCAATTTATGTGCTTTGTGAAATTGAGTGTATGAATATGAAAAATTCTAAACTAGATGTGCTTGAGGTGGCTAGGGACTAGTGTAAGGATTTGAATAAGCTTGTAAGTGTATTGGTTAGTTGTATGCAAAGAATAGGGAAGATTGTTTGAGTAGTCTTGCTTGTATTCTTGCTTACTTAGTCATATTTTCCAACCCCCTTCCCAAATGATCTTTGAATGGGATTTTATAGGGACTTATTGGTCATGGGTTGAATGTGCTTGCATTAAGTTGATAAAGATAATGATGGAGAATTAGAAGAAATTGACTATTGGGGCTAGAAATGGACTTGGACAACATCATCAAAAGTGGATAGGAGTGGCATCAGCATTATGGTCCTAGTGTGGCACTATTGTACTGAGAAGATGGTACCTAAGAGGATGGATCTATCATGGAAAAAAGTATCTAGATTAGCTGGGATCAATTCTAGAAGTCTTTGAATAATTGGGAATCAATGAAAAGATGCCTGAGGGTCATGAGAGAAAGAAAGAGGGACCTATGGGTTGGGTGTCATTAGCCATGCTCAAGTTACCAATTTTTGAATTTTATATGAAAATACTATGAAACCTCTATAATAAATTAAAGATTATTTTATTCTTTAATTTTTGACACACTAAATTAGGAACAACAATCTCACTCATACATAGAAAATTGCCTATAGTTACAAAAGCATAGTCATGAATAATGTTATCTTTAGATACTATAAGGACACTTAAAAGAAATTAATTCACATTAATAGTTCCTTTGTGACCTATATAACATCTTTTAATAGAAATATCACAAGTTATAGTGTTAATTATTAGTCTTGTAGACTAATTTGTTAAGCTTCACTTTCACAATTCTTACATAGCCAGACAATCCATTTTGGCTTGTATATTTCAAATTTTTAAACTAATTCTTAACATTATATAAATCATGTATAGGTAATTTAAATCCTAAAAAACATCAAAATATGGAATAGATACATTAAATCTTGTCATAGAGTCCCAAACTCTTCACTCCATCTTGCATACCCAAAACTATCATCTATCTTGAGAACTAGTCATAGTGAACATGAATTTCATTACCTATGTGGACACTTTTATGAATTCATGTCATTGTGACACACATCTTCTCACAATAATCATCTCACTTACCTCACCAATAGTCACTAATCATGACTTTACCAAGATAAGAGTAGGCTTCTCAATGCATCTAGTGTACATATACTTATTCTTATGAACTTGGTCAACAATAACCTTATCACAACAAGCACTTCAACACTCTATTTATAATAGTATGTCATATCTTAAGCTTAAGAACACTGCTCATAATCTTTTAATATCACAATCTTGTGTCAAGAACTTATTTAGAACTCAAGGATGTACTAGATCATGCTTAAGCCATGATGGTCACTTACCAAACATCTTTACAAAAACACCTATGGGACATCAATTACACTCAATTATGTTTGAAATCAATGACAACATGAATGACTCAAAACAAAAATAAGAACATACCTCAACATCACCTTCTTATATCCAATCAAATGATTCACTCATCTATCACATTGAGGCTACCACTATTTGTTAAAGCTCATGGTATTAAAATATAATCCAATTTCTTAAACATCAAACTTACCCTTCAGATATGGATTCTTGTGAAATTTCTATAATATGTAAACAATATTTCAAATATTTCTTTTTATTTAACACTATTTACTACCATAACATAAAATTTACCATACTCCATTGTGTAATGTAAACAGAGGTTCTTAATTTCCTTGAATAAACAAATGGGGAAATTTGTGGTGGTTACTATAGTAGACATGATACAACCCAAAAATGATTACGTATGGGTTACTTTTATCCTAATCTATAAAAATACATTGTTAATTTTTCTAAAAAGTGTAATCCTTAACAAATCCATGATGATCTAATCCAAACATCACTGGTTGAGCTCCAAATAGTGGAGTGTCCTTATCCATTATCTATGTGGGGATAATATGTCATTGGTAAATTACCTCGATCACAAGATGGCCTTGTATTTATCATTATTGTTACTGAATATTTTACCAAATGGGTAGAAGCCATGCCTCTTGTTAATGTCATGGGAACTACTATTTCAAAATTTATTCTTAACCAAATCATTTGTCATTTTATATTTCCCCATACTATCATTTACGATAATGGTTGAAATTTCAAAAATAAGGACATAAAATAGTTATGTGCTAAATTTAAAATTTACCACAAATTTTCCACACATTACCATCCATAATGTAATGGCCAAGTAAAGGATACTAAAAAAATTCTAAATAAAATATTACTAAATACTATTAGAGTAACTCATAATAATTGGCACCTTCATTTATATCCTGCACTTTGGGCCTAACATACTAGTATATGTATTGCTCCTAGGGAAACACCATTCTCACTAATATATGGTTCAAAATTAGTATTACCATTAGAATTAAAGCTCGCATCTTTGCATATTTCTCTTCATGGTATAATTCCCAATGACACGTGAAGCTCATCTTCATGCCTTATATCTTCTTGATGAACACCACTTGGCCACTTTAAAACATAACCACAATACAAGGTTTGTGTCACTAAACAACATAATAAAAATCTCAAAGTCCACACATTTAATGTTGGTGACTTAATCCTCAAATTAGAAAAAAAACATGATAAAGAAGGAAAATATGCTAAAAAATAGTGGGGCCCTTAGTAACAAATATTATTGGTCCTAGTACTTATCATCTACAAACTAATTAAGGCCATGTTTCTAAAGAACCCACCAATGTGCAATTTTCTAGTAAATATTTTGTTTAAATATCTCCCTTATTTTCATAATTCTATATATTGTCCTACTAACACTTCTTTTAGGATTTCTCCAATGATTTATCCTTTTTAGAAGTCTATTTTTTTACATAAACCTTAGTCCCCTTCTTTGATCCTTTGGTTTCTACCTTTTATTTAATTCATGAGTTTCATTGTAATACCATGGATAGGACATATTTTTCCTCATGAATACTTTTTTATTTCATACATACATTCCCATGTTTTTTCTCTTTTGATAACATGTTTGTTATTTTACAAAGTTTTTTCATTTTCTTCTTTCTTTTTTGAGTTGTAGCGTAAGACCATGGATATGACTAGGAGTTCCTTGTAAATACCATTTTTCACATTTTACACCAACTTGGGTTTTTATTTTATGAGTTAAAGTGTAAGACCATGGATAGGACCAGGGTCTCCTCATAAACTCTATGTATGCTTTCAAACATTTTTACCAAACTGAGTGTTATTTTTAAAATATTCATAAATGGTTACAAGTTTGTGGTTCCATATTATCAACCTCAAGTTTTTGTTTATTTTGTAGATAAAAATTGCATAACAAATTCTGATAACATATTTCCTTATGCTTACATACATTATTATGATAAGAAATCATACTTAGCTGTCACCGTAGCCCTTTTCACATTGTCACATTTTTATGATATGGGGTAATTCAAATCATTTTATGTTCATTTCACCTTGATTTCCATTCTTTTCATTCAAATTTAGAATAAATAAATTTTAAGTCAAGATAAAACTTTTATTTAACATGAATTAAAAAATCTTAGACACTATGCTCTCTAAGTCCTCTTTTTAGCAATAAAGTCCAAAGTTTTCGAATAATCATCATTTTTAGCACCGATGTTCAGTTCTTTGAATTTATATAAAGGATAAAAAAAGCCATCAAAATTTAAAATATAAATAATTTAAAAAAGATAATATAAAATTAAAAAATTCCACATCACACCAAAATGTGTGACTCATAACACATCTCCTATTCCTAATAAAATCTCAAACTCCACAGTTAGACTCATAATAGAGTCGAGGTCCATCTGTGTCCAATAGGCTAGTAGATTGGGGTAGGAGAATTGAAAATTATCTAGTTATACCTATTTTTTTATGAAATTACCCAATATTCATAGTATATTTATGGATATATAAGGGGTCCTCAGGAATTAGGATCACATTGTGGGAAGGTAGGTCAATTTTAATTTTCATGCATTTAACCTTCATGGGATGATATTCATACTTAATTTGATAAATATTGACCAAATTTGACTTATATTAATATGAGGTCAACCCATAATATTTTAAACTTTTTAAAAAGGTTTCCATGTGTTCTATATGGTGTCATGTTGGTCTGTTATCTCACTTATCCTTCCCCTAGTCTTTATTGAAGCTCATCTTCCTTGAAATGGCCTAGTCAACCAAAGTCAAACATATTCAAGCCTTGGTAAAACTTGTTAAAAATATATTTTTATGTAAAATTATCATAATATGGTATTTATCATGTTCTCATTTGTTTACAAGTCATAAATTGGTCATTTATTATGTCTCATGTGCAAAAAGAGGTCTTTTGGCCACTTTTTAGCCTATTAATTGACTTGTACAAAATTAAAAGAGGGAAAATTTGTCACCAAGGTGAGGTTAAACATTTAATATGTTAGGAAAATTATAACAAAATTCATATGTCAATCAAGAGTTAGTTATAGTTTAAAAATGGGAGTTTTTCCTTATTTTTAGGCCCTTTTGGGCACTTGTACGATCTCTATGATCTAATCTTCAGCTAAAAACATGGGTGGAGTGTCTATTCACCTCCCCAAAACAATTTAATTTTTTTAAATTATAATTCAAAAAATTTCATCTTCAACTTATTTTCCCCCATTTTCTCTTGGCAAACAAAGAAATGTCAACTTCAAGCACTTGGTGTGGACCATACAAGTGGAGTTGGGAGGAGTGTTTATAGGAGTGTATTGTAATATAATTAAAATTAATTTTAATAAAAATAACTTGAAATTTTGTGACTCATCCTTTATGAAAAATGGCTAACACTCCAGGTAGCTTTTTATGGGCTTGCAACCATGAGGGGGTCACTGTTTGAGCTTATCTCAATTTTTATTGATTTGGTCTAATGGGTTTATGTGTTATAGGTGTTTATAAACACTTTTAAATATATTACCATGATTTTTTTTTTTTTAAAAATCTCAAATGTCTAAGAAAGCCTCTTCTAGGCTTGTAGGTACTCCAAACTAGTTTTCCTTCACTTGTAGCTACTTCAGGTGATTTGAAAGAGTTTTATCACATTGGGTGGAGGAAAATGACATTATTAAAATTGTTTTAATCCTTAAATATGCATTTTTAAGTGTTGTAAATAGTTTTCAACTCATAAAATTCCAAAATAATGCCCTCAAGGTCATGTTTATCCTCACCGAGAAATTGATAACCTATAGGCCCTTGCTAACATCATGATAGCATATGTGGAGGAATGGAATGTGCCTCAGATGTTTAAAGTCTTATGTTTTCATTTGATGATCAAGGAAGAGACCCAAAGGCTTAAATCATGTACCTTATTCACTATTTTATTTCACTACCTGTTATCATTCATCACCACCTACAAGTGGCCTAAATAGATAGTGTAGAGGTATTTTGAATGTTTTGAAACTTTAGAGAGGCACCTTGTACCTTAGAGTTGTATGAAAGCATGATATCATGTCTATAATACCTTTTGTAGCTACTTGGTGTTAAAAAATAGTTCATAGGGGAGATGACTATGTTCAGCCATGTACTCCCTAAAAGTTACAAAGAGAGGCCTTAGAAGTTTTTGATTACCTCACTAAATTTAATTACAAGATGATCTAGGAATTAAATTTAGATAAATTTATAGTTACTAGATAGGACAAAAACTTATCCAAGGATGGGGTCAAGGGGATTAGTGGAGGTTAGTGTTGGCATGAGACCTCAATGATACTACCTTGGGTGTGAATATTATAACTAGAAGATGTTTAGAATTATAAAATTATGGTTTCTCTCAAAGAGACCTCTATGGAATTGTATGAGCTCTCTATGATAATGAGGGAGGCCTCAACTATGTTTGAATATGAACTAGAGGAAGAACTGAAACTGGTGGTTGAATTGAAATTGGTGACTGCACTATAGAATATGGCTCTAAAGTGGGGAGTAGTAACTCATATGGAAATCAGCCAACTATAACAACATGATTACTATGAATGAATGTCACACATCTATGAACTATAGAAGGTATTACTCAAAGTTTTTGAATCCATGGTCAACCAAGTAACATATCAAAAACTCCTACACTGGTAACTATAGTAAATAGTATGGCCACATGTGTTAAACCAACCTATAGAGGAATTATAATATCAACCAATGAAATCTATATGTTCCCACTAAATCCACTAATAACTATGTCCATTGGGGTAATATCCTACTTTGAATATCCCAAATTCTGAAATAATGTCATAGTGCACATGTTCACACTAGATCCATTATCTATGAGAACAATATGAGTAGGATGATTATGAATCTAAGCTCTGATAAAAAGTGCATGTTAATTTAAATCATTCTCAATGATCTCCTACTCTGAGAATGAGATGGAAGGTCTAGCTAAAACTCTAGAATTATATACATTAATCATGATTCTCAAAGGATGTATCTCAACTGAAGGTGCCCTATATGTGTTTGGTGGGGGATGTGCATGATATGCATGGTGAACCCTTGATGTTTCCCCTATCTCTTATTTATAATGCTACACAAAAGTATCTAAGAATATTTTCAAAGCTTTATCCTATGTTTTCTTTTCTTGAAAAGGCTCAACTAATGTCCCAAGATTAATAACATTGCCATCTATCAAGTCATGTAACTTGTGTCTCAAATTGATGCATGTATTTTTTGTATGGCCTGGTGCCCTATGAAAATTTCAAAATGCATGATAATAATATACCTATGGAAGAGGATTTATTGGATCAACTTATTGAATTTGAGGGAGAGATATGATATTACATTCCAAAAGCCACTGTAAAACTCTAGCTAGAGAAACTGGTAGATTGGTAAAGGTTCACTGAGGAGGTGTTGATAAAACCACATGTAAAAGGGGCTCAAAAACTTCATTTACTATAGGTTGATTCTAACTCTTACTATCATTGACTTTGAAATTGTATGGGACATTGTTACTCTTATTTTTTGTTTCTGATATACTTTTGTACTTGAGTTTGCCCATTTAAATTAGTTTGACTTACCTTTAATTTAGTGTATGATATAACTTATTAAATGAAGAGAAACTTTTGAACATTATTAACTCATGTAAAAATGGTAAAAGAATCTATTTGAATAGATATTATAACTATTGATCAGCCATTGGGCTAGTCATCTTAGCCAAAATAGTATTATATTGAAGAACATAATTTTTGAGATGCTCATTTGACCTTTGTTTTTGTTGTGAAATTTTAGCATAAGAAAACTTGTCCCCTATGTTAATGCTGAAATGAGGTAGGAACATGTTAGCTAAAAGATTGAATGCATTGACTCACTGATTCGGTAGACTATAGAACCATTATAGAGAGTAATCCTTTAAACTCTATGGGAATAACTTGGTTAGTAACCAATAATATGGAACATAGTCCAAGCATGCTACATGAAAATCTCTCAAATGTGTCTCTAGATCACCCTTTTCATCATATATAATGATCTTGGGTTGAACAAAATTTGGTGGCAAGGGTGTAGAAGTGATATGACATACCAATGGTGTATGAACTAGAGAAAAAGAATAGAAAGCCTATGTTGGTCTAAACACACCTTTCCTAAGATGTATCACCTTGGATTGAATATATTTTATCTCTTTCACAAGGGCTACCACATCAAGAGATACATATGTACTAGTTGTAGCTAGTGGTATAGAGGAAGGTTGGGATACTATAGGGGGTTATTGAGACATAGTTTCCCTTGTAGTGTCATTTATAACTAGTTTCTCTATGGTTTGAGAATATTGACCATTATTCATTATTTTTTGTTCTTTTTTTATTATTTTAAGAATATCATCTTACATATCGAGAGGTTTAGTTAAGAGTTATTAAAGTTCCCTTTTATCAGTTTCATCAAAACTAGTGTATTAGGCCATTATTAAGGTAGGAAAACAAATTGAAATTTGATTGAATTTTTTGTTGTAATAATTTTTAATAAGTAAGGTTATATGGAAGGAAATTAATAAAAATATAATATGTAAATTCCTAAAAATAACAAATGAAAAAGTGCATAAAAAGGATATGAAGCTCACAAACATGTAAGGTGATACCTCAATAATCAAATAGGAGCTAGTACATGCAACTAGGGTTTTTAATGAAATTATTTTAAAAATTACTAAGGAATTTTAAATTTTGATGCAAATTTTTGATTGAAATATGTAATTAAAAAAATCAAAATAATATAGGAAAAATACTTAGAAAAAATTGGGACCTAGTATGGGCAACTAGGGTTTGAAAAAAATTATTTTAAGAAATAATAAAAAAATTTAAAATGTAATGCTAATTTATGATTTTATTATGAAATTAAAATTCAAAAAAATATTTAAAAATTATTAAGCAATTTACCTTAGGGTTTCTAGGGTTTTTTATGCATAAATGAAGTAAGTCGGGTTCACCAAATGATTTAACAATTTTGAGAATATTGTATTATTATTCCTAATATAGTTAAGGGTCTAAGTTAAATAAATAAATAATATTAAAATAATTAATCTAATAATTTGTATAATTTGACTGTAATTTGAATCTTTCTAAAAATAGTAATAAGGGAGAGAAACTAAGACTTAGCTAGAAACTAATTGAGATGGCTATTACAGGGTTTGGAATTTACTATGCAAGATTGGGATAGTGTCACAAACTAGGATCTAACCTTTGTTTCATGATTTGATAGGAGAACCAAAATAGGACAGCCTCAGTTCCAACACTATAGTCCTTTTTATCACTATTTTTTAAGAGACCTAATCTTTCTAGGTTTGGTTCACTTTGTCTATGTGATCTTGCTTGTTAAATTTTGACTGCTAGATGTCCATAAAACTCCTTGCATAGCTTATTTATTATTCAAACCCAAGATTCCATTGTGATTTGACCAAATTTGGGAAAGAGGGAGTTAGTGTGTGTAATATGCACTGAACGTGTATCCATAACCTTTATGTGGGCATGCTGCCTACATACCGATACTCTAAAGAGGGATCAAGCCATATGTAGTTCTCCCACTTGATTTGATTTATAAAATAGTGTGTATGAAGATGTAAAATGATAAATTGGGTGTAATTTAGATGGCTAGGGACTAATTTAAGGATTTGAATATGCTTGTATTAGTATTAGCTAGCTATATGTCGAGAATAGGGAAGATTACCTTAGTGTTTTTACTTGTATTCTTGTTTGCTTTGTAATAATTTCCAACCCATTATAAATGAAATTTGAATGGGATTTTATAGATATTTGTTGGTCATGGGTCTAATGTATTCATGTTAGACTAATAGGGAAGATAGGAACTAGAAGAAACTGATCGTCAGAGGTAAAAATGCACTTGGATAGGAGAACCCAAAATGGACACCCTAGGGTATGGCACTATAGTCCAATTTGGGTGTTATTATCCTAAGGGGATGTATTTGTCATGGGGAGAGTAGTATAGCTAATCTATAATTAGGTATGAAAGGTGATAGATGATTGGGAATCAGTGAAAAGATGCCTATGAAGGTCATGAGAGCAAGCAAGAGGGACCTATGGGTTGGGTGTCACCAACCACACTCAAACTACCAATTTTCATATTTGATATGACTAAAATAGACAACCATTATTGATAAAATTATGTCAAAGTATGCATTTATTACTTATTTATTTCATTTATCTCATTATCCATTTAATTTTAGTTATTTTATGCTTTAAAATACTATAATTTATATATCTCAGCATTGTGTGTCATTGTGTTCTTTTCGTGAAGCACCATCCTATGTTGCAACTAAATAACATGTGATGAGATTTGAATGGGGAATATGTATACATACAACATTTTAATTTTTTTATCAATCACTAATGCTTTCTCTTTTGAAAAAACACATTAAGTCCCAAACTCTTTAAGTGCACACCTTAAAAGGTGCACTAGAAAATGGGTGGGAAAACCATTGGTGCTTTACAAGATTTTTGTTCCCTTTACCACCACTTAAAACCAACACAAGTCCCTCTTATACATTTCCCTAAGATTTGACATCTCCTTTACAGACTCCTCCAAGCAATTTGTTGTCTTAAATATCCCCTACCTAAGACAAAAACTCTCTTTACAATCGTATAAACATATTCAAATGGGCTAACCCTATTCTGGGAATTCATCATGTTACATGACTAAGTTAGCTTAGCCAACTTAGTTTGGGACAACTATTTTATTTATTAAATAACTAGGTCATCTGGGTCAACTAGGTTGATTAAAACTTAGGAATTATTTAGGGTTAGATTTGGCTATATAAACACATCCTTCACCTCAATTTTAGAGAAAGAATCATTAATTTTGACTTATTTAAAATATTCTCTTCCACCATTATACTTGAAGATTCATTACTTAGGGTTTACACTTGGAGAGAAGAATATTGTCTTTTGTAAATATCTTGGATGCATAGGAGAAGTGTTATAGCCTAGAGCTGACCTATCTTTGTGATCCTTATGAACCACAACAACCTCTTATAAATTAGAATTGGGCAAAGGAGAGATTAAGCCTCAATGGGTTTTATTTAAGGTAAGTATTCCTAATTCTTATTCCTTTATTTTTGAAGATAGAATTGCATAAGTAATGGCTTACAAATGTATTTATCTATCCATGCATTAATATTACTTATACATTGACTTGAGTAGAGTTATTATTTTCATTTTCAATTTTATGTTTATTATCCCCCATTTATGTCACAAGCTTTGGTGAGCACAAGATTAGATTTATTGTATTTTTATATTTACTTTGCTAGAAAACATAGGACCTAGCTAGGATTATTTTGTGGTATTGATCAACTAGAGGCTTTGGAACCCTCTAAAATTATATGTTTTGGTAAAATATCACTTACTTAAGTCTAGTGAATCCATATTGGTCATGACTTTGATTGTTTAAATGTACCAGAAAGTAGAAGGGATAGTTTGATTTATCTTTTCTGAGCTAGGATTGATTTATAGATCGGCTTCACTTTTCCTTGTATACAAATCTTACCATTTTCATGACTTATCTCATTTTATTGGGAGGAGGCTCGATTTGTCTTTTCAATGCATTCTTTAGTGACCTCCTCCTCTTGGGTTGAATTTTCAATATTTTATTTAGAGAACGGAATGAAATAAGTTGATTATTATATTGGAGTGTTCACCATAGTGTATTTTAAACCATCACTTTCATCCATAACAAATGGAACTTTTTATTTTTGTATTCACTCCACCATGGGTAGATTCTAGATTGGGAAAACTTATCTTTTCTTGATTTTTATAGATCCATAAGCATTTTTTAAGAAATATACACTTTTTAAATCATTAAAAAATTCTCAAATTAGATTTTATTTGAGGTTTCATATGAATAAAAAACCATTTCTTGCTATGTCATCATTCAAATAAATACAATCATCCCCTAATTTAGGCTCTTTCAAAATATATTTCTTATTTATTTATTCTTTTTTCCACCCCATATTTCAAAGGTATGCATATACTAGTTTTAGTTATAATTTCTTCATGCTTGCAACAAAAAAATAAGCCATGGGAAGTGATAGGAAAGCTTAAAAAATAAGAAGCATTGGTTATGTTCCATCACTTCTAGGAATCATTTGAACATAGTCACCAATCTTATTTTTCAAATGGAATATTACCTTCAAATTATAGAGATCAAAGAGACATTTTGATCCCTAGTAGAGACAAAAAAATGTTCATGGAAATTTATATCACTTTTTTATTTCCAAGTTTTATGACTCACCCAATAAGAATCAACACATATTCACCAACAATTAGAGAATCACTATTGATATGGTGATTTTAATATACATTTTAGAGGGGAAGAATTATCATAGGATATGTGTATTTTTTGGGGTTTTTATGTAATTTTAATTGGAAATCACAAAAAGGAATCAAGATTGAGAAATGGTGGAAGATGAGAAGAATTAAGGAGAATTGAGGTGAAAAACTATGATAAAATGAATGTATAGAACCACTAGAATAACTCAAATATGAATGTAGTGTTTGCATATTCTTCCTATCACAAAAAAAATATAAATATGAATAATAGATGTAATGGACATAAAAATCTTACTTGGAATCATAAATTCTCCTCAAAACTTAGATTGGATATACTTGGTTCAAATACCATGCATGAGGTTTACAACATAAAATCTAAAAACATTGTGAGTTACACACAACCAAGAAAAGTGCATAACTTTAATGGAATCTATAGGTATGAATAGAAGTACAAAATTAAAAACAAACATCAAAAATCATGAAGATAAACATTGATATCAACTACTTGCTTACATTCCATTAATAAAATATGGAAAATTAAATATATTACACACAAATTAATAGCCATTTCTTCCCAAAGAGATTGAAAGGAAGAAGAACCCTTTTAAAATTATCATATCTCTTACTTATAACACATAGGGGATGAAATGACCCTTCATATTCTCACTTTGACATTTTATATTCTCTTGTTTGTCTTATTATATTTTACATTTAGTGTTAAATTATTAATAAAATAAATAATTAGGTGATCTCACCGAGCATTGTCCATTCGGTGATAGATTCCATAAATAGTATGTGCCATACCTTAACATATAAAATTGGGTTATGTAAAGAGAAATTTGAAAAAAATATGAGAATTAGATCCATAAAAATTATTTTAATATAAAATTATTTACATCATTGTATCTCTTATTGTGATACCTTTCTAATACTTCAAATAGGATTCAAAACAAATTTCGGATGTGAAATATATGACCAATCAGAGAATTAGTGCCTAACAATCTCATGATGTGTCATCAAGACAAAATTATCCCTATTTTTCAAGATAAAATATGATTTCAAATATCAAATATTTTACATAATTAGATATATAAGTTTAATACATTTAAAACTATTCAAATGAGAGTCAATACAGAGTCTGAATGCAAAAGTTATGGCCGAAATAAGATGTTAACTTTTTCTTTTGTACGTCTGACAAGACCATGAGTTCCATCTAGATAGCCTTGGTGCACACACATGTACAACATACCTAGGAGGTCCATCCATATTTTCTTGGTGTATTCACACTTATATATCACCCATGAGGCCCATCCATATGGCTTTGGCATGTGCATGGATTTGGTACACCCATGGGGTTGGGCTAGACATCCTTGGAATCTTTGGATCTCTAACCTTGAAACTTATAGATCTATGGTTAAATTATGCAAAAAATTAATGAATTTAGGGAACCTAATGTTATAATAAAATAGTATTATCAAGATAATATATTTATATTTAATTAAATGAGAACCAAAATAGAAATTGGATGTGAAAGATAGGCCAAAACAAGGAATTTGCACTTGATTGTCCCCTTTTTCCCTACTATCTCTAAAGTTCTAGATCTTCAGTGTGAAAAATATATTAGCTTTGTGACTATGATATATGAATAAAATATGATCATAAAGATAATATATTTCTAACACATCAAATTAGAACCAAAATTAAGTCTAAATGTGAAAGATATGCCAAAATAAAGAATTTTCACATGATTGGCCATATGTCCCTAATGGATCCAAAGTTTTGGTTATCTAGTGTGAAAAATATAAGAGCTTTAAGACTTTTAGATATGAATCAAAGATTATCCCTTAGACAATATCTCTTCAAATCATCAAATGAGAACCAAAATAGAATCTAGATGTGAAAGATATACCCAATTAGAGAATTACACTTGTTGTGCACTTGAGATATGAATAATAATTGATTTTTATGGCTTATCCAAAATGAATTTTACTCAAATGAAACATGTAGAATACATATTATACCTATGGGGCCTAATGTATATGGTGCCAAAGTTTTTATATTTTCAAATAGGAATAATTTTAAAATAAACTCAAGGATTAAAATTTTGGATAGAATAATACTTAAATAAAACTAGTTTATTTATCATCCTAAAAAAATATAAAAATACCTAAGTATGCAATTTCCAATTAGTCCATTCTAATAATGATGATGGTTCATAGAGTGTTACTCAAAATTTTATTCCAAAATCATTCCCATAGTTATATCCATAAGCACTCACTCATCATATGTAATCTTATAAAGTATGTAAATAAATATGCTAAGATATGTAATCTTAGAAATATTTGATAATTCAAGCACATAAGAAACATGTAATTCAATGAAATGGACGTATAAGTGTTATTTAAAATAAACATATAAATTAGGCATATATTAATAAGTAATGTAGTAGATGCATGATAAAAATAATGGCATCACACATAATATAAGAATGCATGGTATAAATCACAAAACTGATCTCAACAACAATCATATATGTAACTACGTACAAACATAATATCGTGATCATGATGCACACAAGTGAATCCATGACATAACTTTGAATCTACTATTACCCATCATGGAATACATGATCCTCTAACACAACTAATGCATGATATGAAAAAATAAATAAATTCCCTTATAAAACATGGAATATAACACAAATAAATTATCACACAATGAAATTATCATCAACATCAAACACATGGAAAAAATAGTGTTAGTGCACATAATAAATTAATGTCATCATATAGTATACCAAATAAAGTGGTCATCATTAGAGGTCTCAAATGAAACATGTATAAGACATAATATACCTATGAGGCCCAATGGATATGGTGCAAAACGTTTGATATCTTCAAATATTAATATTTTTTTTTTAAAAATCAAGAATTCAAATTTTGGATACAACAAGACTTAACTAAAACTAATTAATCTATTTATCATCCTAAAAAATTATAAAAATACCTAAGTATATAATTGCTAATTAGTCCATTCTAATCATGATGATGGTTCATAGAGTGTTACTCAAAAATTTGATCCAAAATAATTCACATAGTTATATCTATAAGAACTCACTCATCATATGTAATCTTATAAAGTATGTATATAAATATTCTAAGATATGTAATCTAAGAAATATTTGATAATTCAAGCATATAAAAAACATGTAATCCAAGGAAATGAGTGTATAATTGTTATTCAAAACAAATATATAAATTAGGTATAGAGTAATGAGTAATGTATGAGATGTATGATACAAATAATGGAATCACAATAATAGAATAATGCATGGTATAAATCACAAAACCGATCTCAACAACAATCACATATGTAACCACGTAGAAACATAATATCATGATCATGATACACACAAGAAGTGAAGCCATGACATAACTTTGAATCTAATTTGACCATCATGGACTAGAGGATCCTCTAACACAACTAATGAATGATATGAAAAAATAATAAATGCCCTCATAGAACATGGAATATAACATAAATAAATTATCATCAATATCAAGCACATGTAAAAAATAGTGTTAGTCCACATAATAAATTAATGTCGTCATCTAGTATAGAAAATGAAGTGGTCATGGTTAGGGTTCCTAATGAAAGGATTATTTATACCATGTATTTGAGTGAAGACACTCTCCCTTACTCTCAACACACAATTAAAACATAAGTTTAGACTTATATTGATAAGAAAATAAGGTTACATATAAATTATTCAAGGCATGATCTATGATCTATGCTTGATTGAGCTACAACATACATAATTTATATTACAAAAATAGAGTCTCTAATATTTCCATGTAACCCTATCTATACTATGACCTACTTCATTATCTTCTCTCATTTTTTAATTTGATAGAGTCTCCCATAAGAGATTCCTTAAATATGTATTCCAAGCCAATCAATCCTTCTTATATAGCTATATAATTCCTAAGCACTTTCCTTATAGACCCATATACACAACTAATTTTTTAATCTAAGAATACACAATGTATCTTTTTTAGAGCTAAAAAAAATTTTACAATTATTTCTAAGATGTGTATCTAGTACAAGGATTTGGTGCTACTAAATCTCAACTACCTATCAAGATAGTTATGTTAGAAGTTACATTCACCAATAGCCATCCCATGCACTTACTTATTACTCATGTGACTATTCTAAGGTCTATGACAACTAGTTATAAGATTACGTGGCTCTATAAAAAATGTGTGTTGGGACTAGACACTCGATCATTAACTTTGTACCAAAATCCTACACATTTAAATTATTTGCATTATCCTCTCCTCATGTGTAATGGTTATTTATGGAATCTAACCATGTAATATTACCTTATACCCCCATGTCACACCTCTCCACTTGTACTAGATGATCTCTTATGCTCTTATCTAATTGTGTATTTGCATTAATAGTTGTATACTATGAATCATGTGAATCTTTGCAAACAAAACACCAAAATTTGTACAATCAAAAGTCCTGCTTCACAATGATGTTTTTAATTCATTTTTTCATGCTAATCCTTTACTTAAATAGTCATATTTATCCTTTACCCAAATAATTTAAGTGTTATTCTCTAAATTCTCCTTCAAAAAACTAGTTTTATCCATCCTTGGTTATATAATATTACTTTGCACCTACGAAGATCCTTCATTAAACATTATGAGTAACTAATTTTTTTTTGAGATCCTCCTCAAAAGGTTAAATATTTTATATTACGGACATAATGACAAATATCTTTAATATCCAACCATATTGAGTCCTTAACTACTCAATTCTTCTACTTTACTAAATATTTCTTATAATTATTCCCATGTCTTTTTAACCAATCTAGAATCCAATATAGCATCTATATCCTCATTCTTCTTATCTATTATATATGATCTCTAGTCAGATACTTTTGATTCCATTTTAATTAAATCTTCATCTTGTTATCCCTCATGGTACTCATACAAATATACCACATTAAATAATTGAGATATTCCCCTTCCTTCTCAAAAATTTATATCATAATCATTCACTATTTTTTTCAAGAACCTTACATGGCCCTATCTTATTCATTTTAAACTTGTGTGTCCCCATTAGAATTTTTTTCCAAGAACTTACATGGAACTATATTATTCATATTAAAATTTTCCAACATAAGGTATTTTAACTCAAACTAATTATTTTGGTATCTATTATGGCACATCCTTGTATTATAGACTACTATGTTTCAACCTTATTCGCACCTTCATGTGTATCTCATGCATATACTATGCACAACATTTCAATATTGAACTCCTTATATGTGCCTCTTATATATATCTTAACTCTATAAATCCCCTTGAATTATTTCCATATACCACATGAAAATCTAATTTTTTAGTGATTATATTGACCAAATTATTGTACACAAACTCTATTTGTTGCAAAACCATGTCCCATTGCTTAGTATTATTTTGAACTAAGCATCTATGTAAATTATTAGGGATATTTTTACCATGATAGTTTATCTACCCATATAAATATGTTGTGTTTAAATAAAATTTATCCTTGTTCCCAAATTCTTTGATGGTGTGTACTAAAAATGGCATAAAACATTTATGCCTCTATTAGACACTATACTAGGTGGCAACCCATGTAGTTTCACAACATCCCTATAGAAAAAGTTGGATATGTTCCTCACATCACTCATATTTTTAAATGTGATAAAATGTACCATCTTTTAGAATGTGTCCACCACTAAAAATATTGAATCATCACCCCTCTATGACCTCAAAAATCTTAGAATAAAATCCATACTATTATCATCCCATGGCTTATATATAATTAGAAGTGGTCAATATAACCCTATGTTTTGAATATTTTCATTTTAAAACTTGAAAAATTTGCATCTTCATACATGATCACACACATTATACCCATCCTTAGCTAATAGTATCCTTATGCTAATTGTAAAAATGCCTTGTCACTACAAAAATGTCCTACCAACCCTCCACAATTATTCTAATTGATTAAGTTATTACACATGGACCTTATAGGTATGTAAAATTATGATTCCATGAACAAAATTCTTTCCTAAATGTGGTATTCCAACAATAGTTCTATATCCATGCTTTTGGTATTTGTTCACATTCTCCATACATCATGAAAAATCTATATCTTTAGTGTATATATCCTTTATCATGTCCAAACCCATGACTTGGATTTATGTCTTGTTCAACCTAAAACTCTTATAATTAGTGAATTTACAACCTTATTTGATTTCCCACTTATGTGATTCAAGACAAAATTATAGCTATACAATAAACCTATGCACTTTATGTGTCACTAATTCAAAATTCATTGTATGTTGATAAATTTTATTACTTGATGATCTATGTGTAACCCAAAATCTTCTAGAAGAAAATTGTACTTTTGTTTCTTTAGCACTTATATGATAGCATAAAAATACCAGTCATATATCTAGTATTTATTTTTTTAACATTCAAGTTCTCATTAAAGTATGTGATGGGTCTTTCATCTTAGCTTAAAACTACCAAAATTGTTGTGCCACTCATGTCATAATACACTTTAAATACCTTATTGAAATTTGGTAGTACCAACATAAATTACTCAGTCACTCTCTGCTTCAACTCTTGGAAAATATGTTTAGCTTCTTTTATCCACGTGAATGCCTTATTATATTCCCATAACAAATTAATTATCACTATGCATATATTGCTAAAGTTATTGATGATCTTCCTATACAAACTTGTGATACCATGAAAAATTTATGCCTCAAATGTACTCCTTAGTGATGGCCACTTCACTATTTCATGCACCTTATTTGGTTCCATATATAATCCTTCCTAAGATTTGAAAAGACATGTATATTAAATTTGTATTCATAAAACTATACTTTTTCACATTGATAAAAAATAATTATTTTCAAAACAAATGAAACATGTTACAAAGATGTTCAATGTTATCTTCCACCCTATTTATAAATATAAAAATATCATCTAAGTATATGATGAAACATTTTACCATAAATGGATTCAACACTTCATTAATTATCATCATGAACATTCTTGTTATGTTTGTCAATACAAATGAAATATTTAACCATTCATACAATCCTTTATTTTATTTATAGGCTATCTTTTATTCATCTCCTTCTTTGATCCTAATTTGATGATTCCCACTCTTTAAATCAATTTTTGAGAAATACTTGACACCACTTAAGCAATCCATCAAGTCATCCATGTATGGAAATGGATATATGAACTTGATTATGATCTTGTTGATGGATCTAAATTATATACACATGCACCATTATCTTCCCTTATTTGGTGTGAAATACTACAAATACTACACACATCCTCATTCTCTCAAGGTGTGATCATATATGCTACATTGTCTAGAAAACTCACTTTAAGGATTAGATCCATATGATGACTATTGATTCTCATTAAAAAAATACTTATAGTAGGTCATTAAAAATAATTTTGATGAATTCATATAATAACTTATTCTCTCCACATAAAATTTATTCATTTTAATTCTTAACACAAGTTATCATATTGTTTTGGATTTGATACAAGTGAAAAACACACCTTATCCACCTCTTGCATGAAATCCTTGCCTGAAACCATCAATAATTATGTGAAAAAATTGTTTATCCCTCATTATTCTCTCTTCTTTAAGATAATAAATGTTTATTTATTACCATATTTATCCAAAAAAAAATCTCTTCCACCATGTACATATGTCTAGTCATACTTCCAAGGCCTTCCTGAAAGAGTGTGCCAAGATCTCTGAACAGATTTCATGCAATCAATGTTGAATCCTATGAGGTAGTGTGAAAGCTCAAAAAACACATGATTCCAATAAAAAAATGTTTACATTAACTGATTAGATTTATTAACCTTCCAAAAAGGAAAAGTGGGGTACATATAGGGAAAATTAGGTAAACATGAGGAAGCCCCTAATTTTCCTAATTAAATAATTACATTAAAATATAATTATTATATGGACCCTTTATAACTAACCTAAGGAATCTTAAATAATATATAATGGTTATATGATCATGTAGGCAAAACCCAATGGGAAAAAACACTACACTAATACCCCCCTTAAGCATAGCTTAGGTAAGCTGAGAATTAGGTCCCAATATTGAAAGCCTGATGAGGTACCTAAGTACATAGTGATGAAACTCTATATGAGGAAGAAGGTGGAGTAACCCTAACCCAATGAGAGCTCACAAATGAACAAATTTACTCTTTGTAAAGGTCTTGATAAAAATATCTAAAATTTACTCTGATGTTGGATAGTATTAAAGATCAATGACTTGCTCATTGATAAGCTCCCTGATGAAGTGCATGTGAATCTCTATGTGCTTGGTCCTTTGATGGAGAACCAGATTCTAAAAAATTTGGATAGGGATTTGGTTGTCATAGTAGATGATTATTAGCTTATGAAACTGGATACCAAACTTAGTGAGAAACCCCTAAATCTAGATTACCTTAGTAGTGGCATTGACAACCCCTTTATATTTTACCTCTGTAGATGATAAAAAAATAACATCTTGATTCATACTTGACCAGATTATTAGACTCAAACCAAGTGAGAAACCATAGTCTAAAGTATACTTTCAACTCTAAATATCTCTATCCCAATCTAAATCTATGTATCCAATCATTCAACCTCTATTCCTACTCTATACTGTATCCCATAATTGTGTGAACCCTGAATGTAGTGAAGAATCTGCTTTGTTACTTTCCAGTGCAACTCATGTGGCTCATGCATAAATTGGGAGACCAATACAAATACATAGGATATGTAAGTTATAGTGTGTGTGAGATAGATAAGACTACCCATGAGTTGTCAATATGGAGTTACATTAATGAGTGGTGTAGGACAATCAGGGTCAAACTTCACACCAAAAAATAGAGTAGGAGTTGGCTTATAATCATCCATGTTAAAACTCATAAATAAATCAAGAGAATACTTGGATTGTGATAAATTTATCCTAGAATCTGACTAAATGATTTCAATCTTGAGAAAGTAGTGCAACTGTCCCATGTTTATCATTGAAAATCTATTTGAAAGTGTAGTTTTCATTATTGAGATGGATGATTGTGAGCTCCCTATAATTAGTAAGTAATCCACATAGAGAACTATGATCAATATATAATCATCCTACCACAAGATGTAGACATTCTAATTTGAGTTTCGTTTAGTAAAACTCACTCTGAGGAGAAAGGAGTCCATCTTGGCATACCATGCCCTAAGGGCTTGTTTGAGTCCATAGATAGATTTCCTAAGTCTATAGACTAAGGAGGTATCTTCCACAAATCCTTGTGGTTGCTCCATATGTATGTATCTTCTTTAAGGTCACCATGTAAAAAATTACTCTTTACGTCCATTTGGTGAACATCCCACTGATGTGCAACTGTGATGGCTAAAGTGAGTCTTATAGATGTCATCTTGGCTATAAGAGTAAATGTCTCAATGTAGTCTATGCCAAGCACCTAAAAACACCCATTTGTAACTAGATGAGATTTTTACTTATCAACTAACCCATCTACACCATATTTGGTCTAATAAACCCATTTGTAATGGACCAATTTTCTTCCTTTGGGAAGAAGGACCAAGTACCATGTTTTGTTCTTAATTAGGGAACTATACTCTTCTTTCATAGTGGAATCCCATTATAAAATTACATATTACTCATGAAAGGTTTGTGTATTTGAGGTAATGGCCAAGTAGGCATTTGAAATCCCCTAAAATTGAGAACATGTCTACCTTATATCCAATAGATTTCTAACCCATTTCCAATGACTTTAAAGTGTCTATTTAGCCCAAGTGGGACTAGAATTGTATAAGATTGGAGAATCAAGAGGTGAGTTCTCATCATCTATAGTGTGAGCGTGAGATGAAGGAGGATAATCCTCATTACTACTCTCATCACTTAAACTTGAATAAGAAGAAGAGTGATCCTCCTCATCAGGAGGATCTTGAGGTAGATCTATGTCATTGTCTAAAGTGGAATCAATGTCCAATGAGACATTTTAAGAGTCTAGAGTGCCAAGATTATGTTCAAGTGGACCCTCATGAAACTTGACACTCTTTTTAATGAACAACTCATAAGTTTTAGGATGGACAATCCTATATCCATCGACACCCTTTTCATACCCCACAAAGATGTAAGATTAACTCTGAGGGTCCATTGCATTGAATTTATTCTTAGGAACACATGCCATTGTTGGTGATCTAAACACTTGAAAGTTATCTAATAAAGGTTTGTGATTTTCCCAAGATTCAAATGGAGTGATTATTTTCAAGTCTTTATGTGGAACTTGGTTATGAATGTAACATGGATAGTTGATTTCTTCAGCCCAATACTGAGGAGAAAGAGACTTTGATCAAAGCATGCAATTTGAATTTCCTTCAAGGTATAGTTATTGTATTCAGCCACATCATTATATTAAGGACTGTATGAAAATATGTGTTACATTTGAATCATTTCTGATGTGAAAAACTGCTCAAACCTATTGTTGACATACTCTTTTCCATTGTTATTCCTTAAGATTTTAATGGAACATTTTGACTAATTCTCCACAAGTGCCTTGAAGTCCTTAAAGTGATCAAAAACCTTAGACTTATTTTTGATAAAAAATACCTAGGTGTACCTCAAAAATTCATTGATGAATGTGAGCATGTATCTTGTCTTATTGAATGAAGGTTTTAGAAATAGACCTGCTAAGTCACTATGGACTATCTCTAGCTTCTATTCGACTCTCCTTGCTTTTCTGTTGTCATATTTATATTATAGATGCTTATAAATAATGTAAACATTGCATAGGCCATCTGAGAATTTGAATTTAGACAACCCTGAAACCATGTCTTAATGACTGAGTTACTCTAGGTAATGGTAGTTTAAATGGCCAAACTGTTCATGCCATAGTTTGCTTACTCCATCTGTGTGAATAAGTAGTATGGTTGAGGGATAATTCGGGGGAAAATATGAGAAGGTATATATCCTATACTAATTATTGGCATTCTCATAAGCCAATATGATGCCACTAAGAAGCTCCTTGATGACCACTAATTCAGGTATGAACTCAACTCACTTCTTGACACTTATGTGAGTGATTTGATATACTAACAAAAGATTGGTGGATAGTGAAGGAACACACATAACATCATTTAAGGTCTTTTCACTTACTTATACCAATCATTTATCATTAAATTCTATCAATGTGTCATCACCCATTAGAATTTAAGGTATAGAACATGGCTCTATTTCTAAAAATAGATCCTATAAGGAAGCCATGTGATAGGAAGCACCTGAGTCAATAACCCAAGTTGAAGGCTGAGAAGTTACTACAAGTGCCTTACCCTTATTTTAACCCTTTTTTTATCTTTTGACTTTACAAAATATTATGTGGACATGTTCTAAGATGAGGATTTAAGAACATTAATGTTGTTCTTCTCAAGCCTCTTAGTCAAGCTGTCAATCTTATTTCTCATGCACTGAGATTTAATGTGTTTAAGTTTCTCGAAAAAGTTGCATTTGAGTTTCTCCTTATTATATTTCCCACTTGAGGAGGACTCATTTAGTGATGCCTTATCTTGGTATCTAATTTTTTATTCTTCTTATGCTCATGATCTAGTTTAGATTGTTTCTTATCCTATTTGCCACTGTTAGAAGGCTTCTTCTTATCCCAATTGACAATCAAGACATGTGATTTTGAAGAATTTAGTGCACCCATTTGAACCAAATTATCTTTCTCTCAATTTAGATTAGAAACAAACTCATCAAATTATGGCATTTTTCAAGTGGATCCAAGTGCATGTTTGGTAGCATGAAATGTAGAGATAAAAATTAAATAGTTGTGACCCAATTTTGCAAGCATGGATATAATCAATTAGTTATCTATTTTCTCAATTCCACATTGTTTTAACTATAATCTTAGTGATTTGAACTTTGTAAAAAATTATTTTAGGGTGTCATAGTGACCTAGTCTCAATGTGATGAGCTCATTCTCTAGCTCATGACCCCTCATGATGTCTTGCACTCCAAAAAACTTGTCTAAGATGTTATAGACTTCATTGGGAGTTTTTGTACATTCAAAATGAAATATAAGGTTGAGAAACATTGATAGGCATAATAACCCATAGGCCTCATCACATCTATTGTGCCACTTAACCTTTTTTCATATTTAGATGGCTTAGTTTCCTCATCCATAGTGATTTGATAGAGTCCTTTACCTCTCAAGGTGAGCTACATTTTAGACTTCTATTCGAGATAATTAAATGGTATGAATGGTTCAATGTTTAGATCCATTAGTGTAGATTAGAATGAGACAAATTGTAGAATTGAAATGAAAGTAGAAAATAAAAATCACATAGTACAAGTACCCCCTAAACTATCAAGAATACCCCCCCTAAAGTTAAAATTCACACACACTTAGTCTTCGACATTGGGCACAACTAAGAATGCATCTAGGATAAATTAGTGTGAGAAAGTATGAGAGGGATGTTGGGAATATCCGATAATTCATCCAAGAAGAAAGGTATAAAGGTTTGAAGAGACTTTCAACCTATTACACCATGTGAAAAATAGATGTTATAAAAGTTTTAAAATAATGTCACCAATGTGTAGAGATGAGAAAATATTTACTTTCAAAAAAAACTGGCACACAAAAAATAGCTACAAATTGAATGTTATAGCACTTACAAGCTCTTACTCCCACATATTTCTAGACCCTTTCCAAAAATGAAAAGTTTATTTCTAGACTTTTACTCTATTTATTCATTACCTTTCACCTAAAATTTGATGCCTTCCTGAATGTCACTTAGGGTTTCATAATTGATTTAATTTAGGTTATTATAGCTACTTTACTTTAGGCTCTGAGAGAATTAAGACTCCTTCAAAAACTTGATTCAATCTTGCAGTGTTGATCAGGTTCTTCCAACTACTTTACTTTGGGATTTTAATGTAGTAAGACTGCCTCCATAACCCAAACTAGTCTATAGAGAGTAAACTAAGGTTTTTGACTTCCTTTAATACTATCAAGGATCAATAGTGACACTATTGAAGCCTGATTACTTTGAAGTAGTTGAGGTTGAGAAGCACGATTAATTCCCAGTAGTTGCATTAGAGAATCCTGATTACTTCTTGAAATGTATTTCAAGTTTCTTACACTTCTTTACTTAACTTCATGAGTTAGAAGTAAATTAATGTTGAAAACCTGATTTGGTTTATGAACAAGTTGTCAGGGTTGAGAAGCCCAATTACTTCCTAGTTGCCAGCATTGAGAAACCCAATTGCTTCTTCCAATGTAATTCAAGTTTTATGAACTACTTTACTTAACTTCATGAATTTGAAGTAAAGTAATGCCAAAATCCCAAATGGGTCTTGCAAGCAAGTTGTAGCACTTTGAAAACCTGATTTGGTTTGAAATAATGTAATGGCCCTTTGAGAACCTAATTTGGTCTATAGAGAGTAAACTGGGGTTTGCAGGCTTGATTACTTCATCCATATAGACATTTGACCAGATGAAATAAATTGATTTCTAAGAAAATACATGAAATTTATCAAAAATATAAAAATAACCCATTTATATCTCAAAAAACCCACCAAATATATGCAAATGGATTTTTCATCAAAGGCCATATGACATGAATTTTGAGGTAGATTAAGAAAATGCCTCCAAGGTCAAAAATAATAACCAAGATAGAAGAAAAACCAACAATGGTGAATGCAAGAGGATATTACTAGGGAGTCTATCATATGAGGCTATCAGGAAGGCTATGATACCTTGAAAGAGTGTGCCAAGATCTCTGAATAGATTCCATTCAATCAATGTTGAATCCTATGAGATAGTGTGAAAGCTCCAAAAAAATGTGATTCCAAGAAAAATAAAATCTTTGCATTAATCGATCAGATTGATTAGCCTTATAAAAAGGAAAAGTGGGGTACATATAGGGAAAATTAGGGAAACATGAGGAAGCCCCTAATTTTCCTAATTAAATAATTACATTAAAATATAATTATTCTATGGACCCTTTAAAACTAACCTAAGGAAGCTTAAATAACATAGAATGGCCATATTGTCATGTAGGTAAAAGCCAATGGGAAAAATGACTACACTACACTTCCAAAAAAGTACATGACACATATCTATCTCCATCACATCACACCATACACCATCTTGGTATGTGCCTATTTATAAATTTATTAGGAATTGCTTAATCGCCAAAAATTGATGGCACTTCTATATCCATGACATATTGTATGGGTTTAGGTATACCACATTATTCAAATCAAAATTTTCCACAATTTAACACAAGACCATATTTTTTGTGCTTCCACTATCTGCTATCACCTTGAAAAACTTACCTCCCAAATTTCACATTATTTAGAATAGGATTTTCCTTTACATTGGTTCATCATATTCCTTTAGTGGATTCAAAAACACCCTCTTCATCATCAGGTTCTCTCCATGCTATGGATTATTAGAGTGATCAATATACCCAATGGACTTAAAGTCTTCATACACACATTCATACCAACTTTAGACCTTTAATTCTTTATTCTTGTACCTATAAAATTTCATACACCCTATGTCTAGGTCATTTACATTTGAAGCACACTCCTATTAATCATTTTCCCCTTCCTCGACCAATTCTTCCTCACTCTCTAGATGACTAGTATGTATTAAATCACATGTATAATTTCTCCTTGTGCATTTCTAACTTTTATTGAGTATGAATTTATATGTGGATTGGTTTTTTATTCTTTCCTTGATTACATTTTGCATCACTACCTCATGTAATCCTACATGCAAACCTTGATTTAATATGTCCATTAGCCTTGAATGATAATTGACAAGATTCATCTACTATTTAGATTTGAGTCATGCTCAAATCTTTTTTGATGGTAAACCTTAACCAATTCAAGTATCTTATAACATTATCCTAATTGACTTCACTATAAGCCAATTTGATGGTTATATTGTTAGAATATTTTCCAAGATTAATATAAAATAAAGTTGACATCATAAAGATTGAATGAAAAAAAAATTCTACCTCTAAAGCAGACATAAATGTGAGACACAAAATTGATAATTCGGGAACTGAACTAATGGAATAAAACCCCATGTGTATTAAGAAGGCTTATAATAACAATATTATCTAATTAAAATCTTAGTAGAAGAAAATATAATGAGAAAGTGAGTGGGCTTCATACCATAAGCAACTTTCTCAAGATATATAATGTAGAATGAGAGATGATAGACATCAATAAATAAATCTAGAAGAAGTAAGAGTGAGTTACAAAGAATCCCATCATGACCTTACATAACCCTCTTAGTGTGTGCCAAATGTCCCTAATCCACATAAGGTGATGTATAAGTGTGTGACAAGTGTAAATGGATTTATATGTGACATGTAACTCAAAAATTAATTACAAAAGGACAAAAGTGTTATGAGACCTCATAAAATCTAGAACAAGTTAAATTATAATAATAATAAATGCACAACTAAAATAGACTTAGGATTAACCTTAATTAACCTAAATAAATAATAATCTCTAACACTCTCCATTAAGATTTATTTTGGGGTTATAAACAAAAGATAAAATCTTAGAAAAAGAAGGGGGTTGACATTAAATAATATTACCTCTTAATGGAAACTTCATTCGAGAGGAATTATATCAGTTTGAGAAAATAGAAGAAGAGAAGGTGTCACCAAGAAATTTATAGAATTGATCATAAGAAATATCCAAGAAGTCTCTTAGGACGAGAATTCTAATCCACATTAGAACAAATACCAACAAAGAAGGATAAGGTAATAAATGATCCACAATACCTGTAATACATAAGCTTACACCAATATTCATGTTGAATTTTTTGTAAAATTATATACATAAAAATAATGTAATAAATATATATATAATAAAATGTAAAAAGAGTAAAAGAAAACTTCATTAAAAAAGTGAATAATCTTGCAAAAAAATAAGTTAATACATAATAGTTATCTCCAAACAAAGCATATTTCCTTGACAACTTACAAGAAGTAGTAAGCACAAAATTTATAATGCATATAAATTTTGAGTTGTAAACTTGTCAAAAGGGAGATAAATAAAATTTATCACTTTTCAAAAATTATATCCTACTTGAAGCAATTGAAGAGTTATCAAAATAAGACACATCAAAGACTTGATAAGATACCATATATTTAGGAAGACAAATTGGTTTGACATTTGAATGAGGTGTTTTAGTGGTTTTTAAAGAATGAAAAATGTCATGAGTTTATTTACCACAATATTTCCATGGATGTAATTTCCAAAATTTGTAAATATGATGCCTATGTTTACCATAATGCTCACAAGTTTTACGATTATTAACCAAATGATGATCATGAAAAGTATTGTAAACAAAAGAAGTCTAATGAGATTGAAAATCACTACTATGAATTATTCTTTAGTGAGGGGGAAAATAAGAATTTAGATTATCATTAGAGTCATTAAAACCAATACCTACAAATTTTTCATTAGATTAAATAAAAATGGGTTCGACAATATCATTTTTGTGTTTTCAAAGACCACCTAAATAACTGTTGATATCATAATTTTTATACTAGATTTAGAAACATGATTTTGTGAAGAAATATACTTATGGTAGTAATAATAATCACATTTTAAGGAAACTTATAGGTATTAGTGTTTTTAAAATACATATTTTTGGTAGTAACAGAGTTAACACATTTTTGCATTTCATGTGTTTTATCATCATGCAAGGTTTGAAATAACAAAATTATTTGGTTTTGACATTCAAGTTAAAATATAAAATAAATAATTAGGATAAATAATTATGAAAAAATAGGATATTTTAAAAATATATATATTAAAAAACTAGAAAAGTGAAATATTAAGACACCACATGAAGTGAGTACATCAACCAGGTAAGAGGATACTCAAAGGATAGCTCTAAGAAGAATGCCAAAGCCTAACAATTACATAATAAAAACCAATACTCATCATGAATAAAATGGAACAAAACTCTAAATTAAAGGACATGTATTATCATGACAAGTTTGAGTTGGTTGAATAAAATGCCAAGGAAAAAAGGGTGAAATACAACACAAAGAGGCAGGAAAGGATGCCTAAAATGAATGAAAGTAAAATTAGAATAGAATGGGACCAAAAAATAATAATATTAATAAGTAATAGAATGAAAATGGAAAAAAATAGAATGCAAAACATCTTATCAAAATCTAAATGAGAATACAATAAACCAAAATGAGCTGGCATGTATAAAATCACCACATAAAAGTTGAAAATGAATACAATTGTTTTATTATTTTAGGAAATTAGGTGTTTAATTCCTCAATAATAAAGGTATAAAATATTGGGATAATTCTAGTTTTATGTAGTAAAATACAAGTTTATGCTAATTTGATCAACTTAACTTACATAATAAAGAGAAGAGAAATAAAGATTAACTTATCTAGTTTTATGCTGAAATTGATGATTCTAAATCTGAAATTGGAGGAACAAGACTAGGACAGTGTCTAAATTTTGGATCTAGTCCTTGTTTTCTAATTAGATAGGAGTGCAAAAAATAAGACACCCTATTGTTTAGTGATATATTCTTTTTAATATGCTATTGTCCTGAGGCTAAAATCTTTATGAGTTCTATTCATCTATTAAGTATGACCTTGCATACAAAATTTTAGGTCCTAAAAGTCATTTTAGCTTACTATGGCTATGTTTCAATCTTCAGTACCTATATTAGTCTATACACATGGAAACAATAAATAGAATCAAAGCAAAAGGGGGAAAATTTGGGTTGTGCGAAGAATGATCACACAATCAAGAGCCCCTACTATTCTGATTACTACCTACATTAACCATCAAGATAGGGTCTTAGATCTAATGTAGTTATCCCTTAGGGAACATTCATAATCAACACACACAATTGATGTAAGAATGAATTTCACTTAGGCCCTTCCTTGATCAAGCATGAAAATCTATGTGTGATGCAGAAAAAGATGAGCTATACTATTGATTAATTTTATTATGTCTAATGTGCCAATATAATAAGTTCTAGATATAAAATACCTTGTGTAGTCCTTTATAAATGAGACTCATTATTTTGAATTTCAGAGATTTATTTTCATTTGGTTGACATTGGAAAACTTAGGAATGAAGCAAATAAAAGGGGTAAGACTCATCCTATAAAAAAAAATGATTATTACAACCAAAATTGTGCTTGGATAATAGCACTAGAAATTAGACACCCTAGGTTTTAGCATTGTAGTCCTATTTGGGCACTATTATCTAGGGGGTGTGGGACCTAGGGGATGGGTCTAGGTCTAAAAGAGGTGCTCGAGCCTAAAAGGGTTAAGTTTAGAAAGCTATAGATGACTAGGAATAAGCAAAGAGATGTTTAGGGAATGTCGTAAGACTAAAACAAGTCAAATAAAAAGACCTGGCTAAATGTGAATAGAAACTCATATTCTTCAATCAAAGTCTCTTGTGAAAGGACTATTAAAATACATAATATGTGTGTTTGCTTAGCCAATTTAGGTTGTATAAATTTGGCCCTTTTTAATATATTAATGTAATGAAATGAAGTACTAGAGTAAAAGCAATAAAGAAGATGTGTACCTGAACTTGTGTGAAGATAAGTTTGTTAAGAAGTGTCCAACTTCCTAGCTAGGGAAGTGGATGAAGAACTAAAATAATCCTTAGAAAAAGAAGGATTTCCTTGTAATATATGCCCCTATATTGAATATAAATAATGATTGGATAAAGAATTAATCCTTATAATATATGCCCCTTGTACTGAATCTAAATAGTATGTAGAGAGAGAAGGAATACCTGTAATAGATGCCCCCTATACCAAATTTGAATAGTACCTATAGAAATAAAGAATCTCTATAATAGATTCCCCTGTACTAAATTTGAATAATCTAAAATAGATTTGAGAAGTGCTCAAAGGTCCAAAACCAATGTATATCCTCTATCTAGCACAAACTCCTAGGTTTGAGTCTGAGTAATACTATAGACCAATCACTACAGATGATCGTATGGTCTAACATGGTGACAACCTAAGTAATGCCTAGGTGTAAACTAAAAATTCTTGTAAAATGTGTAAGAAGAAGATGGTATGTCCTACAATCCTAATCTATATAATCTTAGAAGATGGAGGATATGAAAATCTATGTCATGCCCCAAAATCTGATATGTGAGTGATGAATCTAGAAAATATAAAAATCTGTATAACCACATGTGATATGATCTATCATGTCATGTCCCATGTGCAGAACTGAAGATCAAAAATAATTTGCTTTACACTATGCCTATAATTTGCTATTCAGTCTATAATTATATCATGATGTATGAAGATGTATGTGTGAGACATGTAGTAATGTACATGCCCCCAAATTTGGTATCTAGATAGTCTGTATATCTATAAAACAAAGGTGTATCCCTCTAAATATCTTGAGTAATGATGAGTGACTTGCTAAAATATAAATCATTGTATAATCCTAAGTTGAGTAATACTAAGTGACCCATATAGTCTGAACCACTATATAATCTTGACCAATCTAAGCTTTGTAATGCTAAGTGACCCATGTAGTTTAAACCATTGTATAATCTTGATGAATTTGAGCTAAGTAGTGTTGATAATTTGAATACTAGATGTGTAAAAACCATGTTGAGTGACCCATGTAATTTGAATCACTATATGTTTCGATCAATCTGAGTTAAATCTGATAATTTGACTGTTAGAAGTGTGAGAACCATGGTGTATCCATCTATGAGATGGATACGTGTAAGAATAGAAATAGTATTAATGATGCGCCCCTTTTAGGGAGAGGTATGGAATCTGAGATAGAGGAGGTTGAGCCAAAAGTGAAGACAAGTGGTAGATTGAAAAGGAACTTGGTTGGAATTTATTGAATAGATCCAAAGTCTATTGTTGAATTGGTGAGATTGAAATACTTATATTGAAAGATATCTTTGATTGATTAGGATCAAAGCTTGTATCTAGGTATAATATAGATATAGAAACATTCATTCCATGGTAGGCAAATGAGGTAGTAATTGATTTAATGGAATGAAAGGTTGATTGATTGAATAGGTTGGGTTGGGCCACGTATGTGATCTTGGTACAGTGTAGTGGGATAGATATTTGATCACTACCCTATGTGAGAGGTAGAATGTTGATACGTGTACATTATAGCTTCTTAAAAGGGAGATTACTATGACCTTAGAGGACATGTATTAGATTTTATATTTGTTGATCATTGGGTGATGAGTGTCTTTACAAGATGACATGGGTGTGGATGCCATTGATCATGCATCTAGATATTTTATAGGGGTGCCCATAGGAGTACATCAAAGAGGTAGTGATAGTGATATATTACTATTAGTTATTGTGTAGTCAAGTGTTTTATGTCTATGGAAGTGGTTGGTTATACTATTAGCTTCTTTTTGTTTTTATGGATGGTAGTGGAGTATCTATCACCTATAAGATGTATAGAGTGGTTTTGAGCATTGAGATGTATGGTACTATATTTTTTTGGGGGAGGACTATGCTTTCCCATTTATACAAAGACTTATATATCTTCACATAAGAATCATTTAGTAGTGGTGTGGGTGTAGCCACTTTATTACATTACTCAACTTCTAAACACATAGCAGTTGGTGGCTGATTAGATTGTTGAGGGTGAGTTTGGCATATCCACAACCATTTTGTGAGTGATGGATGAGTGATTTGGCTATCTGATCTCTTGAGATAGATCATTATAGGATGTTTCTAGATATATTGGTGGTTAATGATATTAGATGGAGGCTTTATAGAGGATTTCTTAGATGGCTAGAGGATGGAGAGCAATTGTGGAACATGAGAGTGAGTTATTGGTTACATGATCATTGGTCTAGATTTTGTGAGTGCTTTCAGTATGAGCATGTGACTAGGTATTTTGGAGTTTGACATGATGTTATTCTTATAGGTGGGTATGGTTGAGGAGTGCATAGGTACCAATAAGAGTATGGGCTCATGGGAGACCTACTAAGGTTAAGTTGGCACCATTACCTATGGATGCATGAGATGTGATGATAGATATTTTTTATATAGATGATGTGGTATGTAATGAGGGATATAATACATGGTATGAAATGCATTTGTGGGAACCATTATATCCTGTAGATGGAGTGGATGTTCTTGTATATGAGGATCTTGAGCTAATATAGATGATGGGAGGTAATTAGTGATTGGATTTTTCATTGTACCTATGTTTATACTTTAGTTTGGATTTGAAATATTTATATAATGTAATGTTTTAATTTTTATGTGTGTAGGTGGGGTGGGAGGTGTACAAGGTGAAGCACCTACTGGGGTTAGTAGTGGGGATGGTGTTTTGGGAGACTATCATTGAGTTTTCACTATGTGATCTTTCACAACATGTTCTTGATGATGTTATGGAGGAGGGTTTGATAGAGAGAGCAAGTGTTATGGCTAGTGTTTATGCTCATTTTTAAAACTAAGCTATTATAGCTATAGTTGCATATGTTAAGGTAGTGGGAGAGAGAGGTGAGTTGAGGACTGAGTGAGATAGGCATAGGATGACTCATCCTTATTATGTATCAATGAGTTCAAAGATTATGGATGATTATATGGATCTTCAATGGTGACATGTAGACTTATATGAATCGTATGATCATTTATTGGAGCAAGATAATCAGTGCAAGATGCATTCAGAAGTTTGAGGAGGCATAGGGTCATCGAGTGCTAGACCAGATTATGGGATTGGTATTAAAGGAGAGAGTAAGGCTGAGAGTGAGGGCATGACCCCTATTTATGATTGACTATATTTTGATATGATATGTACTTGAAAACTTGGTTATGCGTGTGTGTGTGTGTGTGGATGTTGATTTTATTTTGAACTTATGTGTATTTGTGTTATGGATTATGGAATATATTGGTATTGTAATGTTTTGATTTTCAAATAATTGATTTGATGTTGATGTTGAATTCACATATGCTTGGCAAATGGTACATGGGATATGTGACTTGATTGTTTTGATATGTTTGGTAAGATATCATTTTGGATATGATTCAATTGTTCATGATATATTTGGATGTATTATTTAGGTTTGATTTGTGATTATATGTAATTAAAAAAAAATTGTTGGTTTTTATAATTGGTAAGATTTTATTTGGTAATATTTGGACTTTAATAGTCTAGTTCTAGCTAGGGATGGCTATCTGAAATCAAGAATGTTAGTTGTTAGTAGGTGGGGATATAATATAGCATGGTGTACATATTACTTCCTTGAGAGTGGCTCAAAAATACAAAGGTTAGCTAAACCTTTGGCTCCATCACTGCCCTACTAAGTAAAGCTACAAACTATTGTTGAAATGAATGTATGTTGTATCACACTATGTTATATCACTATCTAAACCTTATCAACCAAATAAACAAGTGCCCATATTTCTCATGATATGTAGGAATGTGATCTATAGCTGATATTGTCTACTGTGAAGAAGGCTCATCTATCTATAATCAAATACCATGTGGCCTCTATTGTGATGTATATGAATGTGCAATATGTTGAGATGGAGCTAAAACTTGTGTTGAGGGCTCATTTAATCTTAATTGTAATGGGTTTTTACATGAGATGGGACCCTAAAAACTTGGTTATAATGAATATCTCTATAAATTATTACTATATAATGTGGGTTCAACTAGTATTAATCATCTTATATTGGTACATGAGATAGGACCCTAAAAACTGAGTTGTAATGAATATCTCTATGGAATAGTACTATACTTCGGTGTATGTGACTCTAATGGATATGTATATAGAACTACACTATGTATACCATGGACTAAATTATTATATGTGGGTTGCTTGTGTTGTAATGGTTTATAAACTTTCTAAATATTTTGAATAAGAGATCTCCTATTAGATTATATCCTAAAACCTGCATTGTGCTCACAATGAGTGACCGATGATACCTATAAAGGAATGTCCTAAGATGACCCAGTCATGGAGGAATGAGGTCTAGGGTTCCATAATGGAGGAGATCTCTATGCCCCCTATGTTAATGTTATAATACCATCATCAACACATCTAGAAATGCAATCTTAGAGTCTAAAATAATTATCATCATTGTGTTTATAGATACATTGATAATTACAAAAGGGCTGATGTGGTTGTCTATGTAAGAGATATGGATCTCATCGATGAATAGAAGGTAATGTGATTAACCTCCTATCTACTAGTGATGATAAAATGATAGATGGGATATCTCACTCTAAATCAAATTGTAGTGGTGATTTTTGGTAGTTATCTATAGTGCATACTATAGATTGTGTTCTAAAAACTTGCTCTTTATTCTTGACTAGTTGCTTTTCTAGTTATGGTCTCCTATCTTGTATAGGACATGGTGGATGTTGAGTAGTAAGAGCTAGATCTGAAGGTGTTGATATGAATTCTAAAGTAATATGATCAAATTAATCTACCTCAATTAATCCCAATTTATTTTCTAAAGCTAGAACTATTTAACATAAATGTCTGGAACAAGGCTCTGTTTGATATAGTAGATGCTCGAGAAGAGGTTAACTAAGGCCCTTGATGAAGATATGTTGAATCTCTATATCTATTGGTTTCTATATCAATATTAATATATGAACCTTGAATCTTAAGATATACTCACTAACTAGATCTGAAAAATTCTAATCAAGTTGTTTTAGTAGACATTAGTGGGGGAAGAATAGAATCAAAGGGCTTGTATGGGGTGGCAAAGCCTTCTGAAAGGCCTAAAGATATGTGAATGGATCTCTACTTCCATCAAAGTGAGGTAATGATGGTGTCTAGAAATTCTTAGGCAATACAAATTTTATGAATGTCTTTGGAATAAGGTTACCATACAGATCATTAGCATTAATCCAAGATTATAAGCTTTGTTTTCCAAGGTGAGGAGATGTGCTTGGTGTTCTATTTCACCAACTACATGCATCAAAGAGATGATCTCTAGGATGGTATATTGGCATCTTGAAATGGTTCATTTAATCATTGAATTTTATTGTTAATTTTAACCATAGGAATGCTACATTTATCAATTAGATCATAAAGAGGGGGTGTGCTCACTTGAACCTTGGGAGTAATGGTAACTTGGACCTTACTAGAGGGATATGGGCTACCATTCTCTTTAGGTGAGGAGTGAGAATTGGGTTCTACTATAGTGAGGGATGGCTTGGGAGTTTCATTAGTATCTTTATGTTTTAGTGAATCAAATTCTAATTTAGTAGAAGATGTGTTATTAACATTAACATGTGTATCTTTTGACATAGAATTAGGAATAAAAGTAGGAGCAACATTTTGACATGCATGAGATTTGAGAGAAGGGTTAGAAGCATGAGATGCATTTTTTTCTTCACTATATGCATAGTAGTCATCATTATTCCATAAATTATCACAATATGAATTTTGTTCATTTGAAATAGTAGAATTTAAAGTATATTTTTTTTATTCACTTTCATTATCATGTTCATTATCATACTCATTATCACTTCCATCATTTCTAGGGAGAGGTGTAAGAGAAGAAGTTAATTCCTTTCTAATATGCTATAATTTATCATTAGAATTTGGAATATCATGTGTATCTATGCTATCCATGAATGGAGCATATGTATTTTATTTATTATCAATATGATAAGTGAGAGTAGAGGAGTTATCATTTGAACATTATTTTGGGAGATTAAAGTTAGCAACACATAATGCATCATTTGAACTATGATTTGGTAATTTGATTCAATTGAATTTATATTTTTGTATTTTGAACATATTAGTATCAAAAAGTAGAGAGATATTAGGTTCACTTGGAAGTGCATGATTAATCTGTGCATTTGGTGCATTTGGTAATTAGGTATCTTTCCCATTTATCAAAAAAAAAAATCATGAGAAGAAGAAATAAAAGAGATGGATTTAAGAGAAAAAGATTCATCTATTTGTGATTCACCCTCATCATTATGTACATCATCATATCCTTCATTACAGAAATAGTCATTATCTTCACTATAAATGAAATCATTTTCTATAGTTTTAGCTAATGTGCAATTTTGTAATTTTGTCCATTCATTGTCATAAATGTAAGAAAATTTTAGAAATTGATCTATGGGATGAGAAGGAGGAATTAATTTTTTGGCCATTTTATTACCAAAGAGAATTTTGATAACCTAAATAATTTTCAATAAATTCAAATTATTTTTCTAAAAATTTTGAGGGAGGGAAATTTGAGGTTGGAGGACCTAGTTTAGAAATCTACGGTTTTGAGCTAGGGTTTTAGAATTTTTAAAAATTATGCAATAATTTTAAATTCTATAAATTATGTACAAAAATACATACAAAAAATTATAATTTTAAATATTAAATTTTGGCATAAGATATGAAGGAAAAACCCTAAAGTGTGGCTAGGGTTTTAGGTTTTGTTTAAAGTAAGTTGAGTTCACCAAATGTTTTATTATTATAGGAAAATGTGTGTAATTACTAAGTAATAAAGGTCTAAAATATGGGAAGAATTATATTTTTATGTAGTAAAATAAAATTTTATGCTAATTTAATCAACTTAACTTACATAAGAAAGAGAAGACAAGGAAATATTAACTTAGCTGGTTTTATGCTAAAACTAATGATTCTAAATTTGGAATTAGAGGAGTAAGACTGGGAAAGTGTCTGAATTATAGATCTAGACTCTAATTTTTGATTGGATAGGATCAATTTAAATAAGACACCCTAATCTCTAGTTTTATAGTCCTTACCTAATTCTATTGTCATGAGGCTAAAACCTTTTTGGGTTCTATTCATCTACTCAGTATGACCCTATGTACTAGATTTTAGGTCTTAGAAGTCAATGGAGCTTGCTATAAGTTTGTTTCAATATTAAGTACCTATATTAGTTTGTATACATGGAAAAACCAAATAGAATCAAAGTAAAAGTGGGAAAATTTGAAAAGACATAATATGTGTGTTTTCTTGACCAATTTAAGGTATATACAACAACCAAATAAATGGTTTAAGAGTACACTACTAGAATAAATAATTGTTTTTATAACTAGATTAATCTTAAAACTAATGTTCAAATGAGAAAAATAGGTTAAATAGTGGCATATATGAAGGATGCACCCAATTTAAAAAACTAGAATCAATTAGAAAAAAACATTCCTTTAATGAGCTATGTGAAACACAAGATTAGAATGAAAATGGGTGTAAAAATGATTAGATTCAATTACAATTAATAGAAAGAGTTCAAGACATGAAAATAAATTTATAAGGGTGTACGACTTTGTAAAAAATGTCAAAATATTGAATATCTCCACCCAAATTCCTATAAAAATCTTGAATTCTAACATTAATAGTAACTTGTTCTGCTACCATGTTTAAATATTTGCCATGATCAATAGAAAATAACATTGAAAGCATAAATATTGAGTGAACACAAGAACAATGTTACCTCAAAAGAAACCAAAAATGTGAGACACATGATTGGTGAGTGGGGAACTAAATCAAAAATATAAAACCTCATATTTATTAAGAAGGCTTGCAATAACACTATTCTCCAAATAAAATCTTAGTGGAAGAAACTAGATTAAGGAAGAGAGTGGGCCTCAAGCCATAAGCATATGTCTCAAAATATAATGTATAATGAGAGATGATAAATCTGAATAAATAGATCTAGAGGAAGAAAGAGGGAGTTAAAAATAATCCCATCATGACCTTACCCATCCTTCTTAGTGTATTCTAAATGTCCCTAATCCCCATAAGGTTAGGGGGAAGTGTGTGAGAACTGTGGAGGGAGTTATATGTGACATGTAACTAAAAAATTAATTACAAAAGGATAAAAGAGTTGTACACCTCATAAAATATGGAATAAGTTAAATTATAATAATAATAAATGCATAAATAAAATTGACTTAGGATTAATCTAAATTAGCCTAAATAAAGATTAATCTCCAGGAGATCTTGTAAAATTATTTCATGTACTCTTTTAATTTTAGTTATTTATTCTTCAAATTTTATATTCTCTTAAATAACTAAATTTCATATTCATGAGGAAAGAATTTACATTTCATCTTTGAAAACATCTAATCCCATTGGGTTATCTTCTCCTTTCCTCTTATTTTGTTCTATACCTCTTTTGAACATAGTGGTGTGTGACCCTTCAACTTGTCTATATAGCCTTCATGTGTTTAAGGTCACTAATGTTTTCAAACTAAAATAATTTTTATATGTTTATGAGCTAGTCAATGAGCTCTTCCAAGTTTAAACTTCATAGAAACCTATTAGGTCCACCTTGGTGCCTCATAAGATATCTCTCAAGAGTATATCTTCACCAACATCCATTTGTGTTTCATCATCTTAGTCCTATCTATAAATTTTTATCTGATTTTATTCCTCTTAAATGTTTATTTAGTCATCCCTCGGTATTAAACCACATTATTGGTCCTCTTTAATGACATCCAAGAGTGGTTTTACAACATGAAAGACATCCAATACTTCATCTATTATTTCAACCACATTGGATAAAATTGTTCCTATACCAAAAAATATTATAGGCATGCATATTTATTATTTATGATTATTAATCCTACTACTATAATTACCCACTTTAAACCATGCATAGGTGGCCTTATCTCTCTAAAACAATTACCTTCCTTTCACCCCATCTATTTTCTTCCACCTTTCTCATAGAAAATAATAAAAATAAACTAGATTCCTAAAGTGTAGTGATCTACCATATCCTTTCCTCTCATTCAAATATCATTACTTGTAGGATTTAATCTAGTATGATACTAGCTCATGTAGTGGTGGTTAGGGTTATTAGTGAAGGGATGCTTTATACCACATAGTTGAGTGAACACACTCTAACTCACCTTTGAACCCACAATTGAAAAATAATTTGACTTAAATTAATATGTTAATAAGGTCACATAAACATTATTCAATGAATTATCTATAAGATAAATTTGATTTGATCTATAACATGCAAGCTTTGTATTAAAAAAATGGATTCTATAATATATCCACGTAACAATCTCAAGGTTATAACCTTACTTCTTTATCTTCTCTCACTCTTCAATCTAACAATGTCTCTTTTAATAGATTCCTTAATGACATTTTCCAAGTCAATCAGTCCTCCTTATATAGCCATAAAATTACATTTACATTTTAATAATGTGTAACGTATCTATGTCAGAGGTGTACCAAATCTTATGGGTTTTCTTAAGATGCGTAATTCCTATGAAAAATTTATGCCACTGAATCTCAAATTTTTATCTTAGAAATTATGTCAAAATTTACTTTCACCAACTACCATCCTTTACACTTGATTATTCCTCATGTGAATGGTATAAGGTCTATGGTAGTTAGTTATAAGCTTAAGTAACTCTACAATACATACATGTTGGAATATGGTACTCCATCATTATCTCGATGAAAAAATATTATGCACTTAAATTATTTGTGCCATCCTATCCTCATGTGTAATGGATATTTTTAAAATCCAATAATGTTATATTACCTTTTATTACGATGTCATATCTCTACACAAACACCAAATGATCTATTATACTCTACTCTGACCATAAATTTATAGTGTTAGGTCATGAAAAATTGTGTACCATGCATATCCTTGCATAAAATTTCAAAACTTATAAAATTTAAAGTTAAATTATGTAACTAGGATTTAATTTCACTTTGACACACTGATAATTTATCTAATTAGTTTTCACACTGTGCCTTGTGCTATCCTTCAAAAAATAAGACTTAACCATCCTTGGTGATGTAAGATTGTTTTATGTTTAGTATTTTTGTGAATTATCAAAGCATGATATCTATAATAAATATCACCATAGAAAGTTAAAAAATATAAATTCATTCATAATATTATAATATGACCAATGGATCAATACAAAAAGATAAAACATGATGATTGTGAAAACATGCCCCTAGTGTAGACATGCCCTCAATGTAGAAAGGAAATCATTGGGTTTAAATAATTTCATGTATTTATGTTCCCATTGATCATATGTAGCATAGATATTCTACGTCCAACTCATGTATACTAATAAAAACATCTATGTGGAGAATGGGTATGTAATTCACCTTTTACATGATAAATAACATCAATCAATCATGTATACTAGCAAAACATATCATGCAAAAGTCATACTTTTGAATTAAGTGATTTTGTTTTTTATTTTTATTTTGTGTTTTTTTTAAATTTAATTGTGTTTTAAATACCCAATTATACCATAAATGGTATTCTAATGTGTTGGTTCTATCATCTGAATTTAAGTTTTGGACTTATTTGTATTCAAAGAAAGTGCATTGGTGTTTTCTATGGAACATGCACAAATTCTATCCATAACCCTATCTTAGGATGTGACATATTAGGTAATGCATCTTGAACTAAAATAAACCAATTATGTAGTGAATTTTAGATCATTTGTGTTTGAGGAATATTAATGACATATATCTTATTTAATTTCATAATATGAACATGTATAGGTCATATAATATAATATGGTGGTGGTGGTAGAGTAAATGTATCTAGATGAAAGGGATAATCATATGTAATATCCAAAACTATACTTTAAAAATTAATGTATCAAATATGGTATTTCATGTATCTTATGTATCCATGGATGTAAAAATAACATGATGAATTCCTTGGTATTTGGAAAAACTAATAACCAAGTAGAACAACTATGTGTCCTTCCATAAATGGTAACACAACTCCTCCAATAGAATTTTGTCACTTTCCATTGAATCCTTTTATTGTAGTATTCATACCAATCAAATATTCATGTGTGTATCCAATAATAGTAATCAATGGAACAATTCATATCTTTTTTTCTTCACCATTATCCACAATAACATTATGTATAAGACGCGAGTCAATAAAATAATTTATAAATAAAGTCACATTTATATAATTAGAACCAATAATATCATGGTCATCAAATGTGATTGAATGTATTTTAACTTGTGTATATTTAAGTTTACTAATAATACTATATATATTATGAACCTCCTCAATTATATAAGCATAATAAGTCATAGGATGATAGAAACTCTAAGTAATATGCACCTCAAGATTAGTCTTGGTTTCTTGTGTCATATGTTTTGAAAAAGTATCCAAAAATTATATTATACTTTGCATTAGAATATGTAAACAAATAATTTTTAGGTGTATTAACATTGTTAACCTCAATATTATTGTATTTAATCAAATGTATCAACCATAACATCTCTTAGTATAATGTCCTACACATCTATGAAAATAAAAATATTCATTGATATCTCACCCCTTAGGTTATGTTTTTGTCATATTGACCTCCATTGGTAAAGAGAGAGATATGATATTTCACTCAATTATATATTGTAACACCTTGTGAGTAGGTTTTGATATTCGTGTAAATTTCCTCTTTTGAGGATTTAACAAGACAAGCCTATTAGTAGGTTGTGAAACCAAATTAACCATTGTTTTAGTCTCATTTTTAATATAAATCTATTTATATTTTAGATTTAGTTTGATTTGAAACATGGAATTAAAATATGTTAGAGGATAAGTATCATAATTTATCTTATTCATAGAAATTATCTTAACTTAATTGTTTTAACTATATGTAAAATGTCATTAAAATATTGGAAGGATTTAAAAAAAATAAAATCATGGATAGGAGCAAATAAGTTTTACTTTAATATATCCTATAATTTATTATCATCTATAGGATTTTTCATTTTGGAAAGCATAATATTATAATGAAGCACATAGTCACCAATGGGCTCATTAGGTCATTACTTTAGTCTTTCAATTTGAGAATCTGATACCCTCTTACTTCTATTGATATAAAACTGAGATAACAATTGATCAACCAAAGGATTAAAATCATGTAAAAACTATAAAGTAAGTTAATAAAACCATCACAAGGCATAGTCCTTAAGGTCAAGTTCACTAGAATGTTTTACTTATTTTGTGATTAATGCAATATAAATAATTTAAAGCTTTTGAATATTTAGATTATGTAAAATATGGAAATAATCACACAAAGTTGAATTTTAAAGAGATAATTTGATATTATAATTATTATGTTTAGAATTCAAAAGGTAAGAGTGAAGATATTCACTTAGATAATTTATGTTTTCCATTACTTATTGGATTCATCATAGTCTCTAAGAAACCTCAAAATCTATTTATGATTACTTAGATTAGGAAACATGACATTTAAACCTATGCAAATACTACTAAAAAATATTATAATCCAATGGAAACTAGTGTTATCCATGTTCTATGGGTCTAGACTATCTCATATAATTATTTTTAAACCTATATATGATGTCTTTATGTGTGCATGCCATCCATATTGTGTGATTGTCTCTTATTTACTTTTATTTGCTTTGAAACCCAAATTTCACTTTTGACAAAAGATTGAATTGGAAAAAGGGGTTATAAATATGGGTTGGATAACACCAACCAATCCCCTATAATTTATTGATAACTTCCTAAATTCTAGTGCTCCTAAGAGGGCTCAAACTACATGTAGTTCTCCTACCTAGGTATGTGTACACACCATCATGATCATGATAGATTACAATGCAATAATTGGATTTAAACACTTGAAAACATACATATTTGACACATGTTTATATTTATAAGTATCTCTATGGATTTTAATTTTAAGGGTTTTGATGTGTATGCCTTTGTGATAATATCTCATTAAAAGGCCACTAGATTTCTCAATCATGTTATGAATTTAAAAGATGAGTGCTAGATGAGTTTGGAATTTAGATTGATTTGCATTTATAGATGAATATTTTATATTTCCTTATATTATTATCCAATAAAAAATGTCTAGGCCTACCTAATGCAAATATCCCAATGTAATAAATATTAGTTTAGTGTTCATAGATACTACCATTAGAGAAAGACACAAAAGAATAAAACTATTTGAATGTTGATAGTACTATCATGAGAGTTAAAACTAGTGATATATAATATATAAATTTCATGTTTATGATTATGGAGTGTCTTTGTATAGACTAAGGTTATAATTAATATGTGTACTAGTAAATTTGGTTAGCCAAGATAACACATGGGTAGGCATATAGTGTAAAGTTTTCACAAGATTCAAATGTGAAACAACAAGTCCAAGTATGTCCAAGTATGCCAAAATTAATGTTTCCAAATTTTTAGTGTTAAATATGTGTCTACAATACTATAGTTTCTTACTATACATATCTTGTTTTTTATATATGTTTTGAATTTCATGTTTTTTCATCCCTTGATTTGATTTTATTGACTTATCTTTCTTACATATTTTACACTCTATTACTTTCCTTCTATTTTTTCCTGACATTCTTCTAGCCACTTGGTTTCCCATTGTGTATATGTCAAAAAATAAAGTACTCAATTTTTTCCTAATTTTGCACTAGTGCATAGACTAGTTCAAATCATAGATTTTTTATTCATACACACTTAGGATTATTTTCAAGTGCCATGAACTATTTGGAAGTTATATAAATTTTACACACCCTAAGAATTTCATGTGGTTCCACAAGTACTTGAAAGCCTTGAATAGGTCTATAGTACTTTAAGTTATGAAAATTCCAATTAAATATTAGCTCCTTCTATTCCACTAAGTTTCATAAGTTATAAACACAATTTTAATATTCCACTGGTACCTTAAATTATTTAAACTCCCAAAATACATTGGGTTTTTCTCAATTGCTTCAATTCCCAAAAGTTCTAAAATGGTCTATTGAAGGACATACCTTGAGTGTCCTAAGTACCCTAAAATATTGGAAACCTTGATTAGAATTATGGTGCCAATAGTGTCAATTTTTCTAAAAATTATGATAAATCCATTATTAATGTGATGTTAAAAAATAAATCAAATTTTACCATAAATTTCATGTCCATAAGTAATCTAGGGAAGTACTTTGAGTACCCACAATGCCTAAAAACCCTAAAATTCAAGAATAAATATACATTTCTCAGAAAAACTATTATAAAAGTTTATTCAGCCCTTAAAAATCCAAATTTAAAGTGGAGGCAATGTTTTCAAACCAAAACTTCAATTTTTAGTTAGTATAAATTGAAGTTGGAGTTTTATTTGTTTGTAAAACTTCTAGATTTATTTTCTATGGTGCTATGCATTGTCAAAAACCTCCTACTTCTTCATTATTTCTTATATTTTCATGCTTCATCCCTACAAGGCTAGTTTTTTTCTCTCCTTCAATTCAATTATGTATCAATCTTTTCATGCATTTTCATTAACCTTCCATATTGTTTTCTTTTAATCAATATTTCCTTATTATTCTTTCATTGTCTCTATTTTCTTAAATTTTCCTTTCATTCTCCCCTATCAATGTAAATTCCTTCACCTTCTAAGAAATTTTAATACTTACCCATATATTTCTATATTTTATTATGCAAATAATTGTATTTTGCATATTTGAAGTGTTATGGGTACCAAAGAGTTTCGCTTTGTTCCAAAAAAACTAGAAGTTTTGTGAGGAATTTATGATATTTTTATGAGCATCATAGCCCAAGATTTTCATCCAACATTTTTTATACCTCTTGATCTTTATATCAAAAACATAAAAGTATTAGCTGAGACTACACTATGCATATCCACATCTACAAAACTGAAATTTAAATATGTGTTATGAGCTTATTTCCACCCTAGAAACATACATATCATAAATCATTGATAAAAAGATTATTCATGTAGTTATTGAAGAGTTTTGGGAATAAATGTAGGATGAGAAAATAATGGCTTTGGGACAAAACATATTAGATAGTAGGCTTGCACATGCCACTATGTTCCCAACATATTTTCAATGTGCAAATCTAGTGTTTAATTTTGTAAAATACTAAGCTCTATACAAGAGATAAATTATATGTGTAGATGATGGTAAAACTAGATAGTCATTAAACCAATAAAGACTTTGGTTTTGTTACTCATGATGTAATAATTGAAATGAGTAAAGGTATTGGAAAAAATGATAAGTGTTTAAACACGATCAAATAATTTTAAGCTAATAAGAAGAGGAGATGACCTTATAAACTCCCCAAGGTTCTCTATTGATTAGAATTCAATGAATAACTATTAGAAGTTATAACTCTACTAAATAGAGTTATGGGTCATTTCGATACCTAAACATTTTCCAAATGGATGTGAATGTATTTCAAAATCATTTGTCTATGAAACCAATTCAATGATTAAGGAGAGATTATCAATGATAATATGAATGAAAAATAATAAAATTTGAGTCTATGCAATCATTATACTTGAATTTATATTTGATCTATTCAATTGTAGATAATAGACATGTCTAGGCATAAATTTAAAAGGGTGAGACACTTAGGAGAGATTGATATCTTAAAAACTTCCTCAAATCACCAGTGAGATATTAAATAAACACTTTGTTAGATTAAATGATGTGTTTAATATGTTGGTAGTAAGAACCTTGGAAATAAATATAACATGGATTTAAAAGGAAGTTGTCTCTCTTATGAAGAAATATGGAAGCTATTTCATTCAATTTCCTAAACTCATGTATCTGTGAGTTGGAGGGTTTTAAGGTATACGATATAAACTTCCAAGATATGAAAGTGAAAAAATGGTACTTATTGAAAGTTGCATATAATTAAGTGAAGTTCATAAGAAAGGTAACATAAAGCATGTAGATGGGATTTCCTTTCCCATTGGTTTAAGCTATTTCATATGTAAAATAGCTTGATATACCTCAAACATTTAGAAGTCAATGATTGGTTTTTGAATGAAAATTCATAGTAAAAAAATTACTTTCAATAGTAAAATCTTTGTGAGAAATAAAACTTAGTTTTAGATATTCACACGTACTAAAAATTGAAGATTATTAGGAATATTTTTAAGATGAATTTGAATTCAAAAAAGAGATTATTCTAGAATGACCATTGATCAAATGAATTCATATAGACTTGAATGGGTTATCATAGGGATCATTAATGATGGATATGGTCTACTTTATCCATTTTTCACTTTAAAAATGCATTTTGTACACTAATTTTTCAATTGAAGAGTCAAATGATTTGAATGAACACAGAAAATTTGTTTTACTTAGATCAAAGGCTTGGTTTGATAAGAAATTTATTGAATATACTACTAGATTGGGTTCAAAAAGTATATAATATCCCAAAAAGTGACAATATTCCTCACAAACATCTAAAAATCAGCCTCCAAGCATAAAAGTATATGTCAAAATCCCTATCTCTAACCCAAAATCAAGTGGTGGATGTCATAAGGAAGACCCAAATAAGGAAAAATTTATAGACTTTACCTGTGGATATGACTCTTCATCAAAGCCAAAATTTCCAGTCAAAAAAATGTTCACACCTTATATTGTACCAATAGTTAAAATTAATTCTTTATAATAGATTGATCCTTCTATGATAATTTACAATACAAATATATAATTTCTAGCCTTTCATTTTGGTTTGGATCAAACACTTCTTGTTTCTTTTTATACAAATGTAAGTTTATATTTTACACCTCTTCCTCACATTCCATATCCAACCCATTTATCATCATCTCCTCATGTATTATCTTCTCCTCACATTCCACCTCTACCTATTCACATAGATTAAAATCATTTTAAATTTGAGAAGATTATCTTGCCACTTACCAATAAAATATACCATATATTTATGCCACATAAATTTAAAATAATCATATGGTTTCTTCTTCAAGTGGTTCAAATTTCACTTAGGTACAAAAAAATATTTAAAAAAGGAAGAAAACCATAGTCAAAGATCTTCCTTTTGATTTTGATATTATGGATAATCTACTTCAAACTCCTCCACTTAAATTCAGATAATTATTTTAAGTTTTGGACTTATTTGTATTCAAAGAAAGTGCATTGGTGTTTTCTATGGAACATGCACAAATTCTATCCATAACCCTATCTTAGGATGTGACATATTAGGTAATGCATCTTGAACTAAAATAAACCAATTATGTAGTGAATTTTAGATCATTTGTGTTTGAGGAATATTAATGACATATATCTTATTTAATTTCATAATATGAACATGTATAGGTCATATAATATAATATGGTGGTGGTGGTAGAGTAAATGTATCTAGATGAAAGGGATAATCATATGTAATATCCAAAACTATACTTTAAAAATTAATGTATCAAATATGGTATTTCATGTATCTTATGTATCCATGGATGTAAAAATAACATGATGAATTCCTTGGTATTTGGAAAAACTAATAACCAAGGAGAACAACTATGTGTCCTTCCATAAATGGTAACACAACTCCTCCAATAGAATTTTGTCACTTTCCATTGAATCCTTTTATTGTAGTATTCATACCAATCAAATATTCATGTGTGTATCCAATAATAGTAATCAATGGAACAATTCATATCTTTTTTTCTTCACCATTATCCACAATAACATTATGTATAAGACGCGAGTCAATAAAATAATTTATAAATAAAGTCACATTTATATAATTAGAACCAATAATATCATGGTCATCAAATGTGATTGAATGTATTTTAACTTGTGTATATTTAAGTTTAATAATAATACTATATATATTATGAACCTCCTGAATTATATAAGCATAATAAGTCATAGGATGATAGAAACTCTAAGTAATATGCACCTCAAGATTAGTCTTGGTTTCTTGTGTCATATGTTTTGAAAAAGTATCCAAAAATTATATTATACTTTGCATTAGAATATGTAAACAAATAATTTTTAGGTGTATTAACATTGTTAACCTCAATATTATTGTATTTAATCAAATGTATCAACCATAACATCTCTTAGTATAATGTCCTACACATCTATGAAAATAAAAATATTCATTGATATCTCACCCCTTAGGTTATGTTTTTGTCATATTGACCTCCATTGGTAAAGAGAGAGATATGATATTTCACTCAATTATATATTGTAACACCTTGTGAGTAGGTTTTGATATTCGTGTAAATTTCCTCTTTTGAGGATTTAACAAGACAAGCCTATTAGTAGGTTGTGAAACCAAATTAACCATTGTTTTAGTCTCATTTTTAGTATAAATCTATTTATATTTTAGATTTAGTTTGATTTGAAACATGGAATTAAAATATGTTAGAGGATAAGTATCATAATTTATCTTATTCATAGAAATTATCTTAACTTAATTGTTTTAACTATATGTAAAATGTCATTAAAATATTGGAAGGATTTAAAAAAAATAAAATCATGGATAGGAGCAAATAAGTTTTACTTTAATATATCCTGTAATTTATTATCATCTATAGGATTTTTCATTTTGGAAAGCATAATATTATAATGAAGCACATAGTCACCAATGGGCTCATTAGGTCATTACTTTAGTCTTTCAATTTGAGAATCTGATACCCTCTTACTGCTATTGATATAAAACTGAGATAACAATTGATCAACCAAAGGATTAAAATCATGTAAAAACTATAAAGTAAGTTAATAAAACCATCACAAGGCATAGTCCTTAAGGTCAAGTTCATTAGAATGTTTTACTTATTTTGTGATTAATGCAATATAAATAATTTAAAGCTTTTGAATATTTAGATTATGTAAAATATGGAAATAATCACACAAAGTTGAATTTTAAAGAGATAATTTGATATTATAATTATTATGTTTAGAATTCAAAAGGTAAGAGTGAAGATATTCACTTAGATAATTTATGTTTTCCATTACTTATTGGATTCATCATAGTCTCTAAGAAACCTCAAAATCTATTTATGATTACTTAGATTAGGAAACATGACATTTAAACCTATGCAAATACTACTAAAAAATATTATAATCCAATGGAAACTAGTGTTATCCATGTTCTATGGGTCTAGACTATCTCATATAATTATTTTTAAACCTATATATGATGTCTTTATGTGTGCATGCCATCCATATTGTGTGATTGTCTCTTATTTACTTTTATTTGCTTTGAAACCCAAATTTCACTTTTGACAAAAGATTGAATTGGAAAAAGGGGTTATAAATATGGGTTGGATAACACCAACCAATCCCCTATAATTTATTGATAACTTCCTAAATTCTAGTGCTCCTAAGAGGGCTCAAACTACATGTAGTTCTCCTACCTAGGTATGTGTACACACCATCATGATCATGATAGATTACAATGCAATAATTGGATTTAAACACTTGAAAACATACATATTTGACACATGTTTATATTTATAAGTATCTCTATGGATTTTAATTTTAAGGGTTTTGATGTGTATGCCTTTGTGATAATATCTCATTAAAAGGCCACTAGATTTCTCAATCATGTTATGACTTTAAAAGATGAGTGCTAGATGAGTTTGGAATTTAGATTGATTTGCATTTATAGATGAATATTTTATATTTCCTTATATTATTATCCAATAAAAAATGTCTAGGCCTACCTAATGCAAATATCCCAATGTAATAAATATTAGTTTAGTGTTCATAGATACTACCATTAGAGAAAGACACAAAAGAATAAAACTATTTGAATGTTGATAGTACTATCATGAGAGTTAAAACTAGTGATATATAATATATAAATTTCATGTTTATGATTATGGAGTGTCTTTGTATAGACTAAGGTTATAATTAATATGTGTACTAGTAAATTTGGTTAGCCAAGATAACACATGGGTAGGCATATAGTGTAAAGTTTTCACAAGATTCAAATGTGAAACAACAAGTCCAAGTATGTCCAAGTATGCCAAAATTAATGTTTCCAAATTTTTAGTGTTAAATATGTGTCTACAATACTATAGTTTCTTACTATACATATCTTGTTTTTTATATATGTTTTGAATTTCATGTTTTTTCATCCCTTGATTTGATTTTATTGACTTATCTTTCTTACATATTTTACACTCTATTACTTTCCTTCTATTTTTTCCTGACATTCTTCTAGCCACTTGGTTTCCCATTGTGTATATGTCAAAAAATAAAGTACTCAATTTTTTCCTAATTTTGCACTAGTGCATAGACTAGTTCAAATCATAGATTTTTTATTCATACACACTTAGGATTATTTTCAAGTGCCATGAACTATTTGGAAGTTATATAAATTTTACACACCCTAAGAATTTCATGTGGTTCCACAAGTACTTGAAAGCCTTGAATAGGTCTATAGTACTTTAAGTTATGAAAATTCCAATTAAATATTAGCTCCTTCTATTCCACTAAGTTTCATAAGTTATAAACACAATTTTAATATTCCACTGGTACCTTAAATTATTTAAACTCCCAAAATACATTGGGTTTTTCTCAATTGCTTCAATTCCCAAAAGTTCTAAAATGGTCTATTGAAGGACATACCTTGAGTGTCCTAAGTACCCTAAAATATTGGAAACCTTGATTAGAATTATGGTGCCAATAGTGTCAATTTTTCTAAAAATTATGATAAATCCATTATTAATGTGATGTTAAAAAATAAATCAAATTTTACCATAAATTTCATGTCCATAAGTAATCTAGGGAAGTACTTTGAGTACCCACAATGCCTAAAAACCCTAAAATTCAAGAATAAATATACATTTCTCAGAAAAACTATTATAAAAGTTTATTCAGCCCTTAAAAATCCAAATTTAAAGTGGAGGCAATGTTTTCAAACCAAAACTTCAATTTTTAGTTAGTATAAATTGAAGTTGGAGTTTTATTTGTTTGTAAAACTTCTAGATTTATTTTCTATGGTGCTATGCATTGTCAAAAACCTCCTACTTCTTCATTATTTCTTATATTTTCATGCTTCATCCCTACAAGGCTAGTTTTTTTCTCTCCTTCAATTCAATTATGTATCAATCTTTTCATGCATTTTCATTAACCTTCCATATTGTTTTCTTTTAATCAATATTTCCTTATTATTCTTTCATTGTCTCTATTTTCTTAAATTTTCCTTTCATTCTCCCCTATCAATGTAAATTCCTTCACCTTCTAAGAAATTTTAATACTTACCCACATATTTCTATATTTTATTATGCAAATAATTGTATTTTGCATATTTGAAGTGTTATGGGTACCAAAGAGTTTCGCTTTGTTCCAAAAAAACTAGAAGTTTTGTGAGGAATTTATGATATTTTTATGAGCATCATAGCCCAAGATTTTCATCCAACATTTTTTATACCTCTTGATCTTTATATCAAAAACATAAAAGTATTAGCTGAGACTACACTATGCATATCCACATCTACAAAACTGAAATTTAAATATGTGTTATGAGCTTATTTCCACCCTAGAAACATACATATCATAAATCATTGATAAAAAGATTATTCATGTAGTTATTGAAGAGTTTTGGGAATAAATGTAGGATGAGAAAATAATGGCTTTGGGACAAAACATATTAGATAGTAGGCTTGCACATGCCACTATGTTCCCAACATATTTTCAATGTGCAAATCTAGTGTTTAATTTTGTAAAATACTAAGCTCTATACAAGAGATAAATTATATGTGTAGATGATGGTAAAACTAGATAGTCATTAAACCAATAAAGACTTTGGTTTTGTTACTCATGATGTAATAATTGAAATGAGTAAAGGTATTGGAAAAAATGATAAGTGTTTAAACACGATCAAATAATTTTAAGCTAATAAGAAGAGGAGATGACCTTATAAACTCCCCAAGGTTCTCTATTGATTAGAATTCAATGAATAACTATTAGAAGTTATAACTCTACTAAATAGAGTTATGGGTCATTTCGATACCTAAACATTTTCCAAATGGATGTGAATGTATTTCAAAATCATTTGTCTATGAAACCAATTCAATGATTAAGGAGAGATTATCAATGATAATATGAATGAAAAATAATAAAATTTGAGTCTATGCAATCATTATACTTGAATTTATATTTGATCTATTCAATTGTAGATAATAGACATGTCTAGGCATAAATTTAAAAGGGTGAGACACTTAAGAGAGATTGATATATTAAAAACTTCCTCAAATCACCAGTGAGATATTAAATAAACACTTTGTTAGATTAAATGATGTGTTTAATATGTTGGTAGTAAGAACCTTGGAAATAAATATAACATGGATTTAAAAGGAAGTTGTCTCTCTTATGAAGAAATATGGAAGCTATTTCATTCAATTTCCTAAACTCATGTATCTGTGAGTTGGAGGGTTTTAAGGTATACGATATAAACTTCCAAGATATGAAAGTGAAAAAATGGTACTTATTGAAAGTTGCATATAATTAAGTGAAGTTCATAAGAAAGGTAACATAAAGCATGTAGATGGGATTTCCTTTCCCATTGGTTTAAGCTATTTCATATGTAAAATAGCTTGATATACCTCAAACATTTAGAAGTCAATGATTGGTTTTTGAATGAAAATTCATAGTAAAAAAATTACTTTCAATAGTAAAATCTTTGTGAGAAATAAAACTTAGTTTTAGATATTCACACGTACTAAAAATTGAAGATTATTAGGAATATTTTTAAGATGAATTTGAATTCAAAAAAGAGATTATTCTAGAATGACCATTGATCAAATGAATTCATATAGACTTGAATGGGTTATCATAGGGATCATTAATGATGGATATGGTCTACTTTATCCATTTTTCACTTTAAAAATGCATTTTGTACACTAATTTTTCAATTGAAGAGTCAAATGATTTGAATGAACACAGAAAATTTGTTTTACTTAGATCAAAGGCTTGGTTTGATAAGAAATTTATTGAATATACTACTAGATTGGGTTCAAAAAGTATATAATATCCCAAAAAGTGACAATATTCCTCACAAACATCTAAAAATCAGCCTCCAAGCATAAAATTATATGTCAAAATCCCTATCTCTAACCCAAAATCAAGTGGTGGATGTCATAAGGAAGACCCAAATAAGGAAAAATTTATAGACTTTACCTGTGGATATGACTCTTCATCAAAGCCAAAATTTCCAGTCAAAAAAATGTTCACACCTTATATTGTACCAATAGTTAAAATTAATTCTTTATAAGAGATTGATCCTTATATGATAATTTACAATACAAATATATAATTTCTAGCCTTTCATTTTGGTTTGGATCAAACACTTCTTGTTTCTTTTTATACAAATGTAAGTTTATATTTTACACCTCTTCCTCACATTCCATATCCAACCCATTTATCATCATCTCCTCATGTATTATCTTCTCCTCACATTCCACCTCTACCTATTCACATAGATTAAAATCATTTTAAATTTGAGAAGATTATCTTGCCACTTACCAATAAAATATACCATATATTTATGCCACATAAATTTAAAATAATCATATGGTTTCTTCTTCAAGTGGTTCAAATTTCACTTAGGTACAAAAAAATATTAAAAAAAGGAAGAAAACCATAGTCAAAGATCTTCCTTTTGATTTTGATATTATGGATAATCTACTTCAAACTCCTCCACATAAAATGGCTAGAGCCCCTACCTGATTGGTGTAAAATACCTCAAAAGAACAATTTTTTGATATTTCTCAACCCATTTTGAAAAGAATGAAGATGTGACTCTAAAAAAATATAGCATGAGTTAGATATATCTTGGAAAACTAACTCATGAAGGAGACATCCATAACTTCTAAAAATCTATAGTTCAATTGATCAAAAAAAAATAGAAGAAAGAAATAAAGCACAATAACAACTAGAAGATCATGTATGAATATTTTTAATCATACATCAAATTGTTAATCAAACTAATGCTCCCTTAATTGGTATTCCTGACCTTGCCCCTATAGGTGATATTTATAAGTATGTCATTGCAAGCATTCAAAAATAAAATAATCATGGGAAAGTTATGAAAACATGGGTAAAACAACTCATTATTGATGTATTTAAGTCTATTAATGATATCATAGGTTACTCAAAAAATACCAAGTCAAAATCAAATAATAAATAAAAGTGTTATCAAAGAAATAAAGACTATGGAGGAGTATTCCAAGATATTTGAAGGATATTACTCATATAGATGAAATGATTCTTATATCCAAACAAATATTAAACAAACCAGAGGATAATTTTTACACTTGTATGGTATCAAAGTGTATAATGGAAGATCAACATTATTAAAGAATCTTAGAAATATTTTTTAAGTTAAGGAAATTTATGTAATGATCTTAAATATGAAATTTGTGCTTACATTTGGACTATTCACTATGAGTTGATAAAATAAAATGAATTTAAATATTACTTAGCTATGTAAATTAAAGAACAATTTCAAATGATGATAAAAGAAGATATTTTTTATGTAGATACTTTAAATTTTTAAACCATGAATTAACTGAGTGATATTCATAATGCTCTTGTTGAATTCAACATGAATCTTCCAAATTTTTTAGAATAATTAAAAAATGAATGAAATTATGTAGACATGGTTGATACATTTATTAACCACCATTATTCCTAAACATAAATGGATAGTATCAATAGTCCAAAAATTTAGAGTATCTAGGTTGAAGTCATCACAAACTAAAAAATAAGATGAAACTACAACAACTGGTCAAACATATTCTTAACTTGACGAGTCTTATCTTTCTAGATAGTTCCTCCAAATTTATCTATCTGACATTTCTATTTATTCATTACATTTGTTTTTATAAAGCTATTTGAGCTTCAATATTATCATGTTTTTCATTTATAAACATAATTTGAAAAAGTAAAATCAAAAATGTAAATTATTTCTAGAAAGGTGGCTATGAAGTGGTTATGAGGTAGTTATGCATACCCTTATTATAAATAAGAGTTGTGTCTACTATAAAGGGAAAAAGTGTATACATTTTTTATGAGAAACAAATGAATGAAGAAGCTTTGTATTTTTCCCACATGCTTAATAGAAGAGAGTTTATAGGACTTGTGCCTTTGGTTGTCTTGATGAATGGTTAATTTAATGTTTATAAAATCATTTAAATTTTGTTTCTTTCTTGATACAAAGTTTTAATGATTAAATCATCATTATTTCGATCATACTTGATGTGTTATTGTAATTTAAATTAGCTTTTTTTAAATTACACATATTTCATTCATTTTTTCCCTTTATTTTATTCTATTTTTCATTATCATTATTATAATATTCACAAATATACTCCTAGGAATACAAAAAATTTATTGTATTTATTTTATATATTCTTTCCTCATCCCTTTATCCTATTTTACAATAAAGGGAGCCTCCCCTACTAATATAGGTGTGAATTTTTGATTTGCACTATCAACTAAATTTAGATATTTTATATTCTATAAAAATATTTTTCCATCAATTTTTTGGCACCCACCATGGGGCATGATTTGGTGTTTTATGTGCAACCCAAAAATATTAATTTTGTAATCATATGACCATCTATGGAGTTCATGACCCTATCCTTGAGCCAATTATCAATTGTATATGAACAACATAAGAAGACATTTATTATAATCTATGAGCTTATGGTTGTGATAATAAGATTATTCTTATTCTATTTAATAACATTGTAAAAATAAGATCATGTTGATATTGACAAAATATCCACAACAATTATTGCTATAAAAAGACAACATGGACATGTTATGATTAGATTTGTTCAGATGGCTATCTGACTATGTCTCGTTCCAATATAATAATTATCTTTCATGTTAGATGAAATAATATTCACTAAGACAAGTAAAAAATAAGGTAATATTGATCCTATCTTTCAATTATGAAAAAAGTTTTATTTTAAACTAATTCTAGAACAATAATAAAGGAAAAATATATAAAGTAATAAATGTATAAGTACCTCAACTAGTCTATATAAAATAAATAAAAAGTTGGAAATATAACCAATATAACATTAGTCATATCTGGAAGTATATGTAGTCACTCAAATTTAGTCATGAATAGTTGATAATGTCATTTTTGAACCTATCTTTAATTAACTTGAGCACTTAATTTGGACCTATTTCACCACCCCACTCTATCGTAATCACCTATGTGGACATATTCCACTCTAAACTATTATCTTGCACCTATAAAAATGTTTTAAATTACTAAAACCCCATCTAAACATTTGTATAGACATCATAGGACCCAAAATTCACACATTTTCATTCAAGATAAGATTAACTTGTAGGATATAATAGTGGAAGCTGGTTTTATCCCCTATGGGTTGATCTTATCCTTAACCCTTCTAATGGTCACTTTTTAAATTTAGACCCTCCTTTATATGTTGGTCCATAATTTTAGGATATGTAGCATGATGTTTTATGATTTTGGATGATATAAAGGCAAATATAAGTCACCTATTATATCACTTGAAAATTTCAATATAGAGGAATACTTAAACTATTAAACACTATGAAAAGCTTCCCTATTATCTCTAAATATAATTATGATCATTTGAAATTATCCTTAGGCAAGTCAAGAGCATGTCTTATCCTAGCCAAATCAAATCATTATCAAGTATTCAAGCCATATCTATATGCATACATGTAGTTAAATAAGCACACTTTCACAAAAAATTCTAGGTGAGAGGTCTATGTGGGATTAATATCCCTATAATGGGTATTGGATACATAGGTTATGATAAATAATCATGGTGGTGATTGGGGTCATCTCAAGCCATTACATTCTCAGTGTCTTTATTTATAGGTTTTAAACCATTGCAAGCGCAATTAAGATTTAAAATTTTAACAAGTCATTTGTAGGTATTTTTTATGCATTAAAAGTTTAAATTTACACACACAAGTGTGTTTTAATATTTAATACATGATTATGCCATGATTTCATTGATTTTGTAGTCAAGGACATAATTCACCAACTTAGGAATATAATTCTAGTTTACCATGTCCTAGTTTGCATGATCTTATTCTTCATCAGTATTTATCAAAGTTTTGGTACCAATTTTAGAATTAATCATAGTTGATTATTTTCAACCATCTGTTAGCTTCACATAGCCAGATTGAAGATAGTTAAAAACTAAGTCTTTTATTTTGTTCATAGATTGTATTCTTTTATTCAATTTTAATTTATCAAATTTGATATTTTACTTTCATTATAATTGTCAAAATTTATATTATAACATCTATCATATTTTATCTAAATTAAGGTTAATGCACTTATTAGTTCCAAATTCTAATAAAACATATTGGTGAACTTACTTTTATTGGAGCATTGCTTCATATTCTAATAAAACATACAACTCACAAGGAAATATACCAAGAAGCACTCAATAAATTATTAAATTGAGTAAAGTTACCTTATTCATCCCTATTTACATATCCGTCATAGGATCAATATTTACATAGTTTTAAAACATTTGAATATGAACACATGATCCAAATTTTCCAAGTTATAAGCTTAGTCACTGCATGCTTATGATTATCACACATTGCATCTTTATACACACATAATCCAACACATAGGGCATAAATACATAAGTTTGAATCCATTTTCAAAATATTATATATGTAGGCAATGCCCATTAGTAGAGGGTTCCTTGGGTAAATTTGACATTATGAGCCCACTAACCCATTTTTCCCACAGTCACTCCAAGGGTGAAGAAGCTAGGGTTTGATAATTTGATAAATATTAACAACCTATGTGCATAATTTGAAGACATAAAAATAAAGGTGATAAAAAATCTATAAGGATCTAGTTGGTTGCATCTAAATCTAGTCACTATTTTGTATAGGACACCTCTATTGAAGTTATACATTTGCATCAATGCAACTATCCAAATCCAATGCAAGTGTCTGAGGTCACATAGGAAATATTCCTAGAAGACAATGACTATTATAAGATCACCTTGAAATAAAATTATAACCTATTCAAGGTTAGACTTATATGATACCAATAAAATGTCTAAGAATCATTTTTCCCTATTCACTACAATATTTATCAATAGATATACTTTAATATTTTATCAATCTCATATGTATAAATTTTGAATGTTATTTATTTCATTTTATATTAATTGGCATGTTCATTATATTAGTTAACTATCTTTATGTAAAATATAATCTAATACCCCTTAACCTACTATACCCTTATCTAAATTTAGGATTAAATATTTGGTGAACCTAACATTTGATCTCAAAACCCTAGAGTGAAATAGGGTTTTCTATTTTGATTTTTTGATTAATGTAGCATTGCTTCATATTCCCCCTAGGGTTTAGATAAATTCACAAGCATCCAACACCTAAAAGAACTTATTTTCAACTTTTGATATAATATATGAAACAAAAATAACTTGTTTTAGATATTAAAATCTAATTTATGTAGTAATATAGTCTTGTACACTTGAAAAATATACGTCATGGCTATACTTTTTAGTTATAGACCTATTTGCTACCAAAAGGATTGCATTCACTATCTATTTGTGGTTAAATTATTAATCTCTTAGTCCAACCATTGTTATTATGATGACCAAGCATTTTATAATGTGAAAACATCTCTAAACCTAATCATTAACCTTCACTGCCAATTTTAGACATGTACCCATTTTTAAATTCCTACACACTTGCATTCCAAAAAGACACCTGTGTTGACACAAGTGTCCACCTTTCCTAAAAATTTTCTAGTGCCCAATAATCATCCAAGTTACAAATGAAATAGTTCCTAAAGTTATACCTAAGATATTTATTCTAAGATATTTCCAAAATTTATTGACATATATACAAGACTAACCCTCATTCATTCCTTAAATAGAAATGACATACAACTCACAAGCAAATATACCAAGAAGCACTCGATAAATTATTAAATTGAGTAAAGTTACCTTATTCATCCCTATTTCCATAGCGGTCATAGGATCAATATTTACATAGTTTTAAAACATTTGAATATGAGCATATGATCCATATTTTCCAAGTTATAAGCTTAGTCACTGCATGCTTATGATTATCACACATTGCATCTTTTTGTACACATAATCCAACACATAGGGCATAAATACATAAGTTTAAATCCATTTTCAGAATATTATATATGTCGTCAATGCCTATTAGTAGAGGGTTCCATGGGTAAATTTGACACTGTGAGCCCACTAACCCCATTTTTCCCATAGTCACACCAAGGGTGAAGAAGCTAGGGTTTGATAATTTGATAAATATTAACAAACTATGTGCATAATTTGAAGACATAAAAATAAAGGTGATAGAAAATCTATAAGGATCTAGTTGGTTGCATCTAAATCTAGTCACTATTTTGTATAGGACACCTCTATTGAAATTATACATTTGCATCAATGCAACTATCCAAATCCAATGCAAGTGTCTGAGGTCACATAGAAAATATTCCTAGAATATAATGACTATTCTAAGATCATCTTAAAATACACTTATAACCTATTCTAGGTCAGACTTGTATGATATCAATAAAATGTCTAAGAGTCATTGTTCCCTATTCATTACAATATTTATCAATAGATCTACTTTACTATTTTATCAATCTCGTATGTATAAATTTTTAATGTTATTTATTTCATTTTATATTAATTGGCATGCTCATTATTTTAGTTCACTATCTTTATGTAAAATATAATCTAATACCTCTTAACCTACTATACCCTTATCTAAATTTAGGATTAAATATTTGGTGAACCTGACATTTGATCTCAAAACCCTAGAGTGACATAGGGTTTTCTATTTTGGTTTTTTGATTAATGTAGCATTGCTTCATATTCCCCCTAGGGTTTAGATAAATTCATGAGCATCCAACACCTAAAAGAACTTATTTTCAGCTTTGGATATAATATATGAAACAAAAATAACTTGTTTTAGATATTAAAATCTAATTTATGTAGTAATATAGTCTTGTACACTTAGAAAATATACGTCATGGCTATACTTTTTAGTTATAGACCTGTTCGCTACCAAAAGGATTGAATTCACTATCTATTTGTGGCTAAATTAATTATCTCTTGGTCCAACCATTACTATTATGATGAATAGGCATTTTATAATGTGAAAAAATCTCTAAACCTAATCATTATCCTTCACTGCCAATTTTAGACATGTACCCATTTTTAAATTCCTACACACTTGCATTCCAAAAAGACACCTGTGTCGACACAAGTGTCCACCTTTCCTAAAAAATTTCTAGTGCCCAATAATCATCCAAGTTTCAAATGAAAGAGTTCTTAAAGTTATACTTAAGATATTTATTATGAGATATTTCCAAAATGTATTGACATATATACAAGACTAACCCTCATTCATTCCTTAAATAGAAATGACATACAACGCACAAGGAAATATACCAAGAAGCACTCAATAAAGTAATAAATTGAGTAAAGTTACCTTATTCATCCCTATTTCCATGTCGGTCATAGGATCAATATTTACATAGTTTTAAAACATTTGAATATGAGCACATGATCCATATTTTCCAAGTTATAAACTTAGTCACTACATGCTTATGATTATCACACATTGCATCTTTGTACACACATAATCTAACAGGCATAAATACATAAGTTTGAATCCATTTTCAGAATATTATATATGTAGGAAATTCCCATTCGTAGAGGGTTCCTTAGGTAAATTTGACACTGTGAGCCCACTATCCCATTTTTTCCACAGTCACTCCAAGGGTGAAGAAGCTAGGGTTTGATAATTCGATAAATATTAACAACCTATGTGCATAATTTGAAGACATCAAAATAAAGGTGATAGAAAATCTATAAGGTTCTAGTTGGTTGCATCTAAATCTAGTCACTATTTTGTATAGGCCACCTCTATTGAAGTTATACATTTGCATTAATACAACTATCCAAATTCAATGCAAGTGTCTGAGGTCACATAGAAAATATTCCTATAATACAATGTCTATTCTAAGATCATCTTGAAATACACTTATAACCTACTCTAGGTCAGACTTGTATGATACCAATAAAATGTCTAAGAATCATTGTTCCCTATTCATTACAATATTTATCAATAGATCTACTTTACTATTTTATCAATCTTATATGTATAAATTTTAAATGTTATTTATTTGATTGTATATTAATTGGCATTGTTTCCAAACAAGTTTTCGCTTTTCACATTCAAAAGGAAATGAGAAACTAAGATAAGTGGTCTACGGCTTGTACGTACCCGGATGAAGTCTTGCGCACAAAATTCATATGACTAAAGTAACTCCTCTTTGGTTGTGGAGGATGACACCTATAGGAGAAAGAGACTCAAACACAAAGGTTGTTAGATAGCTAGAAAGTGGACTGCCAAGTGAAATCTTGGTCCTAGAAGTGCAAAGACTTCTTGGAGGATGATAGTCCACTAATAAAAGGCTGAATAAAGTCAAAAACAAAAATGATAAAAGACAAAAATAAAATAAATGAAAGCAAATGCATACCTGTAGTAGCAGTCTGCCTTCCATAGTCACTGACGTCGGTGGTTCTACCGGCGTCAGTATGTCAAGGTCACCAACGTCGATTAGTCTGCCGACGTCGGTAGGAGTAATGGTCAGAGTTGGTCAGGGAAATGGCTTTTGATAGGGTCTGAATGAGTTGCAGGTCAGTCAGGTCGATCATAATGGTCTTGGGAGGGTTTATAGGACTCTGATAGCTTGTGATGAGTTGATTGTATAAAGAGTATTGTCTGGAGAGGGACTAAATGGGTGATAGAGGCAAAAAAGGGGGATAAGGGTGAGAGAAGGATTTTCAACCTCTCTGGGAAGAACAAGGAAGGTTATGTCAAGGATGCTTGGAATGGACAGTAGATATAATGCTAATATATTTGAAATGACACTAAAATAAAAATAGTACAAATACTTAGCTGTGGCATGAGTTGGCAGAGGTGCAGGAGCTGTGTTTCTATTATGGCTGGTGATGGAGATGTTATGCAATCTTCTAACCTATATGGAATGACTAGTGCTGGTCCTCCAAGCCTGGAAAATGCTATCAAAACATTGATACTTGTGAGAAAATGAGAAGCAAGAATGCTTGGAAGCAAGAGCAAAAGAATCCTGTTTCACGGGGAGAGGATTCGAGATTCGTGATGAGCCGACTAGTGATTAGCGATTAGTGATTCGTGATTCATGATTAGCCTGAGCAAGAGGTTAGAACTCAGTTTAAGTAAACTGATGTTGGTGATCCCACTGGCATCAGCTAACATTTGACTGATGTTGGTGGGTAGAGAATGAGTAAAAGGGCTATCAAGCCTGTTCTCCATCTTCCAAGTGAATAATCTATTGGAGAATTATCAAAGGTTGGGCTAAGTACACATGAGAGTTGGTTAGGTAGTTGGAAAGGAATAAGAATAGGTCTTGGGTGAGTCACTTAGTCTTAAGGTGAGTCATAGGGTGGGAAATGGTCCAAGGCGAGGTGTCCTAGGCGAGGTGTTATGGGTGATGTGTCAAAAGGGGGGGTTATTAATTCAAAATAAGTTATTATTTTAAATTAGTAAGTGTGTGGGTTAGAAATGTGTTAGAAAAAGGGACCAAGGGGGAGGATGACCAAGGGTTAGACATGATTTTGTTGTCTACATTTTCCCCTTTTTGTCTTGGTTGTTCTGACGAACTACAAGACAAAAACAAGAGTTGATTGCCCCAGGTATAGGATGAGATTGTTTTTGTCCTGTTGGTTGTTCTGGCAAACTGCAAGACAAAAAAAATGAATGTAGATTGCCCCAATTATGGGATGAGGTATTCCCCCTCAAAGCGAGAGTTGAGGGAAGGAAACCTAAAATTGGGTGCCGATTTGATAGATAGTGGATGAATATGGGGAAGTTTGAGTGTGAACGCTACAAAAGTTGAGATTGTGTGCTTACCACTTCACGAGATGGTCAGGTCAAATTATCACAGATCAAGGTCGAAGAGTGCCAAAATTGAAATAACTGGGTCCCAACTTTTAGTCATAGCTGATTGGGTTATTTGATCCAAGTTGTAGCTCTAATAGTCATCGTGTTCCAAGTATCCCAGGCTCCAAAAGTGCTCTTGGAAAAAACGAAAATGTCACAAGTAGTGGGCATCAACTTGCTCACGATCCTATACTTGTGAGGGTCAAAATATGGGTTGCATACAATTTTGCTAATCACTTGTGAGGTAGCATACATGCAAAAACAACCAAGGCAACGTTGTCTTGGAAGTGGTTGTAGTCGAAGGAGATAGTCGCGATCTTCATGGTCATTGGTCAAGGTGGATGGTCGATTGGATGGACGGATGAAGGAATGGCCGAGCTAACCTCAGAAGACCTCATGCCAATTGAGTGCTACCTATATAGTCCCTGCCGTTAGGGCCTCAAGCCAATGTAGTTCTCCCAAGAGGGAGGAAAAGGGTCGAAGTGGTTGATGTGTTTGGTTTAGTCATGATAACAATGTAGCACTTCCCATATGTCTGAGGGTACATGCTTGAAATGATGAGGGGAAAGATGATGTTACACCCTGTTTCATTTTGTGTATTGGTGTATTCTATAATAGTAGTCAGGGTTTTTCATCCTTAACAATTATCCATATGAAGTAATGGATGTATGCTAAAAATGAAATGGGTCTATTTATGCTTCAACAAGTAATGGTTTATGCTTAACATAAATTGTGTGGTCAATAGTTTCCATGTATATTGGTGTCCATAGAAACTAGTGTGAATAAGTTATGATAATGTGAGTGGTCTGAAAAAGGTTAGGTTGGGTTGGATGACATATGATTTGGTTGAATGTGACCAAAGGTAAGGAGGAAGTGAAAGGCATTTTTGCCCATTCATTGACAAGGACCAGAATGATAGCATAGATAGGGGTTGTTAGAACTGAGAGGCCCATTCATGCATTACGTCGTTGACCATGGGTTGTGTTAGAGAGGTAATCGAATCACTTTGACATTAAAATGAGCTCAAAATCCCTTGAGTAGGTGATGTGATATGAGGAGAGGGTAGCTCCTTTTTAAGTAGGGATAACTTTGCCCTTTTTTATAGGAGACCCTGAGATGACTACAAGCCAAGTCCATGACCGTTCTTTTTTTTTTTTTTGGAGTAGACTGATCAATGTGGGAAGTCTACATAGAGATGTTATTTTGTTTTGTGGGCATTTGTGAAGTTGATTGATGCTGGAAGCTTCTGAGAAAGTGTTATTTGTAGCAAGAGTTTAGTCATAGCCATCTTTCGAGGGAGTGGTCTATATTTTTTATTTATATATATAGACCAGTCACAAATGCAAGGCATTAAGGGGCTCAAGTTCTGGTCAGCCTTCAAGAGAAGACAGACAATAAGTCCTTGATCCATACTTGTGCGTGATGATGTAAGGTCTGAGCCAATTAAGAGCAAATTTGCCTCATTGACTCTGCTCCATATTGGTCACGTGTTGGTTCTCTTTTAGGATGAGGTCTCCGATGTTGAAATCTCATTCTCTTAGATTTTTTTATAGGCTCATTTAATGCGATTTTGATAGACATGGAGATGGTTAAGGGCAGCAAGACGACATTCGTCGAGTAACTCAAGTTGAGCTAATTGATCTTGATGAAAGTCATCATTAGAAAGAATGTCATGTAGAAAGATGAAAAGAGATGGGATTTTTACTTTGAGAGGTACGATAGCCTCTATTCCATACACTAAAGAGAAAGGGGTAGCACCCGTAGAGGTTTGGATGCTAGTGCGGTAGGCCCACAAAGCGAAGGGAATGTGAATGTGCCAATCCCTTCTAGTGTCATTGACCACCTTCATGAGAATTTTAGTTAAGATTTTGTTGGAAGCATCAGCTTGCCCATTTACTTGTGGGTAGTAAGGCGAAGAAAAGTTGAGTTTGATGCCAAAGGAGTCACAAATTTTCTGGACAATTTTATTTTTAAATGACTTACCATTATCGGTGATGATTTTGTGAGGTACACCGAAAGGACAGATGATGTGGGTGTTGATGAAGTCGACAATTTTGTCAGCTTTTATGGAGATGAGAGGAATACCTTCCACCCATTTAGTGAAATACTCGGTGGTGGTGATAATGGATTGATGACAAAGAGACGAGTGAGGGTTAATCTCACCAATGAGATCTAAGCCCCATTATGAAAAAGGCCAAAAATCTTGAGCGACTTGTAGGACGTGGCTAGGAAGATGAAGCAAGTTAGCATGCTACTAACACTTGATGCAACATTGAACATAGTCGCTATAGTCTTGATGAAGAGTGGGCCAATAATAGCCTAGGCGAAGGATGCGCTTGGCAACTGAGTTACCACTGAAGTGTCTACCACAAATCCTATCATGGACCTATGTAATAGCATGAGATGCTTCAGTGGAGGTTAGACAGTGAAGAAGAAGGCTGTCAAAACCTCTTTTATAGAGAAGACCCCCTAGCATGGTATAGCGAGCAGTGTATTTGATGAAATCCTATCGTGCATTGCTAGAGAGGATGGGAGGAATGATAGAATGAGCCAAGTAGTCCACAAGTTGTTTATACCACACATCCTGTGGACTAGAGTCTATTGTGTTGACGAGGTTGATGTTAGTGGAAATGTATGAAGGAAATGGCACATGATGTACCATGACATAAATTCTTGATGAGGATGATGAAGAGGGAATATGTGAGGTGAGAGAAGCCATGGTGTTAGCAAACTTATTCATAGATCGAGGAACAGTCTGCAAGAGGTAATGGTCAAAAGATGCTAGAAGGGTGTCAACACGGTGCTTGTACCTTTGCAAAATTTTATTTTTACAAAGATATGAAACATTGATTTGATTGATGACAAGTTATGAGTCACCAAAGATGTTTATTGTCTTAATGCTTAAAGAAAGGGTGGTTTGAAGTCCCAAAATTAAGGCTTCGTATTCAGCCATATTATTGGTACATTCAAAGTTGAGTTTGAAAGATAGGGGCTTGGGCTCACCCTCGTGTGGGATGAGGATGACCCCCACACCCCCATCGAGTTTACATTTGGAGCCGTCGAAGAACATCGTCATTTGGTAGAATATGTCATTGGTCGAGAGAGTAGCGATAGATTCATCGGGGAACTCGCACTGAGAAGGTTGATTGTCAAGAAGAGGTGCATCTACCAGTTGGTTAGTGATTGTTTGCCCCTTTATGGATTTTTGCTAGATAAATTCCAAGTTGAACTCAGCAAGAAGCATGAGCCAACGAGCCATACGCTATTTGTGGTATGGCTTGGAATGCATGTATTTAATAGGGTCAGTGTGAGTGATGACAAAGGTTTTGTGATTGAGAAGATAGTGACGGAGCTTGGTGGTGGCAAAGACTAAGGCCAAATAGAGTTTCTCAGTATGAGTATACCAAGTTTCATAGTTGACAAGTGTTCGGCTTATGTAGTAGATCGCTTGCTCATGGTGTTGCTCGTCTCGGTGTGCGATCATGGTACCTAACAAATGGTTGGTTGCTGAGATGTAGAGGTAGAAGGGTTGGTCATCTTTAGGTGGAATTAGGACTAGTGGAGAGACCATATAGCATTTAAGAGCTTCAAATGCCTCTTGACAGTACTTATCCCATTTAAAGGAGACATCCTTCTTGAGGAGATGATGAAAGGGTTGGCAGTGGTCAGAAAGCTGTGAGATGAAGCAGTGGATGGATTGGAGCTTCCCTTGTAGACTGTGAAGCTGCTTGAGATTGGTCAGAGGTGGCATCTTGAGGATAGCATGGATTTTGGTAGGATCTATCTCGATGCCATGGAGAGAAATGATGAACCCCAGGAGCTTTCCTGAGAGGACCCCAAAAACACATTTCTTGGGGTTAAGGCAGACATTATACTGAAGAAGGTGAGAGAAGATGATCTTGAGGATAGTCAAATGGTCACAACGAAGCTTAGACTTGCCAAGTAGGTCATCCACATAGTCATCCATGATTTTATGGAGGAGATCATGAAAAATGTAAGTCATGGCACGTTGATATGTGGCACCTACATTTTTCAGACCAAAAGGCATGACCTGATAGCAAAAAGTCCCCCATGGGGTAATGAAGGTATTCTTATGCTAATCTTTCAGTGCAATCAAGATTTGGTTATATCCTAAAAACCTATCCATGAGTGATAGCATCTCATGGCCAGCGGTGAGATCAACAAGTTGGTCAATGTTGGGAAAATGAAAGTCATCTTTGGGACAGGCCAAGTTGAGGTCACGATAGTCCATGTAGATTCAGATCCCCCTAGATGCTTTGGTAAAAGGGACAATGTTAGATACCCACTATGGATAATCAATGGGTTGGATGAAAGAGATAGAAAGAAGATGCTGAAGCTCCTCTTTGAAAAGGAGTGCAACACGAGGATGCATTTTGTGAAGCTTTTGCCTGATAGGCTTAGCCTCTGGGTTTGTGACAATGTTATGAGTGGCAATGTTAGGGTCGATGCCAGGCATGTCACTGTAGGTCTAGGCAAAGGCCTTGCTATTGTCTGAAAGAAATGTGGTATAGTCGATCTACTCTTGGGCATCTAAAGATTGACCAATTTTTAAGATGTGAGGAACATCAGAAGATGGAAGGTTAATGTCAATGGTCGATTCATTTAACATAACCTGTGTTTCTGAAGGGAGGGAGCACTGAATGAAAGAGTCATTGACACCCATGTAGGTGAGAATGGCATCATCGTCTATGCAGTGGATAGTGTTAATGGTTGCTGATTCATCATCTATCATGTTGGGATAAATGAGAGGGAGAGACCTAGAGACCCCATTGAGTTGATAGGTTAGGGGTTCCAAGTGGATGGTGTTTATGCAAAAAAACACTAAGAGGGATGGAAACCACCGACTCTATAGGTGAAGGGGGAATAATAGGTGAGCCTGGAGGAGATTGGTTGATGGTGGGTTCAGGGCAAAGGTTTGCAGAAGCCTCGATGGGTTTATGGAAACCCAGACCATATCATTTCTTGGCATTGTCGTCATTGGGTGGTTTGTTGGGCTGATGGGAGCATTATTCATAGCGCCCAAAGCCAAAACCCTTCCATACACACCTATAAAGGTAGGTATGAGCAAAGGTGGGGTTGCGAAGAAAGGAGAAGTCAGATGTGAATGGTTGAGGTGAGGAGAAATGATTCCTGTTAGTAGGAGCTCGATCTAGCCCCCCATAGATGAGATTGGTTTGAAGGCTAGGAGGACCATAAGGAATGACCATTCCAATCTGATGATCATAGCTTGGACTTTGATGAAGCTGTCCATACTCTTGCAGAGTTTGGAACATGTCAAGGGTAAGTAAGCGATATTCCCCAAGTGAAAGTCATTGGAAGATATCTTCCATGGGGTCCTTGGTTATCGCTTGAGAAGGTGATGTGAGGGAAACCATCATTTGCGTAATGGTTGAAGCTTTTGTAGATGGAGGCAGTGTTTGGGTTGGTGTCTTGAGAGGAATGAGAACATCATTTGGTCGATAGGTCATGTTACAAGTCTTGAAAGGGGATGGGTCGATAGGAATGACATGGACCTGTCCGTCATGTTCAAATTTGAAATAACGGTTAAGTGTAAAAGGGATGCAAGCCATGGCGTGGATCCAGGGTCATCCTAATAGCATGTTATATTAGAATTATACCTCGATGATGTAGAAGAGCTCTAGGATTATGCGTGGGCCAACGTGAATATGCAGGATGACGGTGCCAATAGTGTTAGTGGTGGTGTCATTAAAGGATCAAAGGATTGCATCAGTTTTTGATATGCAATTCTTGGGGAGGGCCAATTAATCAAAGGCATGGGTAGAAATGATATTAATGATGGAACCCCCATCAAACATAACTCACTTAATGCATGTTCGATCAACATAGGCTATGATGAAAAGATCAGCGTCCTGATCTTTCGAGGTAGAGGTAGGAATTTTAGAATCGTTGAAACGGATAGAGGTGACAGGGGATAAAGAATGGACCAGGGTAGCTAGTGGTTGAGGGTCTTCAAGTTGGACCTCCACTGCCTGTAAGGCTCTAATTAGAGCTTGACGATGCTGGGGTGAGCTTTGGATGAGATCATACAAGATTATCTTCACAGGCATTTGGTGAAGTTGTTTTAACATAGAGTCATGGATTGCCCCTAAAGAAGGGGGTTGGGATGCACCCAGGATGAAAATCTTGGGCTTTGGTGGTTGAGGTGGCTAGACAAAGGGGTAGGTCCAAGGAATAACAGATTTTTCTTTTGCCTTATCCTTTTGTGACCTAGTGGTTATGTGGATGGCATTAATTTTGAGGAGAGGATACAAAAGAGGTGAAGAGACCATAGTCTGTTGATGAGATGTCGATGACAATGAAGGGGTTTGAGAAATATGAGAAGGTGTCAGAGGTCTATTGTCAGTGTCCTCAAGGAGAAGGGTGTATTTCTCCATGTAGCGGTGAATGATGACTTTGAGGGCACAACAATTCTCAGTATCATGTCCTGGCATATGATTATATAGGCAAATCTTAGTATCATAGAACCAAGAAGGTTTTGACCCGAGGGGTTAGAATGGCTTAATAGGCAAAAGGGTTATGCTAGAGGTCTACAAAAGTCAGTGCAATATTAAAGCATATGAACCCACTAAGGGGTCCGTGCTTGTTGATGCATGAGGTGTCGATGACTTTTGCTTGTGGGCTGTTGAAGGAGGCTTCTGTACCACATTTTGGGTTGGTGGTGTGGCCTCATGTGAACACGACACTTTCTTCATGAGAGGTGATAAATTTTTCAAAGAAGGTAGGCTTGTGGTAGGCAAAGGAAGTAGTGGAGGCAACTTGTTTTGGTTAGGAGTCAGAGTAGGGAGCACTCCTATTAGGGTATAAGGATGAGGGCCCAAAATGGAGGGAAATGTTGATGATGGAGGAGGGGTTTGCTGCCATGGCTTAGCAGTCTTCTTTGGTTTGGTTTGAGGACTGCTATTGGGCGAGGCAAGGTTCAAGTCTACCTTCACTTGCGGGTGAGTGAGGTTAGTGACGGGGTGAACACCGAGTGACTTGATGGGTTTTGATATGGTGGATGAGGGTTTATGTTTTGATGTGACTGGTTGAGGTTTTAATGGTTTGGAAATGGAAGTCCGGTCATTGTTGGAAACTTTTGGAGATTTTGTCACAAGAGGGTTGGCAGCAAGAGACAAGACAGGCTGGGTAGGATGAAGAGCTTTGAGTTTCTCCCATAATGCCTAATGCTCCAATTTCCTCGATTGGAGAACTCCTAGTTTCTCTACTGATCAAGAGAATGGTTGGGAAGATGTAGGATGAGGCTTTGGTCCTTCAAAAGATGTGGATGGTTGTGGGGCCAAAAATGTGTTAGGTGTGGCAATCTTAGACCCAAGGTGTGGGGGAGTTATAACTGGATTGTCGTTGGTCAAAGAAGATGGAGAGATAGGTTCCTCTCTTGGTGGAGAAGGAACTGGAGAATGTGGCTCCTCAAGATGATAAAGGGCAGGGATGATTGTGCCTTCTACGTGCGGTTGAGGAGTAGGAAGGGTAGGGTCCTCCATTGGTAGGAGGAATGATGAAGGTGAGGCTGGTGGTGTTGGTATGGCCAAGGCATCCTCCAATATAAGGGAAGTTGATGGAGAACTAACAGGAGAAGAGGGTTCATCCACGTGTGATGGACTGATGGGTGGACTAACCTCTTGAGACTGTGAGAGAGGTTGGTCAGATATAAGAGGCAAGACCATGTTGACTGTACATATATTATGTTCTTGGGAGTCATTAGTCATGGTTTACAGATTGTTTTGGCTAGGAGGATGGTTAGGAAAGGGTTGTTTAAAGATGTTTATGCTTTGATTGGGTGGCACATTTGGGTTATCTAAGACAAGGTCACCTTTATCAAGCATGTCCTGAATGATGTTTTTGAGAGTCTTATAGTTGCCCGTGTCATGGCCTTTAACATGATGGTAATTGTAGAAGTCATTCTCCCTATACCATGCAAGGATAGCATGTGAGGGATCGAATTGAGGAGGTAGTTAGATTTGGGGGAGATTGAGGACTCCCTGTTTGACAAGTTTATCCAACACAAATGTGTATGATTCTCCTAGTGGAGTATACTGACGATGCACATATCTTTGTTGGAATTGTTCGGTGATGTAGTCTGATGTGGAAGGTTGAGATTGGTTATTTGTTAAAGAAGATGATCTAACGACTACAACATTTGTTGATGCCTTAGATTTGGAATTAGAATAAGAAGGTTTAGAGGAAGAGTCATTGGACTTGGTGTTGGGGTTTTTACTCCACAACTTGACTTTGTTTTCCTCAATGGCACGTAGTTCAAGCTTTCTAGCCATCGTGAAAGCTTCGTCAAAGGTGTAGAATGTCTGGACCCGCAAGGTAGAAGAGATGTGCTTGGCACATGCTCTTGAAAAGAGCTCAATGAGCTCAGGTTGAGGTAGGGAAAAGGAGAGTTGATTGATCAAGCCTCTCTAGCAAGCAACAAAATTGGCTATGGATTCATCGTCAAACTGCCAGATAGAATATAGATCTGTGATTGAGACCTATTTGGTGATATTGATCGAGAAGTGGTTGAGGAAGAGTTGGGCTAAATGGGTAAATGTGAAAAGAGAATGGCTGGTGAGAGAGCTGTACCAGTCAAGAGCAGCACTAGAAAGTGACATGGGTAATGTGCGTAACAATAATGCATCATCATGCGCTATGAGATAACAAGCATGTATGAATGCTCACAGATATTGTTGTGGGTCTTCCTTACTCTAGAAATGAGAAAATTTAGGAAGTTCCCACTGACTAGGATACGACCGGATCGGGACTGAGGGATGAATGGGTTCATTGCAAATTTGCTCATACGAGAGAGTATTTCCTGAACCAAAAATTGAGGTCTCGAGACTAGAAATTTTGTCCATCAGAATTTTGATTATATCAGCTGACAGATTAACGGGTGGAGTGCCCCTAGGTTGTATGGCATTTGAAAGGTATTGAGAGGAGCATATGACATGGTTGGTTGCGCTTGTGTAGGCGCAACATATGGGTAGCTAGTTATCGGGGAGGATGTTGAAGCCAAGGCCACTTGTGCTATGGGGTTGGTGGGCACAAATTAGATAGGGGCCATCAAAGGTGGTTGAGGGGTGGCCACACTTGTTGAAGGGTAGGTAGTTACTCTTGTGTTGATGGGTGTAAGAGTAGGGGGGATAGAGACCACTAGGTTTTGAAAGGGTGTATAATTTGGTTGAGTAGTTTGAGGTTGAGGGGGTGCCAAAACCCCCATGGAGGTAGGTCTAAAAAGAGACGCTAAATTTTGAAGATAGGACACGGTCAGGTTATTAGTCAAGGTGTTGGCTTGATTGTCTATAGGTTGAATTATGGACGCTATTGATATCAATGTTGTCTCGACTAAGGAGGTTGGCATCCCATAAATTGGGTTGCCTGAAGAGTCTCACGTTTGGATTCTCGTGAGATAATGTTGAAGGGCCTTGACATTGAGGTCAAGGAAGCTTTCAAAGTCTTCGTACCCCTCAAGGATAGTGGGAGGCTGAGTTGGGGTTGGTTGGGTAGGAGTTCGTTCAGTTTCTAAATGATACTCCATTAAATGGACTAGTTATGGACGGTGAAGGAGAAAGCAGTTGTTGCCTCACGTGGTCAAGAAGAGCCTTGGTTTGACCATGTGTCAAAACCATTCAAGGAAAGAAAGGGTCAAGTTTCAAAAACTATGTTTTTTCAGTCTCAAAAAACCAAAATGGGTGTTGGTTAGTAAGAAAGTCAGATTTTAAGCTTGCTGTTTGATAAGAGGATTTTGGACAGTGACCAACGTCGGTTAAAAAAATGATGCCAGTGAAATAGGTTGCCGATCTCGGTCAAATAACCGATGCCCGCAAAGAAAGCTTGCTGACGTCGGTGGTAAAACTGATGTCGGTTACTGTGTTTTCCAAAAACTCAAAGAATTTGAAAGTTTTTGGAAAAAAAGAAGAAATTGTCCTCACTAGCTCAAAAAACTAGATGGGAATAGAAAAGAAGATGAAGACAGGCAGATCCTAAACGTTAAATCCTAAGAATAAACTTTTAGAATCTTGTTGGCTTATGCCTTAGAGTGTGTTTGGGAGGTTGGCTTGTAAAACAAGTCCTAGAAGAGGTAGTCTAAAGTTGGTTTCATGTGAGTTTCGGTGCTCAAGAGTCTGTGCTAGGTTCCATACGTGGCCTGGTGCTACGAGCTTGCTCCCCTCACTTCATGAACCTAGAGCCGAGCTGGGCCGCTTAGCCAGTATATACTTCCCCTAGAGATTATCCTCTACTAGAGAATAGAGTGGGCTTTCCCCTTGGTAGTGAAGTCCAAGTGGGATTGCTGGGATGGGTAAGGTATCCGCTAGGTGATGAAATCCCAGTCGGGCCTTGTCTTAGGTAAGTTTTGATGTTTGATTTGTGCAAGTGATTTGGATGTGTAACATAAGTGGCCTATGATTAATTCATGATGCACTTTAATTACTAGATGTGTGGAATAAATATGCATGTAATCAGAAATGAAATGCAATTAATTTTAAGCCCAAATAGAAATGTATGTTCGTATGTAGAAAAGTGAGAAAGGGTTGAAGAGTATGATTTTGACTAGTCTAAGATGCAGGAAAGAAAGAAGAGTTCCTTTTAACCTTGGTTATGATGTCTTTTGGAAGAGATAGAGGAAAAAGATGTAAGGAGAGACCTAATGCACCTATATGAAAAGATTGGTTAGAAGAGAAAAGTACGAACCCAAGGAGAATTCCTAGGGTCCCACCGGGCATGCCAAAATGTTTCCAAACAAGCTTTTGCTTTTCACATTCAAAAGGAAATGAGAAACTAAGATAAGTGGTCTAGGGCTTGTATGTACCCAAATGAAGTCTTGCGCACCAAATTCAGATGATTGAAAGAACTCCTCTTTGGTTGTGGAGGATGACACCTGTAGGAGAAAGAGACTCAAACACAAAGGTTGTTAGATAGCTAGAAAGTGGACTGCCAAGCGAAAGCTTGGTCCTAAAAGTGCAAAGACTTCTTGGAGGATGATAGTCCACTAATAAAAGGTTGAATAAAGTCAGAAATAGAAATGATAAAAGACAAAAATAAAATAAATGAAAGCAAATGCATACATATATTCAACAGTCTACCTTCCACAGTCACTGATGTCAGTGGTTCTATCGGCGTTGGTATGTCAAGGTCACCGACATCGATTAGTCTACCGATGTTGGTAGGGGCAATGGTCAGAGTCAGTCAGGGCAATGGCTTTTGATAGGGTCTGAACGAGTTGCAGGTCAGTCAGGTCGATCAAAATGGTCTTAGGAGGGTCTGTAGGACTCTGATAGCTTGTGCTATGTTGATTGGACAAAGAGTATTGTCTGGAGAAGGACTAAATGGGTGACAGAGGCAAAAAAGGGGGATAAGGGTGAGAGAAGGCTTTTCAACCTCTCTGAGAAGAACATGGAAGGTTGTGTCAAGGATGCTTGGAATGGAAAGTAGATAGAATGCTAATATATTTGAAATGACCTTGAAATAAAAAGAGTATAAATACTTAGCCGTGACACGAGTTGGCAGAGGTGCATGAGTTGTGTTTCCAATGTGGCTGGTGATGGAGATGTTATGCAATCTTCAAACATGTATGGAATGACTGGTGCTAGTCCTCCAAGCCTAGAAAATACTATCAAAACATTGATACCTATGAGAAAATGAGAAGCAAGAATGCTAGGAAGCAAGAGAAAAAGAATCTTGTTTCACGGGGAGAGGATTTGAGATTCGTGATGAGCCGACTAGTGATTAGCGATTCGTGATTAGCCTGAGCGAGAGGCTATAACTTAGTTTAAGTAAACTGACGTCGGTGATACCGTCGGTGTCGGCCGACATTTGATCAATGTCGGTGGGTGGAAAATGAGTAAAAGGGATATCAAGCCCATTCTCCATCCACCAAGTGCATAATTCATTGGAGAATTATTGAAGGTTGGGCTAAATATGCACGAGAGTTGGTTAGGCAATTGGAAAGGAGTAATAATAGGTCTTGGGTGAGTCACTTAGTCTTAAGGTGAGTCATAGGATGGGAAATGGTCCAAGGCGAGGTGTCCTAGGCGAGGTGTTATGGGTGATGTGTCAAAAGGGGGGGTTATTAATTCAAAATAAGTTATTATTTTAAATTAGTAAGTGTGTGGGTTAGAAATGTGTTAGAAAAAGGGACCAAGGGGGAGGATGACCAAGGGTTAGACACGATTTTGATGTCTACAGGCATGTTCATTATATTAGTTCACTATCTTTATATAAAATATAATCTAATACACTTTATCCTGCTATACCCTTATCTAAATTTAGGATTAAATATTAGGTGAAACTGACATTACCCTAGAGTGACATAGGGTTTTCTATTTTGATTGTTTGATTAATGTAGCATTGCTTCTTATTCCCCCTAGAGTTTAGATAAATTCACGAGCATCCAACACCTAAAATAACTTATTTTCAACTTTGGATATAATATATGAAAAAAGTATAACTTGTTTTAGATATTAAAATCTAATTTATGTAGTAATATAGTCTTGTACACTTAAAAAATATACGTCATCGCTATACTTTTTAGTTATAGACCTCTTTGCTACCAAAAAGATTGTATTCACTATCTATTTGTGGCTAAATTACTTATCTCTTAGTCCAACCATTGTTATTATGATGACCAGGCATTTTATAATTTGAAAAAATATTTAAACCTAATCATTATCCTTCACTGCCAATTTTAGACATGTACCCATTTTTAAGTTCCTACACACTTGCATTCCAAAAAGACACCTATGTCGACACAAGTGTACACCTTTCCTAAAAATTTTCTAGTGTCCAATAATCATCCAAGTTATAGATGAAATAGTTCATAAAGTTATACCTAAGATATTTATTCTAAGATATTTCCAAAATGTATTGACATATATACAAGACTAACCCTCATTCATTCCTTAAATAGAAATGACATACAACTCACAAGGAAATATACTAAGAAACACTCAATAAAGTATTAAATTGAGTAAAGTTACCTTATTCATCCCTATTTCCATATCAGTCATAGGATCAATATTTACATAGTTTTAAAACATTTGAATATGAACACATGATCCATATTTCGAAGTTATAAGCTTAGTCACTGCATGCTTATGATTATCACACATTGCATCTTTTTACACACATAATCCAACATGTAGGGCATAATTACATAAGTTTTAATTCATTTTTATAATATTATATATGTAGGCAATGCCCATTAGTAGAGGGTTCCTTGGGTAAATTTGACACTGTGAGCCCACTAACCCATTTTTCCCACAGTCACTCCAAGGGTGAAGAAGCTAGGGTTTGATAATTTGATTAATATTAACAACCTATGTGCATAATTTGAAGACATCAAAATAAAAGTAATAGAAAATCTATAAGGATCTATTTGGTTGCATCTAAATCTAGTCACTATTTTGTATAGGACACCTCTATTGAAGTTATTCATTTGCATCAATGCAACAATCCAAATCCAATGCAAGTGTCTGAGGTCACATAGAAAATATTCCTAGAATACAATGACTATTCTAAGATAATCTTGAAATACACTTATAACCTATTCTTGGTTAGCCTTGTATGATACCAATAAAATGTCTAAGAATCATTGTTCCCTATTCATTACAATATTTATCAATAGATCTACTTTACTATTTTATCAATCTCATATGTATAAATTTTTAATGTTATTTATTTGATTTTATATTAATTGGCATGTTCATTATATTAGTTCACTATATTTATGTAAAATATAATCTAATACCCCTTATCCTACTATACCCTTATCTAAATTTAGGATTAAATATTTGGTGAACCTGACATTTGATCTCAAAACCCTAGAGTGACATAGGGTTTTCTATTTTGATTTTTTGATTAATGTAAATTTATTTATAAAATTTAAAACAAAATCATTTATAAGCAATGGAAAATGTTAATCACAAAAATTATTTTCAAATGGAAGATATGTAAGGATTAGTCACTCATCTCAATAATAAAAAAGACTTAATGGATGGATTTTTATATGTTATAAGAGATGAAATTAGTAAACTTTCTAAGGCTAAGACATCCTCTAGTAGTGATGGTGAATCCTTAGGGGGTAATACAATTTATTCTATACCAATAACACTCCCATTGACCACATCATCACCTCATACTTCTAATGGGGGCATATGTTATGTGTTTACACCATTGTTCCCTAAAACAAATCCTACTATTACTATACCCTAAATGGTAAACACTAACAATTCAACCCAATTACTAGTTTAAATGACTATATCAACTCAAATTATGGGTATACCTTCTTTGGTGACTTCTCAAAATTTAAATCTTAGTGATCAAATTATGAAATATCTTTTCCAAACTATAAAACATTTGCAAACATGGTCACAAATGCAAGGCATTAAGGGGCTCAAGTTCTGGTCGGCCTTCAAGAGAAGACAGATGATAAGTCCCTGATCCATACTTGTGCGTGATGATGTAAGGTCTGAGCCAATTAAGAGAAAATTTTCCTCATTTACTCCGCTCCATATTGGTCACGTGTTGGTTCTCTTTGAGGATGAGGTCTCCGATGTTGAAATCTCATTCTCTCACATTTTTTTTATAGGCTCATTTGATGCGATTTTGATAGACATGGAGATGGTTGAGGGCAGCAAGATGACGTTCGTCGAGTAACTCAAGTTGAGCTAATTTATCTTGATGAAAGTCATCATTAGAAAGAATGTCATGTAGAAAGATGAAAAGAGATGGGATTTGTACTTTGAGAGGTAGGATAGCCTCTATTCCATACACTAAAGAGAAAGGGGTAGCACCCGTAGAGGTTCGGATGCTAGTGTGGTAGGCCCACAAAGCGAAGGGAATGTGAATGTGTCAATCCCTTCTAGTGTCATTGACCACCTTCATGAGAATTTTAGTTAAGATTTTGTTGGAAGCTTCAGCCTACCCATTTTCTTGTGGGTAGTAAGGCGAAGAAAAGTTGAGTTTGATGCCAAAGGAGTCACAAAGTTTCTAGACAATTTTGTTTTTAAATGACTTACTGTTATCGGTGACGATTTTTTGAGGTACACCAAAACGACAGATGATGTGGGTGTTGATGAAGTCGACAATTTTGTCAGCTTTTATGGAGATGAGAGGAATACCTTCCACCCATTTAGTGAAATACTCAGTGGCGGTGATAATGGATTGATGACAAAGAGACAAGTGAGGGTTAATCTCACCAATGAGATCTAAGCCCCATTGTGAAAAAAGCCAAAAATCTTGAGTGACTTGTAGGACATGGCTAGGGAGATGAAGCAATTTAGCATGCTGCTAACACTTGATGCAATGCCGAACATAGTCGCTATAGTCTTGATGAAGAGTGGGCCAATAATAGCCCAGGTGAAGGATGCGCTTGGCAATTGATTTACCACTAAAGTGTCTGCCACAAATCCTGTCGCGGACCTGTGTAATAACATGAGATGCTTCAGTGGAGGTTAGACAGCGAAGAAGAAGGCTGTCAAAACCTCTTTTATAGAGAATACCCCCTAGCATGGTATAGCGAGCGGTGTGTTTGATGAAATCCCACCGTGCATTGCTAGAGAGGTTGGGAGGAATGATAGAATGAGCCAAGTAGTCCACAAGTTGTTTATACCACACATCCTGTGGACTAGAGTCTATGGTGTTGACGAGGTTGATGTTAGTGGAAATGTATGAAGGAAATGGCACACGATGTACCATGACATAAATTCTTGATGAGGATGATGAAGAGGGAATATGCGAGGTGAGAGAATCCATGGTGTTAGCAAACTTATTCATAGATCGAGGAACAGTCTGCAAGAGGTAATGGTCAATAGATGCTAGAAGGGTGTCAACATGGTGCTTGTACCTTTGAAAATTTTTATTTTTACAAATATATGAACTGTTGATTTGATTGATGACAAGTTGTGAGTCACCAAAGATGTTGATGGTCTTAATGCTTAAAGAAAGGGTGGTTTGAAGTCCCAAAATTAAGGCTTCGTATTCAGCCATATTATTGGTACATTCAAAGTCAAGTTTGAAAGACAGGGGCATGGGCTCACCCTCGTGTGGGATGAGGATGACCCCCACACCCCCACCGAGTTGACATTTGGAGCCGTCGAAGAACATCGTCATTTGGTAGAATATGTCATTGGTCGAGAGAGTGGCGATAGATTCATCAGGGAACTCGCACTAAGAAGGTTGATTGTCAAGAAGAGGGGCATCTGCCAGTTGGTTAGTGATTGTTTTCCCCTTTATGGATTTTTGTTGGATGAATTCCAAGTTGAACTCAGCAAGAAGCATGAGCCAACGAGCCATACACTAGTTGTGGTATGGCTTGGAATGCATGTATTTAAGAGGGTCAGTGTGAGTGATGACAAAGGTTTTGTGATTGAGAAGATAGTGACGGAGCTTGGTGGTGGCAAAGACTAAGGCCAAATAGAGTTTCTCGATATGAGTATACCAAGTTTCATAGTTGACAAGTGTTTGGCTTATGTAGTAGACCGCTTGCTCATGGTGTTGCTCGTCTCGGTGTGCGATCATGGCACCTAACAAATGGTTGGTTGCTGAGATGTAGAGGTAGAAGGGTTGGTCATCTTTAGGTGGAATGAGGACTGGTGGAGAGACCAGATAGTGTTTAAGAGCTTCAAATGCCTCTTGACAGTCCTTATCCCATTTAAAGGAGACATCCTTCTTGTGGAGATGATGAAAGGGTTGGTAGTGGTCAGAAAGCTGTGAGATGAAGCGGCGAATGGATTAGAGCTTCCCTTGTAGACTGTGAAGCTGCTTGAGATTGGTCAGAGGTGGCATCTCGAGGATAGCATGGATTTTGGCAAGATCTATCTCGATGCCATGGAGAGAAATGATGAACCCCAGGAGCTTTCCTGAGAGGACCCCAAAGACACATTTCATGGGGTTAAGGCAGACATTATACTGAAGAAGGTGAGAGAAGATGATCATGAGGATAGTCAAATGGTCACAACAAAGCTTAGACTTGCCAAGCAGGTCATCCACATAGTCATCCATGATTTTATGGAGGAGATCATGAAAAATGTAAGTAATGGCACATTGATATGTGGCACCTACATTTTTTAGACCAAAAGGCATGACCTGATAGCAGAAAGTCCCCCATGGGGTAATGAAGGTAGTCTTATGCTGATCTTTCAGTGCAATCAAGATTTGGTTATATCCTAAAAACCTGTCCATGAGTGATAGCATCTCATGGCTAGCAGTGAGATCAATAAGTTGGTCAATGTTGGGAAAAGGAAAGTCATCTTTGGGACAAGCCAAGTTGAGGTCACGATAGTCCATGTAGATTCAGATCCCCCTAGTTGCTTTGGTAAAAGGGACAATGTTAGATACCCACTATGGATAATCAATGGGTTGGATGAAAGAGACAGAGAGAAGATGCTGAAGCTCCTCTTTGAAAAGGAGTGCAACACAAGGATGCATTTTGCGAAGCTTTTGCCTGATAGGCTTAGCCTCTGGGTTTGTGACAATGTTATGAGTGGCAATGTTAGGGTCGATGCCAGGCATGTCACCGTAGGTCTAGGCAAAGGCCTTGCTATTGTCTGAAAGAAATGTGGTATAGTCGATCTACTCTTGGGCATCCAAAGATTGACCAATTTTTAAGATGTGAGGAACATCAAAAGATGGAAGGTTAATGTCAATGGTCAATTCATTTAACATAACCTGCATTTCAGAAGGGAGGGAGCACTGAATGAAAGAGTCATCGACACCCATGTAGGTGAGAATGGCATCATTGTCTATGCAGTGGATAGTGTTAATGGTTGCTGATTCATCATCTATCATGTTGGGATAAATGAGAGGGAGAGACCTAGAGACCCCATTGAGTTGATAGGTTAGGGGTTCCAAGTGGATGGTGTTTATGCAAAAAACCACTAAGAAGGATGGAAACCACCGACTCTGTAGGTGAAGGGAGAAGAATAGGTGAGCTTGGAGGAGATTGGTTGATGGTGGGTTTGGGGAAAAGGTTTTCAAAAGCCTCGATGGGTTTTTTGAAACCCAGACCATATCGTTTCTTGGCATTGTCATCATTGGGTTGTTTGATGGGCTGATGAGAGCATTGTTCATAGCGCCCAAAGCCAAAACCCATCCATGCACACCTATAAAGGTAGGTATGAGCAAAGGTGGGGTTGCCAAGAAAGGAGAAGTCAGATGTGAATGGTTGAGGTAAGGAGAAAAGATTCCCGATAGTAGGAGCTCGATCCAGCCCCCCATAGACGAGATTGGTTTGAAGGCTAGGAGGACCATAAGGAATGACCATTTTGATCTGATGATCATAGCTTGGACTTTGATGAAGCTGTCCATACTCTTGGAGAGTTTGGAACATGTCAAGGGTAAGTAAGCGATATTCCCCAAGTGAAAGTCATTGGAAGATATCTTCCATGGGGTCCTTGGTTGTCGCTTGAGAAGGTGATGTGAGGGAAACCCTCATTTGCTTAATGGTTGAAGCTTTTGCGGATGGAGGCAGTGTTTGGTTTGGTGTCTTGAGAGGAATGAGAACATCATTTGGTCGATAGGTCATGTTATAAGTCTTGAAAGGGGATGGGTCGATAGGAATGACATGGACCTGTCTGTCATGTTCAAATTTGACACAACGGTGAAGTGTAGAAGGGACGCAAGCCATGGCACGGATCCAAGGTCATCCTAATAGCATGTTATATTAGAATTATCCCTCGATGATGTAGAAGAGCTCTGGGATTATGCGCGGGCCAACGTGAATATGGAGGACGATGGTGCCAATAGTGTTAGTGGTGGTGTCATTAAAGGATCGAAGGATTGCATCAGTTTTTGATACGTAATTCTTGGGGAGGGCCAATTAATCAAAGGCATGGGTAGAAATGATATTAATGGTGGCACCCCCATCAATCATAACTCACTTAATGTAGGTTCGATCAACATAGGCTGTGATGAAAAGAGTAGTGTCCTAATCTTTCGAGGTAGAGGTAGGAATTTTAGAATCGTTGAAAGTGATAGAGGTGACAGGGGATAAAGAATGGACCAGGGCAGCTAGTGGTTCAGGGTCTTCGAGTTGGACCTCCACTGCCTGTAAGGCTCTAATTAGAGCTTGATGTTGCTAGGGTGAGATTTGGATGAGATCATACAAGATTATCTTCACGGGCATTTGGTGAAGTTGTATTAACATAGAGTCATGGATTGCCCCTGAAGAAGGGGGTTGGGATGCACCTAGGATGGAAATCTTGGGATTTTGTGGTTGAGGTGGCTAGACCAAGGGGTAGGTCCAAGGAATAACAGCTTTTTCTTTTGCCTTATCTTTTTGTGACCTAGTGGTTATGTGGATGGCGTTAATTTTGAAGAGAGGATGCAAAAGAGGTGAAGAGACCATAGTCTGTTGATGAGATGTCGATGACGATGAAGGGGTTTGAGAAATATGAGAAGGTGTCAGAGGTCTGTTGTCAGTGTCCTTAAGGAGAAGGGTGTATTTCTCCATGTAGCGGTGAATGATGACTTTGAGGGCACAACAATTCTCAGTATCATGTCCTGGCGTATGATTATATAGGCAAATCTTAGTATCATCGAACCAAGAAGGTTTTGACCTGAGGGGTTGGAATGTCTTAATAGGCAAAAGGGTTATGCTAGAGGTCTGCAAAAGTTAGCACAATATTAAAGCATATAAACCCACTAAGGGGTCCATGCTTGTTGATGCATGAGGTGTTGATGACTTTTGCTTAGGGGTGTTGAAGGAGGCTTCCGTACCACCTTTTGGGTTGGTGGTGTGGCCTCATGTGAAGATGACACTTTCTTCATGAGAGGTGCTAAATTTTTCAAAGAAGGTAGGCTTGTGGTAGGCAAAGGAAGTAGTGGAGGCAACTTGTTTTGGTTAGGATTCAGACTAGGGATCACTCTTATTAGGGTAGAAGGATGAGGGCCCAAAATGGAGGGTAATTTTGATGATAGAGGAGGGCTTCACTGCCATGGCTTAGCAGTCTTCTTTGGTTTGGTTTGAGGACTGCTATTGGGCGAGGCAAGGTTCGAGTCTACCTTCACTTGCGGGTGAGTGAGGTTAGTGACGGGGTGAACACCAAGTGACTTGATGGGTTTTGATATGGTGGATGAGGGTTTATGTTTTGATGTGACTGGTTGAGGTTTTAATGGTTTGGAAATGGAAGTCCGGTCATTGTTGGAAACTTTTGGAGATTTTGTCACAAGAGGGTTGGCAGCAAGAGACGAGACAGGCTGGGTAGGATGAAGAGCTTTGAGTTGCTCCCATAATGCCTGATGCTCCAATTTCCTCAATTGGAGAAGTCCTAGTTTCTCTAATAATCAAGAGAATGGTTGGGAAGATGTAGGATGAGGCTTTGGTCCTTCAAAAGATGTGGATGGTTGTGGGGACAAAAATGTGTTAGGTGTGGCAATCTTAGACCCAAGGTGTGGGGCAGTTATAACTGGATTGTCATTGGTCAAAGAAGATGGAGAGACAGGCTCTTCTCTTGGTGGAGAAGGAACTAGAGAATGTGGCTCCTCAAGAGGATAAAGTGCAGGGATGATTGTGCCTTCTACGTGCGGTTGAGGAGTAGGAAGGGTAGGGTCCTCCATTGGTAGGAGGAATGATGAAGGTGAGGCTGGTGGTACTGGTATGGCCAAGGCATCCTCCAATATAAGGGAAGTTGATGGAGAACTAACAGGAGAAGAGGGTTCATCCACGTGTGATGGACTGATGGGTGGACTAACCTCTTGAGACTGTGAGAGAGGTTGGTCAGATATAAGAGGCAAGACCATGTTGACTGTACGTATATTATGTTCTTGGGAGTCATTAGTCATGGTTTGTAGATTGTTTTGGCTAGGAGGATGGTTAGGAAAGGGTTGTTTAAAGATGTATATGCTTTGATTGGGTGGCACATTTGGGTTATCTAAGACAAGGTCACCTTTATCAAGCATGTCCTGAATGATGTCTTTGAGAGTCTTATAGTTTCCCGTGTCATGGCCTTTAACACGATGGTAATTACAGAAGTCATTCTCCCTATACCATGCAAGGATATCATGTGAGGGATCGAATTAAGGAGGTAATTAGATTTGGGGGAGATTGAGGACTCCCTGTTTGACAAGTTTATCCAACACAGATGTGTATGATTCTCCTAGTGGAGTATACTGACGATGCACATATCTTTGTTGGAATTGTTTGGTGATGTAGTCTGATGTGGAAGGTTGAGATTGGTTATTTGTTGAAGAAGATGATCTAACGACTACAACATTTGTTGGTGCCTTAGAATTGGAATTAGAAGAAGAAGGTTTAGAGGAAGAGTCATTGGACTTGGTGTTGGGGTTTTTACTCCACAAATTGACTTTGTTTTCCTCAATGGCATGTAGTTCAAGCTTTCTAGCCATCGTGAAAGCTTTGTCAAAGGTGCAGAATGTCTGGACCCGCAAGGTAGAAGAGATGTGCTTGGCACATGCTCTTGAAAAGAGATCAATGAGCTTAGGTTGAGGTAGGGAAAAGGAGAGTTGATTGATCAAGCCTCTCTAGCGAGCAACAAAATTGGCTATGGATTCATCGTCAAACTGCCAGATAGAATACAGATCTGTGATTGAGACATTTTTGGTGATATTGATCGAGAAGTGGTCGAGGAAGAGTTGGGCTAATTGGGTGAATGTGAAAAGAGAATGGCTGGTGAGAGAGCTGTACCAGTCAAGAGCAGCACTAGAAAGCGACATGGGGAATGTGCGTAACAACAATGCATCATCATGCGCTATGAGATAACAAGCATGTCTGAATGCTCGCAGATGTTGTTGTGGGTCTTCCTTACTCTAGAAATGAGAAAATTTAGGAAGTTCCCACTGACTGGGATACAGCCGGATCGGGACTAAGGGATGAATGGGTTCATTGCAAATTTGCTCATGCGAGAGAGTATTTCGTGAACCAGAAATAGAGGTCTCAAGACTAGAAATTTTGTCCATCAGAATTTTGATTATATCAGCTAATGGATTGACGGGTGGAGTGCCCCCTAGGTTGTAGGGCATTTGAAAGGTATTGAGAGGAGTGTATGACGTGGTTGGTTGTGCTTATGTAGGCGCAACATATGGGTAGCTAGTTATCAGGGCGGATGTTGAAGCCAAGGGCACTTGTGCTATGAGGTTGGTGGGCACAAATTGGATAGGGGCCATCAAAGGTGGTTGAGGGGTGGCCACACTTGTTGAAGGGTAGGCAGTTACTCTTGTGTTGATGGGTGTAAGAGTAGGGGGGATAGATACCACTAGGTTTTGAAAGGGTGTATAATTTGGTTGAGTAGTTTGAGGTTGAGGGGGTGCCAAACCCCCATGGAGGTAGGTCTAAAAGGAGAGGCTAAATTTTGAAGATAGGACACGGTCGGGTTATTAGTCAAGGTGTTGGCTTGATTGTCTATACGTTGAATTGTGGACGCTGTTGATATCACTGTTGTCTCGACTAAGGAGGTTGGCATCCCATAAATTGGGTTTCCTAAAGAGTCTCACATTTGGCTTCTCATGAGATAATGTTGAAGGGCCTTGACATTGAGGTCAAGGAACCTTTCAAAGTCTTGGTACTCCTCAAGGACAGTGGGAGGCTGAGTTGGGGTTGGTTGGGTAGGAGTTCATTCAATTTCTAAATGATACTCCATTAGAGGACTGGTTATGGACGGTGAAGGCGAAAGCAGTTGTTGCCTCACGTGGTCAAGAAGAGCCTTGGTTTGACAATGTGTCAAAACCATTCAAGACAAGAAAGGGTCAGGTTTTAGAAACTGTGTTTTTTTAGTCTCAAAAAACCAAAATGGGTGTTGGTTAGCAAGAAAGTCGGATTTTAAGCTTGCTGTTTGATAAGAGGATTTTGGACAGTGACCGACGTCGGTTAAAAAACTGATGTCAGTGAAATAGGTTGCCGATGTCAGTCAAATAACCAATGCTGGCAAAGAAAGCTTGCCGACATCGGTGGTAAAACTGATGTCGGTTACTGTGTTTTCTAGAAACTCAAAGAATTTGAAAGTTTTTGGAAAAAAAGAAGAAATTGTCCTCACTAGCTCAAAAAACCAGATGGGAATAGAAAAGAAGATGAAGACAGGCAGATCCTAAACGTTAAATCCTAAGAATAAACTTTTCGAATCTTGTTGGCTTATGCCTTAGAGTGTGTTTGGGAGGTTGGCTTGTAGAACAGGTCTTAGAAGAGGTAGTCTAATGTTGGTTTCATGTGAGTTTCAGTGCTCAAGAGTCTGTGTTAGGTTCCATACGTGGCCTGGTGCTAGGAGCTTGCTCCCCTCACTTCATGAACCCAGAGCCGAGATGGGCTGCTTAGCTAGTATATACTTCCCCTAGAGATTATCCTCTACTAGAGAACATAGTGGGCATTCCCCTTGGTAGTGAAGTCCAAGTGGGATTGTCAGGATGGGTAAGGTATTCACTGGGTGATGAAATCCTAGTCGGGCCTTGTCTTAGGTAAGTTTTGATGTTTGATTTGTGCAAGTGATTTGGATGTGTAACATAAGTGGCCTACGATTAATTCATGATGCAGTTTAATTACTAGATGTGTGGAATAAATATGCATGCAATCAGAAATGAAATGCAATTAATTTTAAGCCCAAATAGAAATGTATGTTCGTATGTAGAAAAGTGAGAAAGGGTTGAAGAGTATGATTTTGACTAGTCTAAGATGCAGGAAAGAAAGAAGAGTTCCTTTTAACCTTGGTTATGATGTCTTTTGGAAGAGATAGAGGAAAAAGATGTAAGGAGAGACCTAATGCACCTATATGAAAAGATTGGTTAGAAGAGAAAAGTACGAACCCAAGGAGAATTCCTAGGGTCCCACCGGGCATGCCAGAATGTTTCCAAACAAGTTTTTGCTTTCCACATTCAAAAGGAAATGAGAAACTAAGATAAGTGGTCTAGGGCTTGTATGTACCTAGATGAAGTCTTGCGCACCAAATTTAGATGACTGAAAGAACTCCTCTTTGGTTGTGGAGGATGACACCTGTAGGAGAAAGAGACTCAAACACAAAGGTTGTTAGATAGCTAGAAAGTGGACTGCCAAGCGAAAGCTTGGTCCTAAAAGTGCAAAGACTTCTTGGAGGATGATAGTCCACTAATAAAAGGTTGAATAAAGTCAGAAATAGAAATGATAAAAGACAAAAATAAAAGAAATGAAAGCAAATGCATACATATATTCAACAGTCTACCTTCCACAGTCACTGATGTCAGTGGTTCTATCGGCGTTGGTATGTCAAGGTCACCGACATCGATTAGTCTACCGATGTTGGTAGGGGCAATGGTCAGAGTCAGTCAGGGCAATGGCTTTTGATAGGGTCTGAACGAGTTGCAGGTCAGTCAGGTCGATCAAAATGGTCTTAGGAGGGTCTGTAGGACTCTGATAGCTTGTGCTAAGTTGATTGGACAAAGAGTATTGTCTGGAGAGGGACTAAATGGGTGACAGAGGCAAAAAAGAGGGATAAGGGTGAGAGAAGGCTTTTCAACCTCTCTGAGAAGAACATGGAAGGTTGTGTCAAGGATGCTTGGAATGGAAAGTAGATAGAATGCTAATATATTTGAAATGACCTTGAAATAAAAAGAGTATAAATACTTAGCCGTGACACGAGTTGGCAGAGGTGCATGAGTTGTGTTTCCAATGTGGCTGGTGATGGAGATGTTATGCAATCTTCAAACATGTATGGAATGACTGGTGCTAGTCCTCCAAGCCTAGAAAATACTATCAAAACATTGATACCTGTGAGAAAATGAGAAGCAAGAATGCTAGGAAGCAAGAGAAAAAGAATCTTGTTTCACGGGGAGAGGATTTGAGATTCGTGATGAGCCGACTAGTGATTAGCGATTCGTGATTAGCCTGAGCTAGAGGCTATAACTTAGTTTAAGTAAACCGACGTCGGTGATACCGTCGGTGTCGGCCGACATTTGATCAATGTCGGTGGGTGGAAAATGAGTAAAAGGGATATCAAGCCCATTCTCCATCCACCAAGTGCATAATTCATTGGAGAATTATTGAAGGTTGGGCTAAATATGCATGAGAGTTGGTTAGGCAATTGGAAAGGAGTAATAATAGGTCTTGGGTGAGTCACTTAGTCTTAAGGTGAGTCATAGGATGGGAAATGGTCCAAGGCGAGGTGTCCTAGGCGAGGTGTTATGGGTGATGTGTCAAAAGGGGGGGTTATTAATTCAAAATAAGTTATTATTTTAAATTAGTAAGTGTGTGGGTTAGAAATGTGTTAGAAAAAGGGACCAAGGGGGAGGATGACCAAGGGTTAGACACGATTTTGATGTCTACAGGCATGTTCATTATATTAGTTCACTATCTTTATATAAAATATAATCTAATACACTTTATCCTGCTATACCCTTATCTAAATTTAGGATTAAATATTAGGTGAACCTGACATTTGATCTCAAAACCCTAGAGTGACATAGGGTTTTCTATTTTGATTGTTTGATTAATGTAGCATTGCTTCTTATTCCCCCTAGAGTTTAGATAAATTCACGAGCATCCAACACCTAAAATAACTTATTTTCAACTTTGTATATAATATATGAAAAAAAAATAACTTGTTTTAGATATTAAAATCTAATTTATGTAGTAATATAGTCTTGTACACTTAAAAAATATACGTCATCGCTATACTTTTTAGTTATAGACCTATTTGCTACCAAAAGGATTGTATTCACTATCTATTTGTGGCTAAATTACTTATCTCTTAGTCCAACCATTGTTATTATGATGACCAGGCATTTTATAATTTGAAAAAATCTCTAAACCTAATCATTATCCTTCACTGCCAATTTTAGACATGTACCCATTTTTAAGTTTCTACACACTTGCATTCCAAAAAGACACTTGTGTCGACACAAGTGTCCACCTTTCCTACAAATTTTCTAGTGTCCAATAATCATCCAAATTACAGATGAAATAGTTCCTAAAGTTATACCTAAGATATTTCCAAAATGTATTGACATATATACAAGACTAACCCTCATTCATTCCTTAAATAGAAATGACATACAACTCACAAGGAAATATACTAAGAAACACTCAATCAAGTATTAAATTGAGTAAAGTTACCTTATTCATCCCTATTTCCATATCGGTCATAGGATCAATATTTACATAGTTTTAAAACATTTGAATATGAACACATGATCCATATTTCAAAGTTATAAGCTTAGTCACTGAATGCTTATGATTATCACACATTGCATCTTTTTACACATAATCCAACATGTAGGGCATAATTACATAAGTTTTAATTCATTTTTAGAATATTATATATGTAGGCAATGCCTATTAGTAGAGGGTTCCTTGCGTAAATTTGACACTGTGAGCCCACTAACCCATTTTTCCCACAGTCACTCCAAGGGTGAAGAAGCTAGGGTTTGATAATTTGATTAATATTAACAACCTATGTGCATAATTTGAAGACATCAAAATAAAAGTGATAGAAAATCTATAAGGATCTAGTTGGTTGCATCTAAATCTAGTCACTATTTTGTATAGGACACCTCTATTGAAGTTAATCATTTGCATCAATGCAACTATCCAAATCCAATGCAAGTGTCTGAGGTCACGTAGAAAATATTCCTAGAATACAATGACTATTCTAAGATCATCTTAAAATACACTTATAACCTATTCTAGGTTAGACTTGTATGATACCAATAAAATGTCTAAGAATCATTGTTCCCTATTCATTACAATATTTATCAATAGATCGACTTTACAATTTTATCAATCTCATATGTATAAATTTTTAATGTTATTTATTTGATTTTATATTAATTGGCATGTTCATTATATTAGTCCACTATATTTATGTAAAATATAATCTAATACCCCTTATCCTACTATACCCTTATCTAAATTTAGGATTAAATATTTGGTGAACCTGACATTTGATCTCAAAACCCTAGAGTGACATAGGGTTTTCTATTTTGATTTTTGATTAATGTAAATTTATTTATGAAATTTAAAAAAAAATCATTTATAAGCAATGGAAAATGTTAATCACAAAAATTATTTTCAAATGGAAGATATGTAAGGATTAGTCACTCATCTCAATAATAAAAAAGACTTAATGGATGGACTTTTATATGTTATAAGAGATGAAATCAGTAAACTTTCTAAGGCTAAGACATCCTCTATTAGTGATGGTGAATCCTTAGGGGGTAACCAATAACACTCTCGTTGATCACATCATCACCTCATACTTCTAATGGGGGCATAGGTTATGTGTTTACACCATTGTTCCTTAAAACAAATCCTACTATTACTATACCCTAAATGGGAAACACTAACAATTCAACCCAATTACTAGTTTAAATGACTATATCAACTCAAATTATGGGTATACCTTCTTTGGTGACTTCTCAAAATTTAAATCTTAGTGATTAAATTATGAAATATCTTTTCCAAACTATAAAACATTTGCAAGCTAACTTTACAAATATTGAGAAAAATTATATGAAGTCACTTTATTCTATTGATTCAAAAGAGGTGTTGCATAACCCTTTTTCACCTAAAATATATTTTCACCCATTTCCAACTAGTTTTATTATACCTAAGTTCACATTTTATGATGAAAAGGGTGATATTGAATAACATTTTCAATCTTTATATGTGGAATGCCTTAATTATGCCTCCAATGATAAAATTTTGATTAAATTTTTTCCAATTAGCCTCAAGGAGTATTTTCTAGGGTGGTTTTATTAATTAAAAATACAATCCACAAAATGAATAAAACCTCTTATGGATAAATTTTTGGCACAATTTTTTTTATCAACATTACCAAAAAGGTATCCTATGCCTAAATTGTAAAAATCAAATAAGGAACCAATGAACCTATCAATGAATATGTCTTGAGATAAAATATAATGTTGGCCAAAATGACAAACCAAATGGTAGGTAAAGAGTGTCAATACATCTTAAATCAATATTTCTTAACACATTACATGAGTCCATCATTTTCAAAAAGTTTAAATCTTTTGATGAATTATGACATATTGTGCAAGATCATGAAATGAAAACTTATCTCATTGAACAAGCTTAATTTAGTATTAAACACAACTACATCTAATACCAAGTTTAATATCAAACCAAGCTATAAGTTCAAACCTATACAAGATAAAAGGGACATAACTTTAACTATTAATGAAGTGTCACATCAACCTAATTATCTTATATTATCCAATGCATCGAGGAGTCAATTTACATGATTACTTGATTCTTCAACTTTCATACTTAATAAGTTTATATATTTTCATCTCATATATCTCTATCCTCCCATATAGGTTAATATGAATAGGATTATACCTAATCGATATGATGCCAATGATTAATGTGATTATCACCAAGACCATGGGCATTTTACCAATGATTCTATCATTGAAACATAAAATTTAATATCTTACTGATAAAAAACAAATTATATTTGATTACCCTCTTGAAGATTTAGGGTCACAACCTGGTGACCATCAAAGACAAAAGATGTTTAGTGATCTAGTTTAGTGATCCACTATAATATTATTCTTAGAATAATACAAAAGTAAAAATGACATATAATGCACATTCTCCTCCACCACATTATGGACACCCATTATATGGAATTATTGGTAATTATACACATCATACACCTCCTATGGTTTAGAGACCATATATTACTTTTGATGATAGTGATATTGTGGATGGTGACTCATATCTTCATTCATTATTTATTTGAGCATACCTCAATAATTAGCCTATTCATAGTGTTATTATTGATAATGGTGATATAATTTATTTTTGCACCATGACATTACTTAAATTTTTTGGATATACACATGATGATTTACATCCTTCAACTAAAGTGGTTAGAGAATTCAATGGGACCTCACAAAATGTCCTTGGTGAGATTGACTTACATTTACATGTTGGCCTAGAACATGTGGTTACTACCTTCTCAGTTATACCATACACATGAGTCTTTAATATGTTACTAGGATGACCTTGGATACATAAAATCCATGAAGTATCTTCCATAGTTCATGGTTTTATTAAATACATTAATATCAATAAATTAGTATTAGTTCCAAGAATTAAATATGAACATCCATTTAAATAAAAATATTTATTCCAAGGCACCCAATTATAAAACCTACTAAGTTTAATTATCCACGAAAGGGTAAGTAATAGGAAATCCCATTTCTTAGGAGGCCCATATTAGAGATACCCTTACATCATAGATACATGGTGTATTCCATAGAATCCTCATCTACTACTACACAACATACTCAATTATCCAAGAAACTAAACATGTTCCTATTATTGATACTTTAGCTATAATACATAACATAAAATGATGGGTCCCATAAATCCCTACTCATTCTATCACCTCTTTGAGACCAAAAATCCCTATAACACATACACATAGCATTATAAATCCTACATCATTAGATATTACACCTATATATTCTCCTCAATAGTACCACCAATTTGATATACCATATTTAGTGTTCATAGAAATTCCATATGAGCGTCCTTTAGATGGGATAATTGGCTAGAATTTTCCTTTTCAAAAATTCTAAAAAATAAAAAAAAATTGAATATTTCAAAAATACCAAAAAATTAAACATGTTCCTAGTTGTACTATTTATTATACATATGTTGTTTTCTCCATGTTAGTAGATAACATATAATTATTTTCATGCATATACTTATGTTTCATGCTTAATTTTAGTGTGATACAGGTGTACCCAGGTACAAGATATATGCACATACAAATTTAGGGATTTGCATATACTCGCATACTAAGTAATTTGGGTCATATGCTTCTTTGATCATGATACACCCAAGTTAAAATATTTTATGATCACTTTACATTATCATGTTTGATCGTATATATACTTACAAATGCATTTATCCATGATTATACCTTTCATGGTGTACTTGATATGATATGTACTTAATATTTCTTGAAAACACATATGTTTAGGAACTAGTATGCTATTTTCATGTTGGTTAACTATTCTCCATACTTGATATTATCTTTAATTGTATAACCTATTAGATAATTTGAATATATTCCATTGATTGTGGCCTCCATGCCTCTACTTGCCTATTTTGACATTTGAATATGTCATTCTATTAGACATTCAACTATGTCATGTCTCTTCAATTAGGTCAAATTTTAACATGCCCCTTATATGAGGTCACTTTGGACCATTTATTATTGCTTTAATTTTGATTACTCTTGTGTGTGTGATTGATTTATTATTAATCTTATACTATTACTCTCTAGAAATTTCCATGATCTACATCAGTAAACTTAGGACTTAATGTGATCACATACTGCATGCCTAAATTTTATTCTATCTATACATGTTACCCCTACATGTTACATGATACATAAAAAACTTATAAAATTATCTTATCCTTTTAGGGTAAGTAATATATTATACTTAACCTCTCCTCAAAGGAGGGGGGATATCAATGGGGGAATGTCATAGTGGCATGGCTTTTACATTTTCATAACTTGAGATTACAATAAGGGCATGATATGTAAACATTTTCTCCACACTTACACTAATTCTTAGATTATCTATATTACATTGGAGGAATGTTATGTAAACATGTTATTCAAATTTAAACCATTTCTTAGATTATATATATTATAGTGGGGGCATTATATGGAAACATGTTCTCCTCATTTGCACCGATTTTAGATTCACTAGATTTCATAGTATATTATTCAAATACACATTCGTGGTAACATTTTATACATTTCAAAAACTTCTTGGTTGGAAAGGGAAACTTCTCAGTAGTGTTGGTAAATTACAGCTTCTTCAGGCCTCCCTTTAAAGGATTCCTACCTACTTCTTGTCTCTCTTTAAAATACCTACATATTTTGCTGATAAATTAGAATAGATTCAAAGAAAATTCTTATGGACGGGATTGGAAGATAAATAGATAATGTCTTTCGTCAAATGGGAAAAAGTGTGTCTTTTGAAATCACATGGTGGCCTAAATATTAGATCTATCAGGAACATGAACAAAGCCCTTCTCTCTAAAATCAACTAGAACCTGATGCATAAAAATAATGATTGGGGGGGAAATAATGTATGCCAAATATATGCATAGTACTGATGGTTACAACTTTCTTCAATAGGTAGGGTTACCCCAGGGATCTGTGATATGGAATAAAATGCTAAAAAGTAGAAGCCTTGTTAAGCAAGGAATTAGATGGAAATTGGGAAATGGCTGGCATATTAAATTTTGGAATGACATTTGGGTAAAGGATAAGGCTCTCATCACATAGGGAAACTATGGAGAGATTGCTGACATTGCTACTCAATTTTTTGGTGATAAATTTAGTGATTACATGGATAATAACAATGGCATAGGGAGCTAGAAAAATCTATCGAATTGTTGTGCTCATCAGCTTGAGCTCTTCCCTAGAGTTATAGAGATTTAACAGTTGATTCAGGGGATCAGAATCCATCTCTTCCCACGTGAAGATGGATAGTAATAGTGGCTAGATAAGAATGGATGGTTCTTTGTCAAGTCTACTTATCAATTTCTGATTCATGAGGCTCAGAATAAAGAGATATGGAAAAAGGTTTGGAACTATAAACTTATGCCAAAAATCATAACCCAAGACAACCTTTAGAAGAGATGGTTTACCCTGGTCAACAGATGCTATTTGTGTTGTTCAAAAGAGGAAACTATTTCTCACCTTTTCATACACTATGATTTTGCTTAGGAACTCTGGGGCATAATCCTAAATAATTTTGGTATTGAGTGGGTCTATAACTCTAACCTTAAGGAAGTCATTATCAGCTTGAATCCTATGTTTTCTCATCCCTAGCTTATGGAATTATGGAATCAAACTCTACCCTATTTGAGTTAGATTTTATGGAAAGAGCACAACCATAAAATGTTTAGGGATACTGCTAGAAATGTTTCTCAAGTGTTTCATTCTTTTGTTAAGACTCTCTTGGAAAGTATCACCATTGCTCATATTCGTACTATGGAGAAACCCCTAATTCAAGAAGAAGAACAAATTATAGCTAAATGGAAGGTTGTAAACCATATTCCTACTTATAATAATTCTAAAATTCTACAGAGACTTAATACTAAATGGATTCCCCCAAAACCAAACTTGATGAAACTTAACTTTGATGGGGCCTCTAAGTCTAATGGTAAAGCCAGTGGAGGAGGGATTATAATAAATGACAAAGGGTGGATGATTTCTATCTATGCTGGTGGAATAGGCTACCAGAGTAATAACTATGTTGAAGCAATGGCTCTCCTATGGGGGATAAAATTGGCTATATCCCTAGGTATAAAGAATTTGAGTATCCAAGGGGACTCTAAAATGGTTATCAATGTAGTTAATAAAGCATCAAATGTGGGAATTAAGTTAAAATATATCATTAGGGATATTCAATTTCTTCTACAGAAGCTTACCAGAGTTGATATTTCACATATTTATAGAGAAGGAAATAATGTTGTTGATGCCTGTGCCTCGGCCAACAATTTTCAAATTGGCAATGTTGGTGCCAAATAGATCATATCCCTTTAAACATTATGGATATTATCCAAAAGGAAATGAATTTTTAAGGATGAGTCAAAACATATGAGAAGGATATCTCTATTACTTGGTCTATTTGGAGGGTGCCAACATGGATCTTAAAGTTTGGTGCCTATTGTACTCTTTTGATAATCATTTCCAATTTATTATACCAATATGTTAAGGCGAACAGACTTCATTATGGAGATCACCAAGAAATGACTTTTAAGCATGGGAAAAGTAAATATCATCTCTACATGATACTCTGAATTATGTGCTACCTCATTATATTTATGCATATTCAAGAAAAAGGGCTTGAAGCCACTTCAACTATAAAGGTTAAAATTGGGAATTCTCTTGGTCTAGTCTGTAAATCCAAAATAGGGGGGTGACAGAATTTGAATGGAACTAGTTTCATGCTATGAGTTCAAAGATAAGTCATTAGTTTCGCATTACTGTAAAGAGGGTGGGATTAGTCCCTACCTAGAGAGGCTCAATGGGTTTGATAAAAACATGTCTGAGAAATTCGCTAGGTCTTGGTTAAACTAGCGAGTCACTGTTGGAGGAAGTAGCCTATAAGCATGTCCACACAGGGGATGAAGTTATAAAGGAAAACAAAAATCATGGACCTCTCCAACCAGAAGTTATTTCTGGGAAAAGGTGAACAACTTATTCTTTACCAAGGAGGATCTGATAGAGCTAAATTACCCAAGTAGTGGGATGGAGTGTGCTTCATCCTAATGAAGTATTTCATGATGGAAGGATGATTCACCAAGTATTATAATTATCATCTCCCCCTTTTAAATCATTTCAGATGTAATCCTCTCATCAGTTTTCCCTTTTATTTACTCTCCTACCTATAACATTTTGTCCTTAGAGTGAGAGTAAAATTGGTAAAAAAACTGATATGAATCCTATCCCCCTCCATCAAGGCCTCATTTTCTATTTTTATAATTTTCACTTTGCCCTTGAGCCATCCAAGCTTATTAGAATTGATAACAGGGATATTTCTTCTAACCCTTTGGATGGTGATACTATTGATGAGCCCTGTCTTTCCCCTATCTCTACCAAAACTAAAGAAGTCTCCTTTTCTACTCCTGAGGAGACCCCCGTTGACACCCCTGGCTCCTTTGTGAGCATGAAGGGAAAGAAAATGAAGTTTTATGATGGTGAAGAGAGTATTGGGGGGACCACTATAGGGACCCATAAAAATCTTGGTAAGACCACTAGGGGCCATCATGGTAAATCCCATATGTCCACTAAGGTTAGTAAGGAGGGCCTCTCCTCAAGAGTTTGATAGTCAGGGTAGATTTCTAGCAAACCCAATCCCAATTCTAAGCTTATTGACTATTTAGAGAGCACCTCAGTGGAAGCCACCCAGGAGGAAGAGTACAAGGAATTAGAAGTTTAAGAAATCTCTAAGGATATTAAAGGTAAGTAGGAGACAAGAGAATTTGAGGCTACTACATAGAATGGTGCTGACATTGTGGAAAATGTTGACAAAGAGGAAAAAATGTATGTGGAGGAAGCTGATGAGGAAACTAAAATTGAGATTGGTTTGAAAGCTAAAATTGTTTCCCTAAAGGGTCTCATCTAGAAATTGGAGTAGAACTTTACCACGGGGCTCTAGAATTCTATTCTCCTAAACATGTCTGTGCTGTAGGAATTGGGTAATACTACTTCTACTGTCAATGTAGAGAACACTAAGAAATTAAATGACCTCATCAAATCTATGGTTATGTAAGGAGAGATTTCTCTATCTCTCATTTTTCCTATTCTTATTTTATTTTAGTTTGTTGTGGTTGTTGGTACACTGATCATGTCATTCCTATCATAAGGCATCTTTTATGTTGATTGCCTTCATGGTTCCTTTGCTTCTGTAAAGGTTCATCCCATGGTCTACCACCTTTTATAATCAAAAACATTTTATACATTTATATTGTTACTATGCCCAAATTTTAGAACATATATGAGGTGTAAATGCCATGCAAAGTGAGCCTAAAATTTAAAAATCAAATAATTTACATATTTAAAATACTATTATGGACTATTATTATACCCATGTTAAAATATTATGGATTTTTATTGAGCCAATATACTATAGTAGTTAGTTCACTTTTGGAAGGTTGATTTGATTAAATAGATCAATATTACCAAGCTTATAAGTAAGACTTGATTAAATCCTCAAAATCTACCATAATTATAGGTTGGGGTTGATTAAATTATCCACTCTCACTAGATATATATAATGAGTTGCTTAAAACATTCACACTCATTAGATCATGCACATATTTAGGTTGCATGATTGAGATGAAACAAACTCAATGTATGTGTTTCAATCCATATTTACATCGAAGTTGAGGGAATGTGTCCTCCAATGTGTGTGTGTGTGTGTGTGTGTGTGTGTGTGTGTGTGTGTGTGTGTGTGTGTGTGTGTGTGAATTTAGGATTATATTTGTCTTATTCTCATATTCAATTATTCGTAATTAGGCATCCTTCCAAATCAAACTACCAAAAAGTAATATGGTTGAATCAACACATAAGTGTACTACTAACCTTTCTCTTTCTACTTTTAATAATTTCAAATAATTTTAATTTTATATTTCATACACTATTTATATACTATAATGTCATATTAGTTTCATGTCATTAACCAATAAAACACTCTATTTGGTCTCATGTAATGACAAGGTGTGTTATACACACTTAGGTATGCATTTATTTCCTTTAAACTAGCAATTTCATTACTAGATTAAAGGGTGGAAAATATAGATACTAAAATTTGATCTAAGTAGTACTCTAGTATTATACACTTGGAAAATATAGATCATGGATATAACTTTTAGTTATAAACATACTCACTACTAAAAGGCTCACACTTATTATCTCTTTGTGCATAAATTTCTTATCTATTAGTCTGACCATTATTATTATGATGACCAGGTCTTCTATATTATGCAAAAAGCTCTAAACTTGATCATTATCCTTCATTTCTAATATTGGACTTATACCTATTTTTTAGCTTCATGTACAATTGCATCCCAAACAAACACCTACTTTAATGTAATTATTTACAATTCCTAAAAAGTGTCCAATTCCCAAAATTCATCCAATTTGTAAATAAAACATATCCTAAAGGTCGGCCTAAGTGTTTTAATGAAATATTTTTACAAAAGAGATTAGAATATATACAATACTAACCCTCATTAATTCCTTAAATAAAAATAACATATAAATCACAAAGATATATATAAATAAACACTAAATCAATATTTTAAATGAGAAAACATTCTCTATTCATCCTTATTTCTGTATCATTCATATAAGTAATATTTTCATAGGTATGAAGCATTAAAAGACCAGCCCATGAGCCATATTTTCCATGTTACAGGCTAGGTCACTAAATGTTTATGATTATCACAAACTACATATTTGTGCACACACAATCCAATATGTAGAGGAGAAATACATAAGTCTGAGGCCATATTAGAGTATATGTTATCTAGTTAGTGCCCATTAACATAGGGTTCCTTAGATCATCTTGACACTGTGAGCTAGGGTTTCAACATTTGAAAAAGATAAGAATACTATATGCATGATATAAAGTGTTAAAAATAAATATAATACAAAACCCATAAGGATCTAATTGGTCACATATAGATCCAATTAGTATTTTGTATGGGACACCAACATTGACGTTAGACATTTGCATCAATGCAACTATCCAGATATGACAAAAGTGTCTAAGGCCATAGAGAGAATATTTCAAGAATATGAAGACTATTATAGGATCATATTTTATTTCACTTATAACATATTCTAAGTTAGACCTACATGAGTATAGTAAATCAAATATGTGTGATTATTCCCTATTCATTATAATATCTATTAATAGTTATACTTTACTATTTTTATCAAACCAATTATATAACTTCAAAATGTTATTAATTTGAGTTTGTATTAATTGGCCTTCTCAATAAATTATCTCACCATCCTTTCATAAAATATAATCTAATACCCATTAACCTTAGGTATACCCTTATCTAAATTTAGGTTAAACACTTACTTTTGAGCTCAAATTTGATCACTGACACTGAAATAAATTTTTATTTACCTTAGATATGATATATGACACAAATAAGTTTATTTTAACCTTGGAATTTATAGGAATTTACTAATTTATAGACAAAAAAATCCATTTTTTAGGATCTTACATTTCATCTTTCTGTTACTTGTTTTTGAATTTGTAAATAATATGGCTATATTCGATGAGAATTTTTTGATTCATGTTTTTTATAAAATGAACCAAATAATATTATAATACACAAGTAAATAATGAAAAAAAATTAAATTCAAAAATAACATATGAAAAAGATAAATCATATATTCAAGATGTTATAAGGCTTACTTTACAACCTAATGTCTTACATGTCTTTCCTCATCCCCATCCACCTCTCACACATCATTTTGATGGTGTTTACATGTATATTCAATAATAAGTACCTAAGTCTTTTGCTTTTTTATCCCTTCAAGGTCAAATAATCACTAATAAAATCCAATAGAGGAATTTCAAATGCAAAATCAATATCTCAGTTCAAGGATCAGATCATTTCAACATAGATCACATACACAAAAAATATAGAGCGTTATAGTATTAATCACATATCTTCATCTCCATCTAGATATTTTATGCCTCAAACTCTATCATCTCAAATATGTATTCAAAATAAACATACATTTAGAAATAATTATTCAAAAATTATACAAAAGGTTAATAATAGTTCAAGTGAGATCCTAAGAGAAATGTTTCAAAATAAGTTGATCACATTACCTCTTATGCATCCCCTAAGGATATCAAAATACTATTTTTCATATCAAATAATACATGGACATCATATTTATATTTGTTTGGATTTGAATTTTTTTAACAAAGTATCATTAATATGGTGATCCTACAACAAATACATCAATCAAGACACCTACTTACACTATGATTGCATCTCCTAAAGAATAAGTGAAAATATAACAAAAAAAATTTAGAATAATAAATATTACATAAATTACATCAAGAGAAGTTATTAAAAGGTAAATTACCAAAAGAGAAATTTAAGTAACAAATTCAAAATAAGTAAAAAGACACCTTTGTGAAAAAAATTCTCATGACAAATGTCCAACAATAATAATTTACAAAAAATACTAATGGGACACATGTGGTTTCCAAGGATTCAAATACTATATCTAATTAATTCATAGAAAAATAAGATCAAGAAAAAGATATAATTACATTTTCAAATCAATAAGTCAAAGCACAAACTATTTCTTTTCCTAATATTCAACTAGTCACACTTGATTATTCTATAGTCCAAAATGAGGTACAAGTACCTGATAATAATGAACATACTCAAGAGAAAAAAAATTAAATAATAACCTTTAACATATGCTTTGGTTGTTTTTCACATATAGATGAAAAATATGTTCATATTGGCATATCAAAATTTGAAGAAATTAGTTATCTACAACGGTGATTCTTACATTGATGATTATGATTTTGATTATGCAAAATATTGGTATGTACTCCTAATGATACAAGACCTACATGGGGGAATCCCATTGATAATATATTTGTTTTATAGTAGCATATTTTAATTTATATACCTTATTATTTTATTCATCATGATATTAAGCTACTTATTACACATTTTTTATTTGATAAATTATTCTAAAACCTTGGATCTTACTAACATTTTTATCCTCTTTGTGATTTTTTTAGTTTATATATCTAAAGAATCTAGCACAGTGACCTATACTTGTATATTTTGTCATTTACCTTACAATTTTCACACTTTAAATTGAGAAAATTACATTTTATGTTAAGGACATTATCAACTAGTAAAGAATAAAATCAATTGCTAAAACTGTCATGAATTGGTTGATCCTATCCTCTACCTTTTTGTCATAGTAAAATAAAAAAATGAGCACATATATCATTAATAATATCAATTTATTAATATTTCACCTAGTTCTATTATATAACAAATACTTATTCATATAAAATATTTATTTTATTGTGTTATATTTCTCATACTAGCACATTACATACATTGACAAGTGTACATTTAATGGGATAAGGATGTACAATATTTATATGCATACATATTCTATTCTCACATGTTTTGAAGTTGTAATCATATATATATTGGGTGCATCTTACTCATACATGTCCATGACATCGTTTTAGTACATAATTGACAAATTTTGTATATTATTCAGATACCTCTCCTTTCTTATACTTTCAAAATTATGGTTTATCCCTAGTTTCTTTAGTTCTAATTTCAAAATGTGAAAAGTAAAAAAAATCAAATATGTCAAAAATACAAAAACATAATAAAATTTCTACAAATTTAAAACTAGGACCCAAACATGATTAGATATATATTTTAAATCAATCTCATATGTTATTTTATCTCATGAATAGCAGATAGAATAATATTTTTCTATCACACATGCATTTCAATAGTATAGTTAAGTGTTATATAGGACATACAAAATTTACTTCAATTAATATGTTGGTCTTGTCTCGACCCAGTAGTCATGTTAAATTGAAGTAATCTTATCCAAACATGTTACAATATTTTTAGATGTTACCATTAAATGAACATATACTGTTGAGCTATATAATGTTTAAAAATGTCTTACTGACATCTATATCTTATACTATGTATATATATGGCTATGTTAATTTCTAGGATATGATCACATTACATATGCAAGGTGTAGAATTTATTTCTATTCCTATGGTCCACTGATGCTATTAATTGTACATACAATATTAGAATCTTATTTGTCTGTTATGTTTGGACTTCATGTGTAAATTACTTAAGCATATCTATGAAATCATTTTTTGGTATGTGCAACATTTGAACATGTCATTTATATGTGGACATTGGCCTTATTGTATGTAATTTTGATTATTATGTGTGCGTGTCTATTCAGATTGATAAGTGTCATGATCCATATCATGCACTAACTAAAAGATATGACTCCAATTTTACAATCTACTACTATGAGCTTCATTAATACACACACACACACACACACACACACACACACACACACACACACACATATATATATATATCCATTCTGTCAAATGTTAGATACATGATTCAAATCTAATACATATATTACTATGTTGAAATAATTTTCACATATGCCACATTATTTAATGATTACATATTACTACACATCATATAGTTTTTTTTTTAGACGAGTGACTTTAAATTGAAAATTACATCACCTCAAAAGGGGGGAATTTTAGTGGGATTTTCATAAATGAGATAAGCCTCTTGAAGAAAAAATATTTTTTTAGGAAACTATACAGTTTCAAAGGTTTCATAATGGTTCAAAATTAAGTAATTGGTACATATTATGGGGGCATATGCCATGAATATACATTAAAATTATAGTAACAAAGTATAGATGCATGCAATTTTGGGCGAATGATATAGATTCATGAACAAGTTGTAAATATAAATTGCAAATTTGAATCTATATAAAATTATAGATTCTACACATATCAATGGGGGCATGATACATATTCATGAATATTATACTATTTTTTTAAAATTTGGAGGGCATGATACATATTGATGCCATCATTTAAATATTACTTTATATCCACAAAAATGGTAAGAACATGGATGTTCTCCATTCTATTTTAATCATGCATTCAAGAACTAAGGAAAAAAGTGACAAATGAATATAAACACCATATGTAGTTGTTGATAAAGTTCATAATGTATAACTTAGAGGTTTAGTTCTCTCTATTATTATTTCTTATGAATACATTGTAGATTCTAACCTATTTATTATCTTGGTGTTACAAAGGCCAACAACACAAATTGAGTTTTTTTCATCCCTCAATGGGCTTTGTTTTGTATACAAGTTCAATTAAATTTGGGGGTTTATCACCCTCTAATTATCCATTGGTTTATTTAAGGAAACTAATTATCCAAGTGTTTCATGGGAAGCACTAATTACCTAATGATTGAAGGAATCAAAATATCCAAGCATAGTTACAAGAGAAACATTAGGTTCACACAAAAAAGATTTTCCATGGAACATCTTGCATGATTGGACCTTTATTCCAAAGGCAAAGTGTGTTATACATACTCATGTATATATTTCCTTTTACTCTAGTAATTTCATTTCTATACTAAAGGGAGGAAATATAGTCACTCAAATTTGGTCATGAATACTTGATAATACCAATTTTGGCCCTATTTTATTTGAATTGACTTGAACAATAAATATATACCTATTTCATGACCTCACTCTATCTTAAGAACCTATCTATACTTGTTTATTTCTGAGATTATATCTTATGCATACATCAATGTTATAAATTATTAAAATTCCCTCTAAACATATTTATGGACATCGTAGAATCCAAAATTCATAGGTTTCCCTTGAGGATAAGATTGGCTAGTATGGAATAATAGTGGAAATTAGTTTTGTCTTCTATGGGTCAATCATGTCTTTAACCCTTCTAACAGTCACTTTTTAAATTTATATCCTCCTGTATAGGTTGGTCCATATTTTTAGGATGGGTAGCGTGAAGATTTTCCCTTTTGGACTTCCATAAAGGTATATCTAAGTCACTATTATATCACTTTAAAATATCAATACATAGGCATAATTACAATATTAAAATCTAAGCAAAACTTCCCTATTATTACCATATATGATTTTATTAATTTGAAGCAGTCTTTACCTAAGTGAATAACCTATTTTATTCAATCTAAATAAAATCATTATCGGATATTCAATGTATCTCTAGATGCATATTTGTAGTGAATAAAACATAATTTCATAAAGTAGTCTAAGTGGGAGAACTACATGGGCTTTATTTCACTCTTTAGTGTATTGGATATGTATGCAGTGATTAGTCATCATAGGGGTGATTAGGATTAGCTCAGTCTATTACATTCCCCCATTTTGTATTTAAATTTTTTTATCCATTGCAAGCCCTATTAGGGGTTTAACTTTGAAAAAGTCATTTTGAAGTATTTCACATGCATTCAGATGCCAAATTTTAGTGCATAAGGGTGATTTAAGTTTTCATCGATGATCATGCTTTGATTTACCTAATTTTTAGTAGAGGAAAAAGGTGACCAAATCAATACTATCATGTCAATATATCTTGTCCTAGTTTGGATGATCATGTACTTCATTAGTCTTCATCATAGTTTCAATGTTGATGAGCCCATAAAATGGCTCATTATATTCAAGTAATTACCTCATTTCCCCCTTAAAGTCTTAATTTTAAGTGGTTTTAGGTGTGAATAATAAATCATTATAAATTCAAAGTAAAAAATAAGTATTTTATCTTATTTATTCTATGTAAGTTATTGTTACTTGTCTAAACAATTTTAGTTTGAAATTTGGATGGTAAAGACATAATTTTTATATGTATATGTCCTAAGAATGTACTATAATAAAAAATAATTATTTTTGGCAAAATAAGACTCTATTTTTTAGAAACAAAAGAATCTTGAAGACCAGTCCATACCAACTCTAAAAATCACCCATCTAGATTTGAAGATCACCCATTTAGCTCCAAATATGCCTAGACTAATTTCCAATAATTTCATAAAGCTTGGAAAATAACACCTATAATTTATGCATTGATGCAAGACATACATGATTGATAAGAAGTAGTCCAATATATTTTGGTAACAATTCTAACAATCATATATAGACTTTTCAAAAATATTAGTATCTATTAATATAATTATTATGTTTTCATCTACTAAGTTTCCTAATATTTTATGGTTATAACTAATAAATAAGTCACAAACAATAACAATTTGGGAATGATATAATGAATTGAATCAAATACTTTCATTCATTTTTCATTCAAACATGGAAAGGATGTTATTATGTTATTATTTTGGAATAAGAAATGATCTTATTTAATATATGATCTATTTTATTTTTTTCTCTATCTCAAGACATATAAATTAAGACATAGTAATATATAAACATGTTCATTTGATGGTAGATGGAGTGGAAAAATAGAGTATTAAGAATTGCATAGTTTGAGTATCATTATTTTCAAGCATTGTAAGAATTATTTATAAGTAATAAGAATTTGATTTCATGAAGTTTATACAAATATAAGAGTGTTTTAAATATATTTTTAGGGATATCAATGGCCAAATCAACCAAATAAGCAAGATCTATTTTTGTATTTATATATTTATTTCATATTATTATGTGTTTAAAAGTTTGTCATCCATTCTCCTATGCAAATTATTGTGACATGTATTTTACCTAAAGGATTGTGTGTTAGTGTATGTGTTTCAAGAAATATTACTTTTAAAATTTACCTGCCAAATCATTTACCTTTCAAAGCAGTTCATTTTCTAGTAAATATATTAGTTATGTGTTTTCATTTCACGTAATTTACATCTCTGCAAATAGACTAAAATTGTGTTTAATTTCATGTAGTTCCATTTAAAACAAGAGTGTTTCCATTCCAAGTAATTTTAATTCATTAAGTGTGTTTTATTTCATAATTTATAGATTGTATTGTAATTCATGCAAGTAGATTAAAATGTACAAGTAGAGGATAAAAAAAAAACACCCCAAATATAAAGTTGTTAATCATAATTTGGCATACCTTACTACTGACTACCATTAGAAATTGTTTAGATTGACATTAAATATTCATCTAAATAAAGAGGGAACAATGACCCTTATCATTTTTGACACTGTTACTAAGGAAATTCTAGGTGTTATTAGGGTATAAAATCTTAAACTAGCTATTGATTAAGAAAGGCTTCCCATAAATCAATAAATTTATGAATAGACAAAGAGATTGAAAAGGAAGATATATTCCTAAGAACCCCTAATAAAGCACAAATACTAGTAAGTCAAAATAATAAAGTTTATCAGAATACATCCTAGGAAAATGAATGTATACTAATGTGGAGGAACCATTATTAGCCTCACTTAAACTTTGGGAACATTTCCTAAAGGTAGGTGCATCCTTCCAAAAGAATAATTATAGGATAAAAAATTTGTAAACTAGAGTATTGAGTCTCAATAAAGTAGCATTTAAACCAATTTTGATGATTCACCACCTCTTAGTATAATACCTTACAACATATATTCATAATAAATGGGATATAACTTTGGAAACATAATAAATCCACAAAATAGGGTTGGGGTAGGTAGAGCTCAACCAACATGGAGAACCTTTATCTATATTATTATCCTAGATCAAGATGAAATTATACATTTAAAAACATATCCCTATATATATTACCTAATTTCAATAAAAATACTAACCAATTCTTTTTTAATATCAAGGTGTTATGTCAAACTTATGACTATAAGTCTGAAAATCAAATGTTGAATTTATTTCCTTCAACACTAAATGACTCAACTATGAGGTGGTTTATGGGATTACCACCATAATACATTCAAACATAAGATTAAATGGAAAATGAATTCCTATAAAAATATCAATATTACTATATGGTATGAGATAAAAAATAATAATTCTTATGTATAAAGAAAAAATAAAATGAAAACATGGAAGACTATCTTGACTATTTCCTTTTTGTCCTTAGAAGGTGTGGATATGAATTAGATGAGGAGATAAGAAAAATATTTTTATTTAGAGGGTTGTACCATGACTACTTTTAATCCTTGAATTTGATGATAATATGGGACATAAATATTTTTGGTCTAGATGACATTGTTAAACTATTTACGAACCACTCAAGAATAAGAGCTAGTATTAGGAAGTTGAAAAGAAGAAAATGAATTAATGATGTAAAACAACTCATGGAAGAATTTTAAAATATTAAAATAAACATTTTGGTTTAATTAAACACCAAATTATATGTATTTAAATAAAAAACTAATTCCACTACTAAGCCTTTAGCTATGTATTTTCCAAAAGATAGGTTGAAACATACCCTCTGAGACTGCCCTCTTGACATAACATATATGTGTGTTATTTTTTTATGAAAACACCCATGAAAAAAATAATTATATCCTAATTATCATCCTTAATAATCAATTTAAATAGGTTACCCAACCAATTAAAGATCTTAATTATATACCAAGATAAGGGAATAATTTATTTTATAATCAAAACCTAAATCACTTTGTTCCCTAAGCTCCTTTTAACCCATGTATGATGCCATGTTTTGAAACAACACTTAAAAAAACATGGGGACCACCAAATTAGTATCCAAAAGAGTAGACATAACCATGACCATGGGTATCAAACAAAACAAACCCAATATCCATGGATTCCACAAATAAATTGACAATGGGTAACTTAGTAGACATTCCATCAACAAAAGAGGTTTCCACCCCAATAGGTGTTGATGTCTAATCCTATTAGCCAATCCCAATAAAATGAAAAATTAAAATCAACATCATACCTAAAACACCTATAAAAAACTAATAATAGACAAGAAACCCCTATTTATGGAGAAAAATAATAAGGAACTATGGGAGTGAATGCCATATATTTTAGTAATATTTGGTTATGTTCAAGAAAAACACTATCTAGTCCCTCTCCACTCACAATCATATAAATTATTAATAAAAGTAAAATTTACAGAATTCCCAATGATAAATACAAGGAAAAGAATACATTAAAGAGAAATAAAAACCTTGGGAAAATACTTATCCTTTACCAATTCCTTTTCCAAAAAGACTTAATGAAATAATAAATAAAAGTGAATCTAACTTAGTCCAAGAAATAACAAAATTAAGCACAAAAATACCATTAATATAGTCCATTAGAGAAATCCATGAGATTAATAGAATCATTAAAGGATTATGTAATAAAACTAAAATAATAATAAAATAATATGACAAAACCATACAAGTAGATGGTATGCTTGATGAACTCTTAGTAGGGAGTTTGCTTCTGCGAAAATATGGAGACTCTTGAAGTCCAATCATCACCTTAGCTATAGGAAAGAAGGAAATACCAAATATATTAGTATAACTAACATTTTATATCAATTCCATGACATCAAACACATTGAAATCACTTTCACTAACTTGAGTATAGCCAACTACTATAGTCATACAAATCACTGACCAATCGATTGCCAAGCTACATGGGATTATAGGAAGATGTCTCAATCATGGTATAATCTTAGGAATTTCCTATATATTTTATGATACCTCAACCAAAGTTTATAAATTGGGTTATCCATTGATAATAGGAAAGCCATGGTTGGTAATAGTTGTAACATTCATAGATTACAGATCTGGATATATGACAATCTCTAATAGATTAAAAGCAAAGTAAATTTCCTTATATCCACTTTTAAAACCATCTCCAGATTCTTCAAATCACTTATGGGTATATAAACTAGATAAAAATGGTACTATTATTTATTATTTATGAAATTTAGTAGTTTAAAACCATGAAAATGAGTTATATTAAGAGTTAACATGTTATATGGAATAAGATAATCTATCTCCAAAAATGATCAATCTAACGCTAGAGATACACAGTATAGCTTTGGAGATGTGCATTCTAGCTCTAGAGGTCATTGGACTAGAACTATAAATTATCAAATAATCTATATAAGGTTATAAAATCCCCCTTATGGACACTCATTATGAAATATATAATCACACACCTCTCCAAAAAAGGTTTGCTAGCTAGACACATGATAGTTAAGAATATTTTCTTTCAACTTTTTCTTATCCATTCATAACTGTAATTTAAGAAGGAGAGTCATTATTTAAAGAGAACCATAATACACATGTTACAACCTAATAATTTTACCTTGAACCAAATCATGATGAAATTTAGACAAGTTAATTCAATCTATCTAGGGATAAAACAAATTAAAATACAACCCAAAAAATTGATACACATAAATAGTTAGCTAAATGATATGTATGAGACCAAGGTATCTGATGTACTTAAGAATCACACTAATTTTTTTTATTTGAAATATAGTGACATGAAATACATAAATTGAAGTGTATACATGAATCAAATCTACAATAAATAAAAAAACTAATTATAAAACCATAAATAAGGATAAATCTAACACTAAGAGATATGGTGAAAACTGAAATAAAAAAACTATTGCAGGTAGGATTCATATATCTAATCTCAAATATGAAATGGATCTCACCACTATTAATAGTACCTCAAAAACATGTAAAATGGAGAATATGTATAAATTATATTGGACTTAACAAAGCCACTATGTAAGTCTATTTTCCCTTCCTCTTCATAAACCAAGTCTTAGACAATCTAACTAGAAATAAGTATAATAGATTAAGAGTAACTCTTGAAGACCCAAATAAAACCACTTTCACATGTTCTTATAAGATGTTTTCATATATATTTTTACTATTTATCTTATTAAATTTACTTTAAACCTCTTAGAGAGCAGTCTTAACTATATATGTTAATCCTACAAATGAGTGTGCTTAGGTATACATGGATGATTTTGTGGTATACAAGGACTATTTTGATGAATCCTTAACTAATTTTAACCAATTTATGTATAGTTTTGACTAGGTGTGACAAAAAATAGTTATCCTTAAGTCATGATACTTTTTTTATAATGTTAGATCAAGGAATCGTCTTAGGTCATCATATCTCATCCCAAGGAATACAAGTTAGTGTTGACTAGGTGTGACAAACAATAGTCATCCTTAAGTCATGATAGTTTTTTGATAATGGTAGATGAATGAATTGTCTTAGTTTATCATATCTAATCCCAAGGAATACAATTTTACAATAAAAATATTGAATTCATTTCATAGTTGCATGCACCCAAAAGTCTAATAGATATCAAGAGCTTTCTAGGTCATATGGGATAGTATAGGCATTTAATTAAGGATTTCAGTATGATTATTATACCTATGTTTTGTTGTATCACCAAGAATAGTGATTTTATATGTAATATAAAATGTCAACAAGCTTTTGAGATAATAAAATAAAAATTAATATCTAATCCAGTCTTAAAAATTTAAAATTGGGAGTAACCCTTTCACATACACATAAATACCTCTAACAATGCTATGGGGGTATTTCTTGGGCAAAAAGATGAAGAAGGTAATATGTATGTTATATATTACATAATTAAGAATTTAACTCCTACTAAGATAAAATATAAAACTATTGAAAAAGAGTTCCTTGTTGTCATTTATGCTATGAACAAATTTTGTCACTACATCATTAGATAATAAATATTTATTTATACAAATAATTCAACCATAATATAGATGATGAAGAAACTAGTGTTATATGGTAAGATCATTATATAGTTACTAGTATTTTAGGAATTTGGCATAAATAATCATTGATAAGTCAAGAAAAGCTAGTGTAGTTTTTGACTTCTTGTCAAAATTAAATGCTTCAGGTGAAGATGAGCCTATTGTATACACCCTAAATTGTTCAAGAAAACATAAATGTCATGTATTTTCACAATCCTTTAATAGGATAATATAACTAAAGAATATGAGCTTTTATTCACATCTAGCCATGTCCCTTTGTCTGACTGGTCTTAGTCTTACTACATTACCTAGAAATCTCTTTGCTTATACCTAGTCATCTGTAGCTTTTTAGACTTAACCCTTTCATACTCAGGGAACCAAAATAGTCTAATACCTATCCCCTTATGTCCCATATCCCCTAGAAAACAACACCTAAATATGACTACAATGTTGAAACCTAGGTTGTCTAGTTTTTGATGCTATTATCCAAGTCCAAATTTGGTCCCAATGGTCAGTTTCTTCCATAAGATGAGTCTTACCCCTCTTCTTTGCTTCATTTTTAAGTTTTTCAATGTCAAAAAAATTCAAATAAATTAGCCAAATTTTAAATAATGAGTTGCCTATTTAAAGGACTACATAAGGCATTTTATATTTAGCACTTAGTATTTTGGCACATTTAGACATATTAAAATCAATCAATAGTATAGCTCAGCTTCTCTTTATCACACATAGATTTTCATGCTTGATCAAGGAAGGGACTATGCAAAATTAATTCTTTCATCAATTTTTCACATTTCCTAAGGGAGAACTAATCAACTTTGAGACCCTATCTTGAGGGTTAATATAGGAAACAATCTTAACAATAGGGGTTCTTGATTATGAGATCATTCTTCCCATAACCTAGGTTTTCCCCCTTTTGATTTTGATCTATTTGTTGTTTCCATGTGTGTACACAAATATAGGTACTAAAGATTGAAATAAATGTATAACAAGATTTGGTGACTCCCAAGTCTTAAAATTTGGTATATAGAGTCATACTGAGTAGATGAACAAAACCTAGAAAGCTTTTATCCTCAAGACAGTAGTGCCAATAAATAACTATAGCACCAAACACCAAGGTGTCTTGTTTCCAATGATACTATCCAATCAGAAAATGAAAGACAAATTCAAGTTCTAGACAATGTCTTAATCTTGTGTGTGAGTTCTCAAACCCTGACTCATCTGAATCATCCTACTTTTCTAGATAAGTGTTCTTCTCCCTTATGCAAGTTAATTTGATCAAATTTATATAAAATTGTATTTTACTATATTTAATCAAAAAAATTCCCATGTTCTAGACCCTTGTTATTTAGGATATAAACACTAGATTTCCTAAGAAAATAAAATATTTGGTGAACTTGACTTACTTTGAATTTTGTATAAAAACCCTAGGGTAAAATATTTTTGATTTTTTCCATTAATTTCCTATTTTTTCCTAAATTTTAAAATTAAACAACTAAATTAAATTTTTATTTTTAGAAATTAAATTTGAATTTTTTGCAAATTAATTACCTTGTCAAAAATTATTTCAAAATTAGTAGTTTCTTATGAAAAAATTTAATTTCCAAAATTCAAATTTTTGTATATTTTTTTTTTACATTTATCCTATCAAAAACTATTTTTAGAATTTAAAATTATCACATAATTTTCAAAATTCTAAAACCCTAGATTTCCAAACTAGGTCCTAAAACCTCAAATTTACCTCCCTTACAATTTTTAGAAAAGTAATTTGAATTTATTGAAAATTATTTGGGTTATCAAAAGTAATTTTCAAAATTCAATGCTAGTAGTTCTTTGTGAATTTATTTTCTTCATTATACTTTTCAAAATTATCTTTGCTGATAAAATGGCCACAAAGGCAATTCCTCCTTCTCATCCCATAGGTAAATTTCTAAAAATTTCTTACAATTATGACAATGATTGGATAAATTTGCAAAATTTTACATTAGCTAAAAATATAGAAAATGATTTCATTTATAGTGAAGATAATGACTATTGTTGTAATGAAGGATATGATGATATACATAATGATGAGGGTGAATCATAAATAGATTAATATTTTTTTATTAAACCCATCTCTTTTAATCCTTCTTCTAATGAAAATAATTTTGATAAATGAGAAAGATACTTCTCACCTCATTCTCCTAGACATAATGCACTAAATGCACAAATTAGTCACACACTTCCAAGTGAACCTCTTATTGGTGATGATTTGCTTCCATGTGAACCTAATCTCTCTCTACCTTTTGCTACTTATATGTTCAAAATACAACAATATAAATGCAATAGAATCAAATTATCAAAGCATAGTTCAAATGATGCATTATGTGTTCCTAACTCTACTTTTTCAAAATAATGTTCAAATGATAACTCTCATACTCTTAATTATCATGTTGAAAATTAAAAAAATACATATACTCCATCCATGGATAGCATTTATACACATGATATTCTAAATTCTAATAATAACTTATTGCATATTAGAAAGGAATTAAATCTTTCTATTACACCTCTCCCTAGAAATGATGGAAGTGATAATGAACATGATAGTGAACATGCAAATGATACTTCAAATTATTCTATTTCAAATAAACAAAATGTGGATTATGATAATGCATAGAATATTGATGACTACTATGTATATAGTGAAGAAGAAAATGCATCTCATGCTTATAACCCTTCTCTCACTCCTTTCAAATCTCATGCATGTCAAAATATTGCTCCTAATTTTATTCATGATTCTATGTCAAATGATGCACATGATAATATTAACATCACATATCCTACTTAATTAAAATGTGATTAACTAACACATAAAGATACCAATGAATCTCTCAAGCCACCCCTCACTACGATAGAACCTAGTTCTCACCCCTCACGTAAAGAGAATGGTAACGCACATCCCTCTAGTAAGATCTGAGCTACCATTACTCCAAATGTTCAAGTGAGCACATCCCCTCTTTATGATCCACTTACTAAATGTATCATTCCCATGGTTAAAATTAATAATCAAATTCAATGATTAAATGAACCACTTCAAGATACTAATGTACCATCCTAGGAGATCATCTATTTGATGCATGCAGTTGGTGAACTATTACACCAAGTACATCTCCTTACCTTGGAAAATAAATCTTATAAATCTTAGATGGATGCTAATTATCTACATGGTAACCCTATTCCAAAGACATTCATAAAAGCTTCATTTCCTAAGCATTTCTAGACACCATCATTACCTCACTTTGATGGAACTGGAGATCCATTCACACATCTTCAAGCCTTTTAGAAGGCTTTACCACCTCATGAAAGCCCTTTGATTCTTCTCAAGTTATTTTAGTATACATTAATATTAGAAACACATAATTCATTCTTTCATCTACTCCTTATCATTTCATTGCACACATATGATGACTTAGAGGAGGCATTTCTTAGAAACTACATCTTAAACATGGGCCCTCATGTAACATCTGAGAAATTAGCCACACTACATTAGAATTATTTAGATCCAGTTAGTGAGTATATCTTAAGATTTAAGGCTCACATTTTAGGATTGATATATAAACCAAAAAATTTAGAGATTCTGCATATCTTCATCAAGGGGCTTTGACAACTTCTCCTTGAGCATATACTATATCAAACAAAGCCTTGTTTCAAACATTTGTGTTACATAGTTCTAGATTTGGAAAATAAATTGGGATTAATTGAG
>JARHVA010000846.1:837500-842500 GCA_037957365.1 Torreya grandis
CTCTATTTTACAAACCATTTGATTCACTAATTTCATGACAAAAATACCTTAAACATCACATAACCTTTAATATTTTACTATATCATTTACCTAATATGGCATTTACACATCCCTATACCTCTTTTGTACCTTGATAATACAAATTGGTACTTACTAATCAAACGTTCATTGAAAACATTTAAGCAACCTAGCCTATTCAAGCAATCAACTGTTCACTTCAATCAATCTATTACTACCCCATTTTCCTACCATAACATGAATGTTTATATATCTCTATTATACCTAGATAAAATCTTAGATCTTAATAAATCAAAGATATCTTTCACTCCCAATAATTCAATCTCACCCATTAAACAATAAACTTTTGATCTATTCAATACATACCAACAAAGTTCCTATAAATTCTACCACTAGTCATTAGTTTTGGATCAACCTCCTCTATCATAGATTTCATCCCTCTCCCCAAAAAGGGGGCATCATTCCTACTATTACTATTCCTACACTTATCCAACACACCTATCCACTCGCACATATAGATACACCATGGTTTTTACACCTCTAATATTTAGATTATCAGCATCACTCAGCTTAGATTAGTTAAGATTATATAGTGGGTAAGATTATATGGGTCACTTAACATCACTCAGCTCAGATTGGTCAATATTATGTAGTGATTTAGATTATATGGGTCACATAACATCACTCAGTTTAGTTTGGTCAAGATTATACAGTGATTCAAATCAAATTGGGTCACTCAACATTACTCATGACATTTAAAGGGATATGCCCTTAGTTTATAGATATACAAATTATCTAGATGCCAAATTTGAGGACATGTACATTAATAAACATCTCACACATATAGCTTCATATAGTATGACATAGTTATATATTATATAGCAGATTATAGGCATAGTGTAGAGCACATTGTTTTGATCTCTAGTTTGCATATGGGACATGACATGATAGATCATATCACATGTGGTTATACATATTTCTAGACTATCTAAATGTATTACTCACATACCAAATTTGTGTACATGGCACATATGTCCATATCCTTTATCTTTCTATATTATATAGATTAGGATGGTAAGACATGCCATTTTCTTCTTACATATTTACCAAAGTTTTTAGTTTACGCCCACACATTACTTAGGTTGTCACCAAGTTGGACCGTACAGTCATCTGCAATGATTGGTACATTATATTACTTAGACTTAGACCCAATATTTTATGTAGGATAGAGGGTAGACATTAGTTTTGGACATCCAAGAACTTCTCAAATCTAGTTTAGATTATTTAGATTTAGTACAAGGGGAATTTATTACAAGGATTCCTTATTTATCTAGGCATTATTCAAATTTTGTATAGGGGAATCTATTACAGGGATTCATTATTTCTCCAAGAATTACTTAAATTTAGTACAAGGGTCATCTATTATAGGTATTCCTTCTTTCTCCAAGCACTATTTCATTTCTTCATCCACTTCCTTGGCCAAGAAGTTGGACCCTTTTTCAACACACTTATCTTCACATAGGTAAGTTTAGGTACGCATCTTGTTTCTTTCTTTTATTTGAGTACTTCATTTCATGACATCACTAGATTAAAAGGGGGGAAATGTACACATCCTAAATTTTTCAATCAAACACACATATCATGTCTTTTCATAGTCCTTTCATAGGAGACTCTAACTAGAGAATATGAGCTTTTATTCACATCTAACCATGTCCCTTTATCTAACTAGTCTTAGTCTTACTACATTCCCTAGACATCTCTTTACTTATCCCTAGTCATTCATATCTTTTCATACTTAACCCTTTAGAACTAGGTATTCGAAATAGGCCCATACCCATCCCCCTAGGTCTCATACCCCTTTATTCACATCTAGCCATGTCTCTTTATCTGACTAGTCTTAGTCTTACTACATTACCTAGACATCTCTTTACTTATCCCTAGTCATTCATAGCTTTTCAGACTTAACCATTCAAACCTAGGTAGTCCATATAGGCCCAAACACATCCCCTTAGGTCTCATAACCCTTGGATAACATTGCCCAAATAGGACTATAGTGCTGAAACCTAGGGTGTCTAGTTTCCAGCACTGTTGTCCAAGTGCAAATTTGGTCCCAATGGTCAGTTTCTTTCATAAAATGAGTTTTACCCCTCATATTTTATTTTTTTCTAAGTTTTTCAATGTTGGCCAAATGTTAATAAATCTCGCAAATTTGAAATAATGAGTCTCCTATATAAAGGACTACACAAGGCATTTTATATCTAGCACTTACTATTCTGTCACGTTAGACATAATAAAATTAATCAATAATATATCTCAACTTATTTGCATCACACATAGATTTTAATGCTTGATCAAGGAAGGGCATAAGTAAAATTCATTCTTCTATCAATCATGTGCGTTGATTATGCATGCTCCCTAAGGGATAATTACATCAGATCTGAGACCCTAGCTTGAGGGTTAATGTAGGTAACAATCAGAATAGCAGGGGTTCTTGATTGTGAATCGTTCTTCCCATAACCCAAGTTTTCCACCTTTTGATTTTGATATATTTATTATTTTCATGTGTGCAGACAAATATAGGGACTAAAGATTAAAATAGACCTACAATGAGCTATAGTGACTCCTAAGACCTTAAATTTGGTATGTAAGGTCATACTGAGTAGATGAATAGAACCCAAAAAGCTTTTACCCTTAGGATAATATAATTTGGAAATGAATATATCACCAAAAACTAAGGTGTCCTATCATTGGCACTCCTATCCAATCAAAAAATGAAAGATAGATTTAGGTTCTATATAGTGTCTTAGTCCTATGTGCAAGTTCTCAGACCTCAACTCATCTGAATCATCCTACTTTTTTATATAAGTTTTTTTCTCATGTATGTGAGTTAATTTGATCAAATTTATATAAACTTATATTTTAATATATTTAATTAAAATTCTTCCCATATTCTAGACCCTTATTATTTAGGATCTAAAAACTAGATTTCTTAATAATAAAACACTAGTGGAGGATAATTTTACAAATTCATAGCTATTGACAGTTTCAAATCACTCTCCATGGTTTGATGATATGGATATTTATCTATCAATGGGAAAATTCCTTGTGATTTCACTCCTAAATCAAAGAAACATTTGATAATAAACCATTCTAACTATAAATGGTTTAATAGTGTATTATTCAAATGTAAACCTAAATTTGTATTTCCCATACGTGTATGAGAAGATGAGATATATGAGATATTGAAATCATTCCATAATGATCCAAGATGAGGTCATTTTTAATGAAAATTACTTTTCAAAAGATCCTTGGGGCTAGAAACTATTATCCTTCACTTTAAAATAATGTGATAAATTATGTTTGGCAATGTGATCCTTGCCAAAGGATGGGAAAACCTACACTGTCTAATGAAATCACCCTCTAACCTCAAGTGGGTTTAGTACCATTTGAGAAATGGGAGTTAGATTTCATTGGTCCCATTGATCCACCATCTCAAGTAAAGGAGTACATCATAATATCTACTTATTTTTTATTAAATGGGCATAAGTTGAGGCCTTATCATTTGATCATGAATAAAATGTTGCTAATTTATTATACTATAGGATCCTACATCATTTTGAAGCACCAATAGTAATATTTTCAAACTAAGGCCCTCAATTTGCATCCAATATGACCAAATACTTCACATAACACTGTTTTATCACCCATAAGAAGTCATCACCTTACCATCCTCAATCCAATTGTCAGGTTAAATTTACCAAAAAGGAATTATAAAACATCTTGATTAAGATAGTAGAAATAAACAAAAAATATTGGGCAAACAAGGTAATGGAAGAAGTTTAGGCTTATAACACAAATTTTAATTCCACCATAGTATTTTCTATATATAAACTTGTATATGGTAAAAATCCATATCATTCAATTATATTTGAATTACATATATTAATAAAAATAATGGAAGTAGGCATGGATGTGAAAGAAGCACAAAACAATAAAATTATTTAATTAAATGAATTAGATGAGATGAGAGTTGAGGTATTACATTAGATAAAACATACTCAATATAAAAATAAGGAATTACATGATCATCACATAAAGGAAAGGATATTAAAATAAGGATATTGGGCCTTATTATTTGACTTAAAGTACCAATATGTTTAACCCTAAATTGAGATGGGTCAATATAGTATAGGGTTAGGAGTATAGAAATGAATAAGCACAAGGGTGATAAATGGATCTATAGTAGGCTAATTAATTTTCAAGTGTAGATAAACAATATTATGAATTTAAATTCTGAGATTTTATAAAAATAAAAAGTACAACTATTGATTGGATGAGATCATAAGATATATTTTGTTTTTCAATATTCAAAAAATACAACAAAAACTATAAAAATACAAAAAAATAAAAATGTTTCACATTTACATATATTATTATCTCATTGACATATATATTGTTATTTCCATGTTTGTAGATAAAATATCATCTATTTATATATATGCATGTTTTTTCATGCATCTTTTGAGAGTGATACAAGCATACCCAAGCACATGATCTATGCACTTTCAGATGTTGGGCCTTCCCTCTACTCATGTCATATGGATATTGATGGTATCTACTTATTTGATAATGATATACCTATGCTATATCATTATATGATCATTTTTCAATAACATGATTGAAATTTTGTTCTTACACATGGTTTTATCCTTGATTATATCTTTCATAGTGTCCTTGATATGTTATGTACTTACAATTTTTAATAACATATATATCCAAGAACTAGTACGATATGTTTATTATGGTTGTTTATGATTCCATGGTTTTCATTTATGCATTGCCCTATGTGTCTTTCCTTGCTTTAAATTATCTTACTTGTTTCATCATTTGAATATGCTCTTTTTTTTGTATGGACATTTGAATATGTCATTTATTACTTTGTGGACATTTGACTAAGTCATGTCCCTTAAATTGTGTCATAT
>JARHVA010000846.1:847500-870000 GCA_037957365.1 Torreya grandis
GGTTCAATGACTTTTAGTTCAATCAAAAGGTTCAAGGCTTAGTTAAAATATTGGTTGAATGAATTGGTTCAAAGGAGAAGTTCAATGCAAAAGTTCAAGAGAGCCTCTCAAAGGACAAGTGCCCTTGTAGAGGGCACTTGGTTGACAAAAGCACCCTTTAGAAGGGTCATTTTCAAAGAAGCCACAAAGGTAAGTTCTTTTAGAATTTTGTTTAAGGTAGTCAAAAGACAAAGGGATTTCCTTTGGGAAAAAGACTAAGGAAAGAAACAATTCCTTCAGACTTTTGTCTGAAGGAATTCCTTCAGACAAAAAGTTTGAAGTAATTCAAAAAGGCTACGGGAGGAAATCATGAAGGAATTTCTGAATGCCAAGACAAAGCAATAATTTTGAATGCCAAAGAGAAAGCAATATTTTTTGTGGACTTTTTGTCTGTGGGAAATTATCTGTGGACTTTTTGTCCACAAGAAAATGTCCACAAAAAAATTTTTTAGGAAAAGGGTCCACAAAAAAGTTTGTGGGAAATCTCCAAAGGATGCCAAAGATAAAAGGCTATCAAAGGACATCGAAGGGTAGGTGCACTTGCGAGGGACTCTCAGCTGCCAAATTAAAGGACACTTCCCAAAGATGAAGTGTCACCTTCCCTTTGGAAGGATGAAGTGTCACCTTCCCTTTGGAAGGATGCAAAATAAGAAATATGGAGAAAGCCCAATGGGTGATGCACTCGAAGACGTCAAAGTCAAGAATGGCAAAATTTCCATTAGAAATTCAAGCATAGTGATGTGTGTGTGAACGTCAATTTTAAGGTTCATAAAATAGCCATTGATTTTGAAAACCCTTAAAGAAGAGCCAAAAAATGAAGCCTAAAAGCCATTTGAAGACTGCCTAAAGGGCAAATGCCCTTATGGGGGGCTCTTCCTGACCCAAAGTAGATCATTTCTCAAGGCCTGAAGGGTAGGTCCCCTCCAGGAAAGCTCAAATGACAAAGTCAAATGAATTTTTGAGGAAAGTGATGTGCCCATGGACGCCAAAGTTGCAACAATGAAATAGCCATTGATCCTTGTAAAGTGTGGACCTGAATGCATTCAAAGGCTTAAAGGCCAAGATCAATAGGAAGTGACTAAGAAATAAAGCATCAAATTGAATCAAGTACCTGATTCAGCTAACCAGAAAAGGAGGAATGATGAAGAAGGATTAGATCACCAGGTGGACACTGAAAGATGTAAATTTTCAATAACATGACTTGTTTCTCTACATTGAGAAAAGCAAATGGGTAAATGCCCCTAAATTCTAGCCTATCCTCTTAACAAAATCCAATGCAACATGATGTGTTACTATTCCCAAGTCCATCTTGAAGAGGCTATATAAGGGAATCTCTTGTTAGTGTAAAAAGGATCTCTCTCTGACAATAAAAAACAAAACTCTGCCCAAATTGAAAGGCATTACTAAGACTTTGAGCTCAGATTGTTGATCATATTTTGTTATTGGAATAAGAAAGCAAGTGACTTTTAGACTTTGTGTTGTGATATCTTTGTTATTGGGGAAATTATTCTTATGTCTTTTTCCTTAATATATTTTTTGTTCCTTTAATTCAACAAGTAGAATTAGTGAAAGTAATCAGGAAGGTGTCCTGAAGTCAACTGTGGAGAGACTTTGTGCCCCCATAATTGCCTTTAGTGTGTTTTCTTTTTATTTCTGTGTAAAGGACCTTGGGATGACTTTGTGCCCTCATTGTCCTTTATATCTCACTCTTGGGCAATTTTTATTGAATAGTAATTCTGAAAGAAGAGGAGTGCTTTCTATCATTTCCCTTGAGATTTTTATTTTGATTTGCATGCATCATCTCTAAAAAAAGAGAGATGGATGGTTTATCCTACCCTTGAGTATTATTTTCTATATATATATATATATATATATAATATCTATAGGGAACCTCCCCTTGATGAAAGGAGAGATTAGTCCCCTTTTGATGTGGTAAACCTACACATTTAGACGACCAATCTTCCTACTTTGGCTGATTAGACCTATTTTTTTTATCAGTACGTTGATCGACAAAATATTCAACCAACAATTTTTGCCAACTCCACTAGGGATATACATAATTTTGTGTAATTTGGAACCTCAAGTTTTAGATTGAAACATCACCTGTGTCTTACCCATTATCATTATAACCCTTATCCATTACAGACTATGGTGACTCTATTTCATGTCTTACCCATTATCCATTTATAGCCTTACCATCTTCCTCCACCTCTATTATTTTATCTGGTCTACAAAACTAGAGTTATTGGGAAAGAGTGTGTAGTTTGAAGCCAAAAGCCTTAAGCTAAAGCTAAGCCAGTCCTTTTCCATTTTTGTTCTATAATCTAGCCACTTCATCCATAATTGTTATCCCTATTTTTGATAATTAAATCATGGCAGTTTGAGGCCCCTGGGGTAACTCTTTTGGCCCACTCAACTTGACTCCACCTCTGCATGAACTCCCACGTAGTTAAAGAAAAAACTTCCCCAAATTCTTTGGTGATGGGATAGTTCATCTTAATGAACACATTGTAGCCTTTAGCATATCCTGTGGTGTTATAGGGGTGGAATTTGAAGACTTGGCAGTCAGGCTTTTTGTGGAGACACTACAAGGTGATGATATAGAATGGTTCTACCATCTATAAGTTGGATTAGTGACTAACTGGGATACACTCAAAGCCAAGTTCAAAGCAAGGTTCAAGCCCACATAAGATGCACATGCCTTGCTGGCCTAGCTCACTCAGATGAAGAGAGAGCCTCATGAGCCTATGAGGGATTTTATTGCTAGGTTTGACAAGCTGAGGCACATGATTCCCATGGTCACCCAGTTGACACCTTAGAACCTCAAATGCTTCTTCATAAATTCACAACTACCTAAAGTGAGTTTCCTATTGAGATGTGCTAGTCAAATAGATCTTGTTACAACTCAACTTTTGGCCATTGAGGTAGAAGATGATCTCATCTTAGCAGGGAAGATAAGAAGAGATCCAAACAAAAATAGACCCTCTTCATCTTCTGAATACTCACCCACAGTCACCACTGACCCAATGGTACAAAATCTAGCAAATGAATTGCTAGCCTTGAAAAGGCAAATGGCACAAGGTATGTCTTCTACTCCTCTATATAAAGATATACCAAGGAGGGCATTCCCTAATCAACCATATCAAGGCAACGCTGCCAGAAGTCAAGGGCAACAAAATCATCTTCCTCCCTCACAGAGGAACCTTGCCCTTGAAGCACCTCTAACCAACTCAGTAGTTGGATATCTAGAAACAAAACATGTTTCCTATTCCAAACTTGAGTTTGAGCAAGAAAATGGCATTGGTCTCTTTAGGGAGGATCTAGAAGAATTAGCTGGTGACTCCCACATTGGTTTCCTAAATTACCAGGATGAACCCAGGAGTGAAGGTGAAGCAATCAAAGGATCATACGCAGTATTCACCCAGTCTGAGAATTAATCAGCCCAACAAGTTGATAAAGAAAGAATAGAGGAATGAAATTAGTCTGCAATTCCAATTACTAAGCAGAGAACCCCTCTTCCTTTTTAGTCAAAGGACCTGGTGATTACCAAAGAAGTAAGTACATCAAACATTTCTATGACTTCTACTTCAAATTCATAGATCAGTCCTCCCCCTCTCAGAAACCAAAAGGATGAACTCCCATCCTCTCTTTCAAGTCCATCTCAATCATTTTCCATGATTGATCATGTCAAGAAATCCAAAATTTAGAGGACTGAGTTTGAATCCCTGCAAGTCAATCCTGAGCAATTAAACATTAGTGGAGAACCAATTATGGACCTATCTAAGGCAAAAATTGTAGTCACTCAAACTTTGGCCCCTATAGCTCAAATTCTATTTGAACCTTTAGGCAGGGGTAATTACTTCTTGACCACAGAGGATGCTCATGTCTTAGAAGATGAAAGTCTTATAGCTGGCAATCCAAGATTTGAGACAAACAAGGCATCAAAAGAATTAGTAGGGCACAGTACAAATCAATAAAGATCTTCCATATCCCATGAAGAGAAATTTGATAGAAGATCAGCTTTTTATGATGCTTGGATCTTGGAATCTGATGGCAACAATTCTTCCATAGCTGGATATGGATCTCTATTGCTCAGATTAAAGACTGCTCAAGATGAAGAGATCAAACTCCTTCACACCAAAGGAGGTGCTGAACTAATGGTTTGTCAGGAGTTTGATGTGGAAAATCCAATCATGTGATAGACTAGACCAGTAGAATAGCAACCTATGGTGGTGGACCATACTACTGTATTCCAAAGTCAACAAAAGGAACTCTCTGTAGGGAGAGCAAAGAGTTATGGTTTTTAGTTTGAAGACCACGTCCTACCATGGAGCAAGAAGAAGAAAAGAATAAGAGGAAGATGTAGAAAATTGGTTTCTTAGTGGAGAGCTCCATTCACTCATCACCATTTCTAAGGGCAAAATGGTTTCCTACTAGTTTACCAAGATGGCACACTATTTTCATTGCCTCTCAAGAAGAAACATCTGAAATGCTTCAACTCTTGAAGTATCAAATCATTACATCTATACATATGTATATTTGTATAGTTTTTAATTCTATTTTGTTTTTTTTGTTTTCATTTTTGATGCCTTCCATTTCTGGGTAACATGACTCCGTAGCCCAATGGTACACATGAAGACACTAGAGATTCTGGATTATACTCCCTTCAATTCTTTTTTACAATTGATAGAAGTTCCCCAATTGGAGCCAGTTGTTGCCCCCCAAAAATATCACTCATTTTTGGGACAACATTTGAACTATTTTGGTCTTATAGACCAAAATTGTCTCTTCCCTTTTCAAAATTTGTCCTGGGCATTCAAATTCCTCATTTTTCAAGCTTCTCAGAAATCTATAGACTCTGTAGGCTTGAATCTATGGAATTTATAGGAATAGAAATCTATAGACTCTATAGGAAAAAGAAAATCTACGGACTCTATAGGCCAAGTTCAATAGGCTTCACAAGTTGATTTCTATAGACTCTATAGGAAAGGAGCAATCTCTCAACACTTATGTGATTTCAAAGTTGTTTCAAGGTTCAAAGTTCAAATGCTTCAAGGTTCAATGGATTCAAAACACTTATCAAAGAGAAGAAGGCTTGAACCATTGAACCATTGAACCACTTTGGTACATCAACAACAAGGTTCAACCAGTATAATGAAGATCAAAGAGCTTAGAAATAACAAGTTTCTGACACTTAGTCATTTTCAGGGAATGAACCGTTGAACTGTTGAACCATTGAACCACTTTGGTTTAAAGGTTCAATAGGTTCAAGGTTTAACAAGTTTAACACATTTGGTTTAATGAGGATCAAAAAGACTTAGCCAAATCAAAGGGCATGAAGCATTGAACCATTAAACCAAAGTTGGTTCAATTTAGTTGGTTCAATGCTTCAGTTCACTCAGTCAGTTCATCAAATGATTTAATGAATTTTGGTTCAATCAAAGGGTTCAAGGCTTGGTTCAAAGCTTGGTTCAAAGGAGCGGTTCAATGCAAAAGTTCAAGAGAGCCTCCCAAAGGACAAGTGCCCTTGCAAAGGGCACTTGGTTGATAAAAGCACCCTTTGAAAGGGTCATTTTCAAAGAAGCCACAAAGGTAAGTTCTTTCAAAATTTTGTTTAAGGCAATCAAAAGACAAAGGGATTTCCTTTGGGAAAAATACTAAGGCAAGAAACAATTCCTTCAAACTTTAGTCTAAAGGAATTCCTTTAGATAAAAAGTCCAAAGGAATTCAGAAAGGCTGCGAGAGGAAAGCCTGAAGGAATTTATGAATGCCAAAGACAAATCAATAATTCCAAATGCCAAAGACAAAGTAATAATTCTTGTAGACTTTTTATCCATGGGAAATTGTCTATGGAATTTTTGTCTGTGAGAAAATGTCCATGGAAAAAGTCCATAGGAAAAGGGTCCATAGAAAAATTCTATGGGAAAGCTCTGAAGGATGCTGAAGATAAAATGCCACCGAAGGACCCTGAAGGGTAGGTGCCTTTACGGGGAACTCTCAACTACCAAATTAAAGGACACTTCCCAAAGATGAAGGGTCACATTCCCTTCAGAAGGATGCAAAACAAGAAATCTAAAGAAAGCCCAAGGGGTGATGCACCCGAAGATGTCAAAGTCAAGAATGATGAACTAGTCATTGGAAATTCAAGCATAGTGATGGGTGTGTGAATGTCAATTTTAAGGTTTGTAAAACAGTCATCGATTCTGAAAACCCTTATAAAAGAGCCAAAGAATAAAGCTCGAAAGCCATCCAAAGACTGCCCAAAGGCAGTTACCCTTACGGGGGGCTCTTCCCAACCCAAAGTGGATCACTTCTCAAGGCCCAAAGGGTAGGTCCCCTCTGAGAAAGCTCAAATGACAAAGCCAAAGGAATTACTGAGGAAAGTGACATGCCTATATATGTCAAAGTCACAACAGTGAAATAACCATTGATCCTTGTAAACATGGACCTGAATTCATTCAAAGGCTTTAAGACCAAGATCAACAAGAAGCGACTAAGGAAAAAAGCATAAAATTGAATCAAGGACCCAATTCAATTAACCAAAAAAGGAGGAATGATGAAGAAGGATTAGATCACTAGGTGGACATTAAAATATGTAAACTTTCAATAGCGTGACTCATTTCTCTGCATTGAGAAAAGTAAATGGGTAAATGCCCCTAGATTTTAGCCTATCTTCTTAACAAAATCCAATGCAACATGATGTGTTACTATTCCCAAGTCCATCTTGAAGGGGCTATATAAGGGAATCTCTTGTTAGTGTAAAAAGGATCTCTCTCTGACAATCAAAAACAAAACTATGCCCAAATTGAAAGGCATTACTGAGACTTTGAGCTTAGATTGTTGATCATATTTTATTATTGGAATAAGAAAGCAAGTGACTTTTCAGACTTTAACTTCTGATATCTTTATTATTGGGGAAATTATTCTTATTTCTTTTTCCTTAATATATTTTCTATTCCTTTAATTCAACAAGAAGAATTAGTGAAAGTAGTCAGGAAGGTGTCCTAAAGTCAACTGTGGAGAGACTTTATGCCCCCATAATTGCCTTTAGTGCATTTTCCTTTTATTTCTATGTAAAGAACCTTGGGATGCCTTTGTGCCCTCCTTGTCCTTCATATCTCACTCTTAGGTAATTCAGGTGGAGACTTTATGCTGCATCTCAATTTGCTGGTTACTACATCCTTGGTTACATTTTGTAATTACTACCAAGAGTATTCTTGTGGTTTGTTGAATAGTACTTTTGAAAGAAGAGGAGTGCTTTCTATCATTTTCCTTGAGATTTTTCCTTTGATTTGCATGCATCATCTCTAAAAAAAGAGAGATGGATAGTTTATCCTACCCTTGAGTATTATTTTTTGTTTATATATATATATATATATATATATATATATATATATATATATATATATATATATATATATATATATATATATATATATATCATATCTATAGGGAACCTCCCCTTGATGAGAAGAGAGATTAGTCCCCTTTTGATGTGGTAAACCTACACATTTGGATGACCAATCTTCCTACTTTGGCTGATCAGACCTATTTTGTTTATCAGTATGTTGATCAACAAAATATTCAACCAATAGATATAAAATTAAAATCTAGTTTAATTCCATCTTGTTCCATATCATATCTTCATGTGCACAATAAACTATATAAGTACTCTTGATTCTAATTCATAATAATAGCAATCAATAGTTTTACTTACTATTTTTAACATTTAAAATTAGAATATTGTTTATTTGAGTTTGGAAATTAATTAGCCTACTATAAATCTATTTATCACCCTTGTGCTTATTATTTTCTATACTCTTAACCATTAAAACATCCTTACTAGTATAGGGTTAAACACAACATTTCAAAGGTAAACTCCACATTACATGGTTAGGTCCTTACTATGTTGAATTTTTTTGTTAATGGATATATTTAGATGTTATTAATTAATGACAAAAAGAAGATAATTTTGGTAAGTGGACACATATTGAGGTTATATCATGAACCCTATATCAAATAGGAGTTATAAAATCATATCCAATCTCAATAATAATTTGGTTACATGGAATAACCTTGTCCTTCTATCATAACCAAAGGATGATATTTTAAGTCTAATAAATGAAGAGGATTGAAAACTAGTAAAAGTAAATTCTCTTTCCATATATCTCTATATGTGTGTATGGGTGAAAATGTTGAAAATTAGCAAATGAATAAATTTTTAAGAGATAAGTAAATAAAACTAGTGCTCCTTATTGACTTGTATAGTAATTTGGATTAACTTATGTGTGTTTCTCATCCCATGACATGTGGTATAACTAGAAACAAATACAACCATAGGTAATTCAAGATATATATATATATATATATATATATATATATATATATATATATATATGATTTTTCTATGATTATGATTAATTTTGAGTTTAAAAGTATCATTTATATATCCACTTATAAAAAAGGATTCTTCCAAAAAAGGAGATGTCAAAAAGGGGGCTCTTTTAGAAAAGGGTTTTTAAAAAGGTTTTTCAAAAATGAAATAAGATGTCATACCATTAAAAAATCCTTTCATATTATTAAAATTTAATTAAAAAATTATAATTCATCATTATAAGGTCATGATTTTATCATGATGATGTCGTTAAATATATTCATAAAAAAGGTATTTATATGGATAATCATGACAAGGACTATTTATGGCATGAAGGATGAGTCATAATGGAAAAAAAGGAAAGACTAATGGAATAATTGACATGAGGAATAAGTGTTAAGGCATATTTGAGTCACCTCAAATCTAACCACATGCCACAATCATCATTTACTTTTCCTAAATACCTCTAACCTCATAACCAATTTAGCTCCAAGATATTTCAAGAGCCATAGAAATCATTACAAACATTTCAAACTTGTACCTTGCTTAGTTTCTCAAGAAAATTATGTCTCTCCTATTTACTAATTACAATATCACTTGTTGCCAAAATCCTAATAATCACACTCTTAATTATATTCCAATAATTTTTTTCAATCCTTGAGGATTTTTGACACACTTTACAAATGGGGTAGAAAAATAAATCTAAACCTGAAGTAGTAAATATATTAATGTAGGATGAATCTATAAATAGGATGTTTGAAGAATTAGGATGGTTATATTTTATCAAAAAAATTCATGGATATGATGAAAAACTTGTAGAAGAGCTTATCACTAACCTGAAAGGGGAAGATTACAAGGTGAAAGGAACCAAGATTCTAGTAGAATCTCTATCATCAATCACCTTTTTTAAATTCTTTAGATAGGAATGAAAAAATTAGGTGAATATTCCTTTGAAGACCTAATTAAAAAAATTTCATGAGGAATGGGAACTCATACCTGAGTTACTCACTGGTCCACAAGGGATCACAAATAGAATTAAAAGACAGTCTTCCAAAACATTATAATACTATAGTCTACTAGTTCATCAAGTTATTCACATGTGATGGATAATATGGATCATTACGATGAGGTGCCATGAAAATTTTGAATCATATTACACATGGATGAGAAAAACTTGAGTGGAGGGTAAACATGCCTTACTTTTTTATATGGTACCATCCAAGTTATTTCAAACATATATATTTATGGTGTATCATCTATTAGACACCATAGGTTGATATGATTAATATGTTAGTACCACTTTTTGAAGAAGGTATATGGAGAATCTAAATGGGAGGCATTATTACAAGATAAGTTGAAGACAAATACCTAGGTAAAGATAAGACTATTGTATTATTCCCTTACACTTAGATATGGATTAAGAGAATAAATTGTAAGTGAGGATCCATTTTTAGAACTAAAAAAGAAAATGAAATAGAGAATAAGGAATTCCAAATTTAAATTTTATGAAGATTAAGAGCCCACTACTACAAATATACCTATCATGAAGATATTAGATGATGAAGAGGATGATCTATATATCTTCTATCCTAGGATCTTGACAGGGAGTGTAATAAGGAAAAATAATTGAATTCAAGAGTCACCATCAGAAACTCTAACTTGAACAAGAAGAAGAATCAACCTTTTGGAATAGGATGATATTGATAAAATATAATATGTTACATAAATCCTTAGAAGCCTTAGTTAGGAGGAATATATTGAAGCCCAAAAATAACTAGATGAGATTGTAGATGAGGAGGAATATGTGCTATGGATCAGTGTCATGCATGAATAAATTAATAAGTCTATTGAAGAGTTGAATAACCTTAAAGGATGAGAGCTCAAGAATAGAGAAAAGATCTTGAAGATTTGAGATGATAAATGAGGATAAGAGTTAAGGGAGAACTATTTTTTTACATATTCCTCTACATCATTTTGGTTTAGATCAAGGTAAGATCTTTGTTTCATTTATGTTTTTGAGTTATTATATATTATTGATTTCAGATTGATAAAAGATGCTTATGAAGATTGTAGGAAGTGTAATTGAAAAGGTATGTATGAATTGAATCAAGATAAACTATGACATATTGATGTTAGTATAGATAAATTTAAGATTAGTGAAGGAAGAATCTAAAGCCCGTAAGTCCAAGTGAAGGATTTGAGACTAGGAAAGAAGATCCTAGAGAAGATAGATTGGAAAGAGCATTGAAGCTCAAGATAGAGAAGAGGAAGAATCCAAGTGACAATCAAGAGAGATAAGATAAGTCCTAGAAAAATGAATATATAAATATAAGGATATTCAATGTGTTCTAAGAAGATCAAGTAGGAAAACTTTCCAAGTGAGAAGTCCAAGTGAGGCCTAGAAAGTTAAGAAAAATAGAGAATATGGAGATAGAAAAAGAAGTGAAAGAGAGGAGAAGAGAGTTATGGAAAAGCATTAATATAATAGAGCTCATGGTGAATCTCATGAAGGATCAAGAAAGATAATGGTTTAGTTGTAATGTGAGAAAGAGAGTGAAGTGGCCAATAGAGTTACTCATGAGAGAGAAAAGGCATAAAAGTATTTCCTTTAGGAAGGATAAGAAAAAAGATAATAAGGCCCATAGAGGAACTAAGGATGAAGATTTTACATGAGATAAAAATGAAAGATAGGATGAGAAAAGATTTCTCATTGAAGATAACATGAAGAGAGAAGTGACAAGAGAATCACTTGAGGTAGAGTACAAGAAAAAGAGAAGAGTGACCGTGAAATAGGCACTCATAGAGATAATGTGGTCTCTTGTTTTGTATTATAACATTGCATTTAAGTGTGTGAATGTAGGTGTAAATCAAAGATTGATGAAGGTCCATAATGAGAGCTTAAATCATGTGAGAAATGGGTCAATTTAAATACCCATCAAGGGGAATAAAGATGATAAAGGAATAGGAAAAATTATATAAGATGATATGATGAAGATTGAAGACTCCTAACATGTTATTGGAGAGAAAGAAGAAGAATTCCATGATGCTTTGATAGACATTGAATCTAAACTAAGAGAGAAATCACACTAAGAAGACATGAATACAAGCCATGAATACATGAGAGATGAGATAATCATGCAAAAATCCTTCAATAAGGTAAATTAATGCTTAAGACTTGATTTTTATTGTGATTATGAGAATAAATATGGATATTTATAAGTTGGTAAAGTGAAGACCAAATTAAATCCCTCAATGATAGTACAAGAACATGGATATGTAGTGCCTAAGTGTCTTAAGTAATCATTTGATGAAAAAAATAAGGTAAAACTCAATAAAGAGGTCATACAAGCTAAGAAACCAAGTGGAAAACATAAGGAAAATAATAGTGGTCAGGTTAAATCAAGTCAATATGATAGGATGTCAAGAAAGGAAGCATGAAGAAGGTGATGCATGAATCCTATTTTAGTCCAAGAAAATACAAGATAAAGTACTGATCATGAAGAGCATGAAAAGCATACAAAAATAAAATAATGTAGGTACACTACAAGAAAACATGAATAAAAGAGAAAATTTCAAGTCTAAAAATAAAAGGGAAGACATGTTGGAGCCAAACAAGGACAAAATAATGATAATGTATCTAAGTGGTCCAAAGAAGAATCAGGATGAGTAGAAGGAAGAGAGAGAAAATAAATGTAAAAGTAAGCAAGTTTTGGGTGATGAATATGAAGATGATATTTTTGAATCATTAGATGATGTCATGTAAAGATAATATAAAACATGGAAAAGAATGTAAATGAACACAGATTGTCAACTAGGTGAAAGATCAAATTCTAGTAGGGAAGAAGTATTATTGGAGAGTGAATACTTATTTATAAATGAGAAAGACATAACTACATATGATGATATATAATAAAATTTGGAAGAATATGAAGGACAAGAGGGTCCTAAATTTAATGAATATCATGGAAAAGTAGATGCCCTTACCTTGAGAAGAGAACTGGATATGTTGGAAATGTTATCTAGTCTATTAAAAAGGTTGTATACAAGTGAATGACAACAAAATAAACTCATGTGTGAGCTCAAATAATATTAAAATGAGGAATATTTGAATGCCATTGATGATGAAAACCATGAAGATACTATCAAAACTCTTGAATAAGGGATGGAAAGCATTCATAGTCAAGACAAGCAAATGAATCTAAGACAAAATGAGAAAATGACTAGTTTTCATGATGGTATTAAAACTGAGTTAAATGAACTAAAACATGAAAAAGGAATTGAAATAATATTCCAAGAAGTATATCCAAGAAAAAAGCTGAGTGAAAATGTTAAACAAGTTGATATGAAAGAAGGTAAAACTAAGAAGAAGTTTAAACCAATTATATGTTGGTTGTCTAGGTTGTACCTTAGGTAAGAAGGGGTTTGTTCATGTCCTCCTACTCAAACCTAGTCCAACATTGGAATGACCCAAGGCTATGGGTCACCTAATCTTGGGTTAGACCTCTGGAGAAGGTTGGATTCCTTTTGTATCTATCACCTAAACTAGACCTAAACTAGCTCTTGCTTGGAAAAGGGAGAGAGATTGAGAATAATTCATAAAAACATGTAAAATGGGGTGATGCACCAAATATTTTTATTCTTATACCTTCATAGGACACACTATAGGACAATTTCAAGACTTTTAAACATCACTTCATTAAATCTTTGATTAACATCCACATAAGTATTTCACAAAAAATCATGGACTAGATATTGACCTGGTATGGGAGGGAAATTTTCCACTTCCACACTAACCAATAGACCATATATGCACTTAGAATAACGTACGATAACTACCACAAAATTTCATGAAGGTGATAAAACTTAGATAGAGGTAATGAAAACACACATTCATTTGAACACATCAATGAATTCATAAGACACACTTCAACTCAGCTTGTAAAATGAAGGAATTCAATCTTTTATTGCATCAAATAGGTGTTACAATATAGATCTTGGTAGAGTCTAGTCATGCCAAAGAGAGGGAATAATTTTCAAGGCTTAAAATCCTATATATATATATATATATATAGTATAAAGGGATGAGAGATATTAGGATCAATGCATAGAGGAATGGAGAAAGGAGCATAATGATCAAGATCTCAATCATTATATTGTTGATGCCATTAGAAAAGATCATAATGTCTAATACTACTTCTATAAAATGGCCGTAAAAAATGTATCATTCTCTTTCAATCTATCTCTATCTTGCATTGATGCTCCTTGTGGTTATAACAATGGAATCAAGTTATTTTGAATTAGTTGCAATAGTTAGATCAATCTATTGTGATCTTATTCTAGCATGTATTGCTCCCTACTAGTTTGTTTTTAGCATGAAAAAGTGGGAAAAATGACATAATCATGTTTTTATATTTGGTGATGAACCTAGTAAACTGATGTATCTACCTCTATAGAATCCCTTGACATATTTTCTCTAGTTTGACCTTGACTGTATTTGGATTTGACTTTTGATATTGACCATCGATTTTAATTTGGGTTTCTAAAATTATACCACCTAAAATCTCTTCATTCAATCCCAATATTATGTTTTCATCTCCATCTTCTCTTGTGCTTACACCATGTGGTAGCCTTGCATTGGTCTTGAGCTTATTAACTCCTTAACTTCATATACACCATCAATTTCCATGGTTTAATTGAATTATTCCATCGATCTATGTCCACTTGATTGAATGTACACTATTGATATGCTTAGCCACTATGATCATTCCACTTGTTAGCCCCTCACTTGATACTAAGATCCTCTGACTTGTTGACCCAACTAACACTGTTGGATCTTAAATAAGATCTAAATGTGTACCATTTGATCTTCAGGACCCATTGGCTTTGTCATTCATCATACACCATATATATTCTACCTAAGATCCTAAGATCTTGACATCTATTAACTTCACATTCATCCTTGAAGTTTTTGAATTTAAACGATTATTTCATGAAGCTCAAACATGACATCTGCACACACGTTTCACTCTACAAGTCTAACTTTAAAGGGTTATATCTTGAGATAGAAATCTCTTCAATACATGAAATTGTAGAAGATGACCTTGGTACTCAATACATTTATCCAATGTGATCCTTTAGGCTTAAGGGGCTTCTTGAGCATATTTATAAATTATACAAGAAAATTGGTCTATTTTTTTCTCTGTGATGTGCTATGATGGTCTGGTTGTCTAAGATCACCAAATTCACACATTAAGCATGTTTAAAGTGTTTTAAAAGCTTGAAAATTCTATGTGATCTCTTCCTAAAGTCCATATGCTCCTTGTGACATTGTATCACTCTTAAATTAGGATCCTTCTTAGCTCTTTATTATAAATTAGGTACATTTTGGTATGTAGGCCAAATTTGGCCAACATCTTTGGCAACTCAACTGGGCATCATGCCTGCTATGTTTAAGAACTCAGACCATTTACATGACTCTTGGACTCATCAATAATGGTGAATCTAGTCCATGACTACAAGAAACCTTTTAACTTGTAAAGATAATGAATTCCACAAAAATAGGGAAGGAAACTAATAAAAGGGAAGCTACCTAAATAAAGCAAAAAATAATAATAATGTGTCGATACAACACTTAGAAGAAACTTAAAACAAACTATGTATAGGGAACTTGACCTTTTATATAAATTTTCAAGCGTATCCCATTAACTTGGACATGAAACTCCTCACCATCTATCTTTCCAAGTTAGAAGGAATTATGGGATTTGTAACTAGACATGGTGTATAAACCACACCAAAGAAAATCAAAATTTGCATGCGTTATTGGCTTAGCTATGTCCTCATCCCACTTGAGGACAAAGTCTCCTTCTTTGAAACTTTGTGAAGAAGCTCCTTTGTCAAAGGTTCTCTTTAATCTTACTTGATGGCTTTCCATGGATAGCATGGAATGATGTCTTGTCTCTTCCAACTCCATAAGCTCAAAATATCTAATCTCAATAGGTTCATTATCTAATAACTAAAGTTGATGTATCAATTCTAGGGTAGGAAATTCAAGAGAAATAGGCATTACTGCTTCCTTACCATATACCAGCTTGTAGGGGGAGTTATTTATTAACTTCTTATAGGTGATCCTATCAGCCCATAAAACTGACTTAAATTTGAGATGCCACGACCTCTGATTATCTTCAATAGTCATATTAGGATCTTCAATAGGTTTTTAGTAGTGGACTTAGCAAGGCCATTACCTTGGGGATAGTAGTTTAATGAAGTGTTAATAAATACACTATGTTGAACCACCCATCGATTGATTTTAGACCCTATAAAGGCTATAACATTGCTAGAGATAATAGTTGAAGGGAATCCAAATCTAGTAAGTAAACCTTCATAGAAATCTAGAACATTGGACTCATTTACTTCGTTCATTGCCACTACTTTTGTCTATATAGTAAATTAGTCTATATCAATTAATATCTATTTATGACAAAATCTTGAATGGGGGTTAATGAGAACAATGAATTCCAATCCCCATTCGACAAAGGGCTGATCCATTACAATTAGTCAAAGAAGTAAGGCTACATGTTTCACCTTTCCTACAAACATAGTATGTTATCTACATTTCCTAACCCATGTATGACAATCACCAAATAAGCTTGGCTAATAATGCCCACCTCTCATGATCTTGTGGGCTTTAGTCCTTACTGAGTAATACCCTCCATGTCCATCATGAAACTACTCAAGAAATCTTTGTGTTTAGCCTAGTTTTATACATCTTAGTAGCATGCCATTGATATCTTTCTTGAACAAAACACCATCAACAATAATAAATGGAATGGATTATAATATGAAATATATTATTTTTTAAGGAGTTAGGTGAGAGGGATAAATACCATCTTGGAAATATCTTACCAAATCATAATACCATCTAGAAGGTGAGGTATGGTTAGGTATAACTTTTTCATCAGTTGACATCATAACAACTTCATTGGCCTCTTGTAAGTCTTAGTCTAGATGTTCATAAAGTCCTTTGCCTATAATCATCTTTTTGACCTTGATCTCCATATCATATTCCATTACCTTTGTTATCTAACTAGCTATTTTCTCATTTATATCTTTATTCAAGATAAACTTCTTAATACTTGTATGGGAAACCATTAGGTTTGTCTTATTGTTAGATAGCAAGCATCTAAATTTCTTGAGAGACCTTATGACTAAAACTACATGCTTTTAAAAAAAAGGAACCTTGTTTCATATTCTTCCAAGCCTTGACTAAAGAAGGCTATTAGATGTTCTAAGGCCTCATGGTTATGTTACATAATAATGCCTGAAATGGTGTTAATGTTAGCATATGTGTACATAATGAAGTCATTTGAGAAATATGGGTTCATGAATGTAGGTTCACTAGCCATGGATTTCTTAATTTCCTTAGAACTCCTTAGTCCTTAAGTTGGACTAGCTGAAGTTTTGATTCTACTCTAACATGGTTATAAGTGGCTTAGATAAAGTGGCAAAATATAAAATGTACCTTTTGATAAAATGTATCTCCCCTAATAAACTTTGCAAAGCTATTTTATGCTTAGGCAAGGAAAGTGAAAGAATTGAAGCTATTATTTCAATATCTATGCTTAAACCATGCTTTGAAAATGTATGTCTAATGAACTTAGCTTCATTAATTAAGAATGCATGTTTCTTGGGATTTAGGGATACCCCAAATTGTCTAAAACTTTCAAACACTTGATCAAGAGGAACCATGTGCTCAGTTTCCTTTTTTTAAAAAATTGTTATATCATCCAAATAAACTAGTATAGACTTGTTAAGAAGGACCTAGAATGCCATATCCATGGCTCTCTAAAAAGTTTCTCTAGCATTAGATAAACCAAAGGGAATCTTCATATATGCAAATGTCCCCCACTTGGTGCTGAAGGCTATCTTGAATTGGTCCTCTTCCTTGACAAAAATCTGATTGTAACCACTATAGCCATCTAACAAATAGAACCTTTCTAAACCTACAACTAACTATAATTTTTTTCCATAGATAGAAATAGGGAGTGGTCTTTAAGGGAATATTTGTTCAAGTCATGAAAGTCAACACACAATCTAATTTCACCATTATTTTTCCATACTTGAACAAGGTTTGCCATCCAAGTTGAGTGCTTGATTGGAAATATAATAGCTAACTCAATGAGCTTATGAAGCTTGGCTATAATCAAAGGCTCAAGATTATGATTAATAGGCCTTTGTGTTTGTCTTAATGGCTTGGTTTTAGCTTCTAACTCAATGGTGTGTTGAGCTAGACTTGGGTCAAATACCTTGAGATCACTATATTTCCATATAAATACATCAACAAAACTTACACATAACATAAGTAAAGCTTCCTTCTTTGAATAAGTTCATACTTACCCAAATTTAAGCTCTTAATAGGTGAAACTTCCACATTGGCATAATGTTCCTCATTTGATGAAAAAGTTGAATTTTATTTCCTTAGCTCATCATCACCACTGAATATGTTCTCAATTATGACCAATCCTTTTGTCAACTTATTTGTTATTAGTTGCACAATATGATCACCATACTATTGTAAGTACTTTGACTAATTTATTGAGGAAAACTCAGCCTCTTCTTGCAAGAATCTAACAATCTAATTATCATCTTTAAATACTTACCAATTATCATTATTATCTAGAATAGAAGGAATTATAACCACTTTAATGTGTGACTAGAACTTTTCACTCCTCACATCAGTTGGGATACTAAATTATGCCCCAATGGCAACCAATCTATCTACATGTTTATTCTCATCTCTTTGTATTGTTTAAATGTTAAAGGCCTAAAACTCTTCAAGTAAGTCCCATACCCTATGATTATAATATTTAAGAAATCAGTTTTTTCATACATTAAGACCTCTCACTTGGTGAAATACAAGTTCATTATCACCAAAGGCTTGTAAGATGTTGACTTTCATCTTCCTAGCCCATTGGAAATCATGAACTAGTGCCTCATATTTTGCAACATTATTTGAATAACCAAATTGAAAATTAATAGATGATAAGTACCTTTTCTTGATAGAGAATTCAACATCATTCTATCATCAATACCATGCTTATTCCTTGATCCATAAAATTATAGTTTCTACAGACCATCAGTAGACTCATCATCCTTCATTAAGGCCAAAACTGGTGCATCTTTCTCATGAAATCAATAAAAACCTAGCCCTTATTCTTCAATCATATTATAGGGATCATATTAATTTGAGATAGAGGCCCACTCATGAAGGAAAAAAAAATCTAGAATCCCACCTAAAGGTGATTCAATTTCCTCTACACTATATTCTATCACCTCATCTTAGATGAGGTGAATGGTGTTCACAACACTTGGCATATATGGTTACATATGGAACCATGTAATGGGTTAAGAATGTATTGTTATGTTATTTTAATACATAGTCCTGAATATCAAATATGTCCAATTACCTGATAATTATCTTTTAATATTTGAGGTAAAGTCCCTTGATAAACACATGGCAAAGTAGGGAGGCAAGTCCACCACAACCACATTTTGTTGAATGGTAAAATTGGGGTAAACATGTGTTAACTTAAAATATTTGATGATGCCTATTGTCTTTATTTGTGAACCATCTAATTTTAAAACTCCTTTAGTATTTGGTTCATATACAAAACCAAGCTTGTCTACAATTTACTTAGGCATGATAGTGCTACTAGATCCACTATCCACCATACAGTTATGAACTAAACAACCACCAACTATTAAAGAGAGTTAAAATGGAGGATTTTTACTTGAATTTACCTCATATTTTTCCCCTTTTACCATATTATGCACCTATTGTACTTAATGATTTAGTGGTTGGTCTAAATTAGTTAGGATAACTCCTTGTTTTTCAACTAGTTCTAAGGACACCTTGAGAGCTAAAAGCTCTTGGATGAGCATATAATTTTGTCCTAGAATATCAAGGGATTCCCACATTCTAATTATGAAATTGTATTTATTCATATAATCCACTATGCTGAATGAATCTCCACTAAAATTTAATTGCACCTTTTGAACCACTAGTTATTCATGGATTAGAGGTATTTGAGGGACCTTCCCAACCTTTGCATTCTAATTGTTTTGAATTATAGGGGTATTAGGTTATTATTTTTTACTTTTGGAAACAAAATTAGGAGTACTTGAATAATTAGTCACATCTTGAGCCTCATGAATGTCTCTTCTTTTATTTTTAGTTACAGCTGCTACTTGACCACTTGAAATACTAGTCTCACCACCATTATTGGAAGCAACATAATCATCCACTTGACCATTTACATTAATGGCATCAGGATGACCTTGATATTTTTGATCCTCTCCTTGGGGTACCAAATATATCTCTTGATACTTACCTCTTTGAAGAGAAAACTCTTCTTTTGTCATTTGTGGCATAGTAATGTTCTGTGATACCAAGGCTTGGTTTTAAACATCATTGAGGTTGGAGGACCACTAATTTGAGTCATGCATAAAATTATTTTGAGGTGGTGTGGGAATAAAAAAAAATTATGTAGAAGGTGCATTAGGATCAAGAGATGCATATTTCTTAGCTAGAACTATGGCTCTTTGTGTTTGGTATGGTTGTCTATTTTACCTAAATCCTTGACAGAAAGGCCTTTGATCTCTGAAAGTTTAATATGAGATCTAATTATATTTTTTATAATACCTACCCTAGTATTGTTTTCTCTTGATTTGAACTATTTCATTCCCAAAAGATTGTAATAGAATTTTAAATTCTCCAATTTCTCTAACTTGATTAGAAGGGGATACAAATTAGGTTTTAAGAGATGTGATAGGAGCCATAGATGGGATTTGAGGAACTTGGTGGGGATGGGATAGATTAAAACTCTAGGAAAATAGGCATTGGGGGCCTTGGAGCAAGCTTACCAGCTTGTATCAAGCTATTTTTTGCTCTTATTATAACTTCATAAGCATTTAGTAAAGTGTTACCACCTATTGACTATATCGTCACATTAATATCATATTTAAGGGATTCTAGGTAGTATAAAAAGGCATATTCTAAGGATAGTCTGATCACTTCATGAATTTTAGTCCATGTCCTTTGGAATCTAAGGTTAAAATCAGACATAAACTCATAAAGAGCTCTCTAAATGGTAGTTAGTTGCTCAAATAATGATAGTTGATTAGATTTTTCATCAAACTACCTGACTAAGGCTACATCTAACTCATCCTAGATATTAATGGAGTTCAATGGAATATTTATATACCACTATAATGTTTTTCCTTTTAGGGAACTAACAAACAATCTGATAGTCATATTATCTTGAATAACATTATGAATGGAGCAAAAGTTGGCCATATCCTAGATGTGCTCAATAGTAGTTGTTTGATGTTCTACAAAAGAGAATGGGATGATTTTAATATTAGACATAGAAATATCATCATATTGGGCTAATTTAAATGGGCTACCTTTATTGAATGGAATAAATTTTTGATTCTTAATAGCCATTTAGGTAGTGGGGATTGCATGCTTGAAGTAATAAGATGACTAGGGGATGAATATTTATTTTGGGGATAAGGTCTTATCCTATTAAATCTCAATCTCTTATATGAAATGGTAGATATCTCAATGAATTCAAGGGGAATACCTTTACTATTTGACCTTGTAGTAAACTTTGGCATGATAATGTTGTTTGGAAACATGAAGAACCTTTAGTTCTTAATAATGATAGATATCTTTTACTCCTGTAGATGCTTCTCCTTAGTTCCAAATTTTAGTTCCTTAGGGAGAATGGGTGCCACTGAGCATGACAAAACTATTGGTTGTCTAGGTTATACCCTAGCTAATAAGGGGATTGTTTAGGTCCTTTTGTTTAAACCTAGTACAATATGGGAATGACCTTAGGTTGTGGGTCACTTATTCTTGGGTTAAACCTCTAGAGAAAGCTAAATTCCTTTTGGATTTATCACATATACTAGACCTAAAGGATCTTTTGCTTGGAAAAGGGAGAGAGGTTGACAATAATTGATAAAATCATGTAAAAAGGGGTGATGCACCAAATCTTTTAATCCTTATACCTTCACAAAAAACACTATAAGACACTTTAAAGACTAATAAACATCACTTCATTCAATCTTTGATTATATTCCACATAAGTATTTCATAAAAAGGCATGGGAAGGTAATTGTCTACTTCTACACTAACCAACAAACCATATATGCACTTAGAATGACCTATGAGAACTACCAAAACACTAAATAAAGGTGAGAAAGCTTAGACAAAAGAAATTAAAACATACATTCACTTAACAACATAAATGAATTCATAAGACACACTTTAGCTTAGCTTTTAAAATAAATGAATTTAGTCTTTTATTGCATCAAATAAGTATTAAAGTAAAAATCTTGGCAAAGTCTAGTCATGCCAAAGAGAGGGGATAATTTTCAAGGCTTAGAAACCTTTATATATAGCATAAATGGATGAGAAAGATAAGGATCAATGTGTATAAGGATGGAGAAGGGAGAATAATGATCAAGATCTCGATCATTTTGGCACTGATGTTATTAGGAAAGATCATAATTTCTAAGACTACTTATAAAAAATGGCCATAATAACTGTATCGATCTCTTTCAATATATCTCTATATTACATTGATGCTCCTTATGATTACAAAAGTGGGATCATGTCATTTTGAAGTATTTATAATAACCAGATCAATCTATTGTATCTTGTTCTAGCATGTGTTACTCCCTATTGGTTCATTCTTGGCATGTAAAAGTAGAGAAAAGGGTCATAACCATGCTATTTTCTTTGGTGATGAACCCATAAAATTGACATGTCTACTACCATGGCATCCCTTAACATATTTTCTCTAATTTGACCTCAATCATATCTAGCTTTAACTTTTGATATTAACCCTTGATTTTGATCTCATTTTTTTTTAAAAATTCCACATGAAAGATCTCCATTAATTCTTAGGATCCTATTGTTAATTCCATCTACCCCTATGCTTGTGCCACATGGTAGCCTTGTATTGGTCCTGAGCTTATTGAATCCTTGATTTCATGTGCACCATCAATTTCCTTGGTCTAAT
>JARHVA010000846.1:875000-925000 GCA_037957365.1 Torreya grandis
TATGGTTAAAAATGATAAAGAAGTTATAAATAAAAACATATCATGAATCATGTGAGGAAATGAATATATCACTTTCCATTGGTTTTCCTTCAAACATGGACACGATGATGTTATGATATTGTTTTAGAATAAGACAAGATCTTAGTTAGAATATGATATTGTTAATTTTTTTAATCTATCTTAAGACTTATATTGTATGACATGGTAATTTATAAACACATCATTTTGATGATAGAGGGTGTGGATAAATAGAGTATTAAGGATTTAATAGTTTGAGTATTTTCAATAATTATAAACAATTTTCAAAAGTAATGAGAACTTGATTTGATAAAGTTTATACAAATATAAGAGTGTTATAATATTATTATAAGGAAGTGTAAGTGCCCACTTAACCAAAAAAGTATGATATATTTTGATATTTATATGTTTATTTCATATTGTTGTGTGTTTTAAAGTTTATCATCCATTATCTTATGCAAATGATTGTGATGTGTTTCACCTATAGGATTGTGTGGTAATGTGTGTGTTTCATTCAAAACTATTTTCATAATTTCCATTCAAAAGCATTTCCTTTTCAAAAAAATAAATTGGTTGTATGTTTTCATTTATTGTAATTTACATCTTTGTAAATAATCTAAAAGTATGTTTACTTCTATGTAGTTCCATATCCAATAGGAGTTTTCCACTTCCAAGTAATTTCAATTCAGTAAATGTGTTTGATTTCAAAATTTATATATTAGATTTCAATTTAAGCAAGTATATTAAAACTTAGAAGTAGATGATCAACAAAACACCCCAAACAAACAACTATTAGTCATCATTTGGCATTGCTATTGACTGCCATCTGAGACCACTAAGAATTAAAAGACATGTTCAGCTAAATGAAGAGGATAGAATAACCCTAATTAGGTGCCACTTGTATAATCAGTCCCTATTGTTCATTTTCAAACATCTATCAATTTCACATAATCAGATCATAGATAGTAGACAATTAAGTATCTTGTTTTGTTCATAGTTAATATTATTTTGTTTTATGTAATTTTTAAAATTAAATATTTATTTTCATTCTAATTATCAAAATTTACATTAAAACATTTTATATATTCCATTCAATTTATCTAAATTAGGATTAAGGATCCTATTAATTCCAATTTTGATAAAACATTATACTACCTCAAATTATAAATTTTATAAACATGGTTGCAATGCCTTTGGGACCAACCATAGGTAAAATAGATCTAGGTAGACAACCACATTATTTAGAAAAAGAATCAATAAAAAAACTTTTGTATTTTCATTTTTTATGGAAAAAACATCCAAATAAACATCTCTCTACTTTCATTATTGCATGTGGTATTCTAGGTCTTCAATATGAGGATGTAGTAATTAGGTTATTGTTTTAAACCTTAAAATATGGATTAGTATAATGGTTATATCATTTTAATCCCTATTCTATTAATAAAAAAGACACAGTGAAAACAAAATTTGAGAATCATTTCAAACTAGCCAAAGGTGCACATGAGATCCTTTCACAATTGATGAAAATGAAGAAAGAAGTTCATTAACCCATGAAGGGGTTTTTTATAAACCTCAAAAAAAATTTAAATAAAATTCTTGTCATATCCAATCCTACAACTATAACTTAGAAGTGTTCCTTTATAGATTCATAGTTTACCGAATTAGGATTTCTTCTATATAAAAATCAAGTAGCTAATCTAAAACAAACTCAGACATTGGCCTTCAAAGTTGAAGATCATTTAATCATGGATGGAAAGTTTTAAAAAAAAATTACATTAAAATTAAAGGAAATAATTAAAACTATAATTCAACTAATCAATTAATGCAAAATATGGCCAATGACATCATTACTTTAAAGAATTTTGTCAAAAAATAATAGCTCCACCATACAAAGACATCTTAAGAAGAATTTTTGTACCACATAATAACCACCCTAATTTATAAGCACCATAATAAAATGTTTCCATTGAATCTCCCATAGTTTAAAATTATCCTATAAATGCAACACTTGAACGAAAAGATATATATGAGTATGAAGAGGATGAAGTTGAAATAAAAAATTCAAGTTTTCAATAATTTGTGACAAAACAACTTGATGGCGAATCCCAAAATGGTTACTTTGAGTATGAACATGAAGATGATGATTATGTTTATGTAGTAGGTGGCATGAATGTTCATGTCAAAAAATAGAAAATAGGTGGATAACAAGAAACAAGAAGTTAAAAAATCAACTCAAAAAGATAAAACAAAAAAGAAATAAATTTTGAAGATGCCTCTATACGTACCCAATTTTTTCATGGTGTAACATTTGTAAAATATGATGATGATGTGAAAATATTCATAATTAAAATATAGATATAAATATTCCTCTCCCTTCTCACTAGTCCTTTGACCATTTTTTGGCCCTTGTAAATATCAAAATTATCATTGTCTAAGTCTTTTACCCTTACAATTTAATGTCCTACATAGCATGGAAAATTCCCATGACAACTTATACAACTAGCCTAGTGGTTTATACCACCACCATAATGGTTTTAAAAATAATCTTGGTGGTTATTATAATTTTCATTGTATTATTTAAAATAATTACAGTGGTTTCATAACTACTGCTTGCATAGGGAAGTTGTTTTTGCATTGTAGAAAACATTTTGAAATTGGCTACCAAGACATACATTTTGAACTATTTTTGTCATGTTTTTTATTATAGTTTTATCTTTAAATCAACTTGATAATTCTCCATTTCACTCTCAATCATTATTAAGTAAATTTTTACTACCTCCAAGTTAACTCCATGAATATCTTAGTCCAAGTGGCAGTTAACTCCTACACAAATTCTTCTCCTTTTTTCAAGTATTTAATTTTTATTGGTATTTTAGATCCAAAAATTTCATTAGATTTTTGAGTATAAAATATTTTTAGATCCATAATATACCTTATATTTATTTTAATAACTTATTCTAAATTTTATAGTAATATTATAGTCATTTATACAAGTTGGAGAAAGATACCAACAAGCTTGCAACCGATACTTTTCCATTCATGAACAACCAACCACCATTAATTTTTTTATTCCTTAAATTTGTTGTTTTTATTTTATCCTATTTATGTTTCTTCTTGTTTAATATTTATTGGGTTAGTCATTTATAAATATAAATAGAGCTAGCTACCCAATTCCATCAACTTCTTCTTCTCCATCTGATCTCTACTTTGGTCAAATTGGAAGATTTATTTTATTATTTATTTTTTGAATTAGTTTGATTATTAAATTAAATTTATTTTTATAATATTATATTTCATTTTAAAAATAATAATTAATTAATATTTTTTAAATAATTCATTTTTATCTTCTCTCTTTGCATTAGAAATTGTTTTATCATCCCAGTTGCAATCATACATCGTAGATCTCAAAGGAAAATAGATTTCATATTAGACCAAAGGTATATTCATAAAATTTTAAATTATTTAAATCAAAAAACAAACTTAAATTTTATTTTTTAAATTCATAAAATCTCACACACTCAACATAAACACACAACTTACACACACACCTTACAAATAAACTAAAAAGGAAAGCCTTGCATCTAGTGTTGCTTTATATCTTTGAATGTTAAGAAAACATAGTTAAAATAATATATAATAATAATAATATATATAAAATAATACCATTAAATATACTATTAATTTCACATAAATCTCATATGAAAATTAAAAAACAAAAAAACTTGCACATTAGCTTTGCATTGCATAAAACTAGATCTTGAAATTCAAAAATTGCATTACACATACAAAATCTAAGTTATAAGGATAGTTTTACACTTGAATATTTTATATTTAATTTTAATATTATATTATCATTTCATTCATCTCAAAATATATAAAAATAATAATTCTTTTTAGCACACAAACAAATTTGTGCATTTTTAAAATCAAGAAAAAAACCAAAAATCAGCAATTACATGGTTTAATTTAAATTCAATTTTAATTAGCATTGCATGCATAAAACTCCAAGAAAATAATAAAAATATAAAAATATTTCATTTAATTTACCTATATTACTTTAATTATATCATAAGTATAATTTCCTTTTCATTTCAAAAAGCCTTATTAGAAGCACAAACAAGCCCAACAAAAGCCTTGTCAAAATAAGAACAAGCCTAATTGCTAAAACAAAAAATTCAAATTTAAAATAAATAAGTAAAATTTTAAATAATAAAATAAAATAATTTACATAAAAGTCCTAAACAAATCAAACAAAATTACTTCTAAGCTTTTAAACAAGTGTTTGCCTCACTCTTGGATGACGCTACCAAAACAAGATCATCTACACATAGTAGGAATGATTCCTAGAGTTCCATACCTCATACTAATGAATAATATCCAAATTAAAATAACTAATATCATTACACTATTTTTACCAATGTCATTTTTTCCCAAATAAATTCTTAGTGAGTAAGCCCATCCAGTAGAAGCCAAGGAGGAAGACCAATTTGTATTTTATCTTATCAAGCCAACAACTTGAAATTTTTATCCTTCCCTCATTATCCTTGGGTATAGAATCACCATATTTTATTTAATTCATGGATTAAATTATCAAGGAAAACACAACTTGATAGATAACTCCAAATACCAAGAGTTATTCAACCTAACTTATCACAAATCCTAGAGCCTAGTGTAGACCATGATCTTTGATATCTTGTCCTTGTTAGTTTTGAAGGTTACTAAAATACTATCACATCCAAATTAATTATATTAAAAAATGAATAATATGTAGGTTAAAATTACTATTATATATACAAGCATCCTTTTTCACCTATTTATCAAAACCTACTCCCTTACCAACCAAACTATTAGACCACTTATTGCATCATCCTCATCATTGGATATATTTTAAAAACCTTAGGAATTCAACTAGATTAAAGTTATCATATTTATTTCCATGTGTAAAAATATGATGGAAGGCCAAATTATTAAATTTGGGAGGATAAAAAACTGGACCAAATGAGAAACACAATTTTTTTATATAAAGGGTGTACTCCCTTTTCAAAAAAGTGCACACCCTTAATTTTTAAAAAACTTAATTTGAGTTGGTCTTAATACTAAAGGGAATATTGCCTTTTTGACAAAGGGTGTACACCATTTGAAACAATATTTTGGAGGGAAATGTAAACATTTTAAAATTTGTAAGGGAAAGGGTGTACACCCTTTAGTAGATGGCATACACCCTATATGGTAAAAATGGAATACACCTTATGTAGTACAAAGGGAATACACCCTTTATAATGCATATGTTTTATGAAATTTGATTCATATTAACTTATATGGTGCTATATTTTTTTTTGTATGAGGATATATTTAATAAAAGTTATAATACATTTTATATTAATACACTTTAAATTTATTTTACTAAATATAAAAATTAGGGATACTCTACATGTATGGAATAAATTTTAGAGATATAGGATTTACCATTTAAAAGTTAGTTTTTTAAAATTCATTTTGGTCAATAGTTAGTTTTTATAATTTTAGGATTGAAAAATGACAAAAATATTAGAGTTATTAATCTCTAATATCAAGTATGGATGTCACTAGTTGATATAAATATAATAAGCCATATATATTATTAGGGTATCAGGTATGAATTGATAGAGATATGGATAGGGCATATGTTAAAAAGGATGTAGTATATACATAATATGATGAGATGTATCTTTCTCTACCTACTTAATCTATTCTAAGGATCAAGGTAAGGGAAGCTTGCATTCCTGATATCTAGCTTTGATTTACCTAATAACATATCAATGGAAACTTACCTTCCTAATAGATAGAAAGGTTGTAAGGCATAGCTATCAGAGGAATATTTCCTTCTTAATATATATCTTTTATTTCCTTTTAGATTATGGGATAAATATCAAGGGAATATTACTTCATAATATATAGCTTTATTATTTCCCTACCTACTTAGTTATTGCCTTTCGATAAGATAAGATAAAATTGATTCTTGATATAGAGCCTCATTATTGTCTTACATAATTTCATTTTCTATAATATATTATTAACTATCAATGGAATATTGTTCTTTATCTATAACTTTCATATACTATTTCCCTACCTATATAGATATGTTGTACCTACTTAGCTTATATTTTTGGTAAGGGAACCCTGCTTCCTGGTAGATATAATAAGAAATAATGTTTTAAATAATTTTACATATGTAATTTATATATATACCATATAGTATTCCCTTCCTAATTTTCCTACTTGAGTTTGTTATAACTAATTCACCTACTTGAGTATACCCTACCCGATTGAAAGCCCAAGCTATATCTTGATCTTGAGTATGCCCTACCTAAATACCCAAGTCATATCTTGATCTTAACTATTCCCTACTTAAATTATTTTAATTTAGTATCCAATACCTAATTTATACCTACTTGATTATTCCATAACAACCTATTATTATTTCCCTACCTACTTGGGTTACCTAATTGACTATGCCTTACAAACTTATATCTACCTTATTTGATTGAATACCTGAGCCATATATTGATATTGAATAACCATAAATAATCATGATCATATCTATATTACCTAATAAATATCTTGAATACCTGATACTTGGTTAAATACATAGGCCATATCTTAAAAGAAGGTAGCATTTCATGTTTTAAAATCAATAGAGGGGGAATTATCAGATCAAGGGATAAAGGAGAGATAAAATTAGTATAGGGACTTGATAATCTAAATAGATAAAGGAGATGTGTAATTGACCTATAAATTATCCCCTATCATAAATAATCATCTATAATCACTCCATTAATGGCATTCATTATCTGTAATCACACCCTCATCAACCCTTATCATCCCTAATCGTTCCTAATCATCCCTAATCATTCCCTCATCAACCCTCATTTCCCATCGTCATCCCTAATCACCCAAAATAACTCCCTCATAATTGCTCATTACCCCTCATAATTCCTCATCATCCCTCTCACTTTGTCATCAACCCTCATCATCCCTTATCATCCCTAGTCACTCCCTTGTCATCCCTAATTATCCCTAATCATACCTAATCACTACTTCATTGGCTATCATCATAAATCATTATCACTAATCACTTTGTCATTAACTATAATCATAAATAAAAATCTATAGTCACTCCCTCATCACCCTTATTCATCCCTTATTATCCCTAATCATACCTAATCACTCCTTCATCAACCCTAATCATCCCTAATCATTACCTCATCAAAACTCATCATCCCTTATCATCAATTATCACTAACTCATTATCCCTCATTATATCTTATCATCCAAAATAAATACTTCATTAACCCTCATCATCCTTAATCATCCCTAGTCACTCCCTCATCGACCTTCATCATCCCTAATCACTCCCTCATCATCCCTCATCATCCCTTATTATTATTAATCACTCCCTCATCAAAAATAGTCATCACTAATCATCCTTAGTCACTTATATATCATTCCTTATCACCATTAAGAATTTATAATCATTGTCTTATTAACCCTCATTATCCCTAATTATACCCTCATTAACCCTCATCATCTTTAATCATCCCCAATCACTTACTCATTATTCATCATTTTCACTCATTTGTCCCTCATTGTCATTCATCATCCCTAATCACTTCCTCATGGTTTAGGGTTTTATAGTTCATAAGTTTAGGGTAGGTGTTAGGATTTAAAGGTCATGGATTATGTTTGGGTGTTTAGGGTTTAATATTTTAGGGTTTAGGCTTTAGGGTTTAGGATTAACATTTATGGTTTATGGATTTAATGTTAGAGTGGGTTATTTACCTTAGCTCATGTTCACCTAGGTGATTTTTTTTTAATTATTATTATTATTATTATTATTATTTATATATTCCCACCATTTATGTATTGATATTCCATTTATTTTATTTTAGATATTCTGATATATTACATATTTATCTTTAGATATTATGGTGATATTTCTTAGTTGTTTCTATCCTTTAGGGATAGTGATATCTTAGTTATGATTGATCACTTAGTTTTATCTCTTAGTTATTATTATTTACTTATCTTGATCTCTTAGTTAGGATTGATCTTCCTTGCCTATATATGTCAGGCATATTCATTGTATTAGACAAGATTTGGAGATATAGTATATGGTATTACTTCTCTTTTGTTTAAAATATGTATTCATAAGTATATGTTGTCAAATTACTTTTAAAATATTATTTTTATGAATATGATGTTATATTAACATCGTAGATATTTATGGATTAGAATAATTTGATTATTGTTTCTTTCATGGTACAACAACTTAAGTTGTTATAGACATTCATTTATAAATTCATTTCAAGAACAATTATTTTCCATATATTCAATTATTTTTTGTTTGCTCTGATGGATGGGAGGATGATCTTTGCATTTTTTATTTTAGGCTTTAGATTATAACATTTGTAGTGATAGTTTAGAAGGAAGGAATAAGAGAGTATTTTTTTTGTAAATTTGTGTTTGATTTTGTGTTGTCTAGAGTGTGGGTGTATTTCTTACCACATTTTATTTTTTTGTGCATCTTTAGATGCATTTATATGATTTTTATACATTGTGACTATATTTATTTTTTATATATATTCATATAACAATGATGACATTAAAATGAGTGTCAAGTTCAAGATAGCAAAACGAATCAGGGTGACATGTCAGAGAGTGTCAATTTTAGACTAGCAAGAAGCAACACTATTCATCTCAAATTTCCCTCTTTTTTATTGATGATTTAAAATGAACATGAATCCCAAGGGTGAGATCTCATCCTCATCCTTATCCTCTTGGTCATATGGTATGGTCATGTGGATGGGGATTAAATTTTGATTCTTACTAGTGGGGGATTAATTTCAGCTCTTTGAATTTATTTTTTGATCTCTCCAAGATTGTTTTTTCAATAATTTTTAAAAAAAATAGTGTAAATTTATCTTTTGACCCATTTATGATGGGAAATTTTGTAAAATATATATATTTTAATTGATAACTCAAAATTGAGTGTGTTTTTTCAAAAGTGTATGTTCTTTACACCCAATCTATTAGTGTCATTTATTTTTTAAAACATACTAAAATATAAAGTTCCAAATTTTGGGAGATGGCTCAATATAAAATATTTTGGGGAGCTATCTCTGTGATTATTTATGTATCCCTTTGCATTATTTTTTTCTTTGGTGATTTATTAAAATGTATTCCTTTACATTAAATTAGTGTGAACCATTGACAACACATGATTACCACACATGGAGACCAAGAATGGAAACAATATTTAAACACAAAGGACTATGGGCATTAATAACTATAACACAACCAATGTTCACTAGAGAATATGAAACATTTTAACACCAATGAAAATCTGATGAGTGTATGGGTTTGATAGCAACCTATGTAAGTGATAGTCTTTTATTTCATTTGGAAGTTTGTGACTCTTTTTTAAAAATATGGGAAAAATTAAAGGGTTTATTTGGTAAGGTGGATCATATAACATCCATGTAACTTGAATTAGAGATCTCTTCTCTCAATATTTAATATTTTCCTTATATTGTAGACTATCTTACTAAGTTCAAACACTTGTTGACATAATTAAAGGGGATTGAAAGAGATAAAAAAAATATGAAGAGTGTGTTTACCTAATTCTTTCCAAGTTGAAAGGGCCATTCCAAATATTTGATTCTACATTTTTATCTAGCATGGATGCCTTATATGCCACTTTAAAAATGTCTGATTTAGAGTTGTTTTATGAAATACTTACTAGGGAAGAAACCAAATTATATAACCTTAAGTATTTCACCTCTTAAGATTCCTTATTACCATCTTATCCTAAGGTCAAGGGAAAATAAAAAATTAAACCCAAAATAACTCCTTCTCCATCTAAAAATTCCACTAAACCCAAATAAAATAACTCTAAATATAAGAATAAGTCTAGCCTTTCATGCTCTTTTAATAGGGGGACTGGTCATGTAGAAACTAGGTGTTGAAAGAGAATGTAAGATTTAGAGTATGCAATTATAAAACACAAGATATATATATCCAATCCACCTCCTTCCAATGATCATGGAAAAGTACTTAATATTATTGGGAGATCTCAATCACCTATTACAAATAGTTGGGTTATATATTCTAGTGCTTCTCACCACATGACTTCTTCTAAGGAGTCTTTCATGTCTCTTGGTTTGATTTATAATTCTAAAATTGAGGTTGGAGATTATTCATTTATTTTTGTTAAGGTAAAGGGTGAAATATAACTTGATGGTGGCTAAATCAAATATTCACTATGTGTTTCTTACATCACTTCACATTTTATTTCTATTTATCAAATTTGTCATTCTAGTCAAGGTAAGTATTTGACTTTCACACTAAAAGGGGATGCAATTCAAACTTTTTTGGAGCCTCATTCACTTGTTTCCAAAGGTGTTTTTTATCATAGTTATATATTATATTACTTTGATGGTTTTTATGACACTTTTTTTATGGGGTCATGTTTTGTTTCTCATGCTAATTTTGAGAGTAAGCTTTGGCATGACAGATTTGGACATCTTAATTATCAATATTTGACAGAGTTGAGTACTCATGGTATGGTTGATTGTATTCCTATAATTTATTTTCTTGATGGAGTTTTCCATGGATGTGAATCAGGGAAACAACACTAAGATACATTTCCTAAGAGTATGTCCAATAGAGTTTCTTCACCACTTGAGCTTGTGCATACTGACTTGATTGTTTTCTCTACTCCATATTTCAATGGAACTAAGTATGAACTTAAATTTATTGATAATTTATCAAGGTGTACATGGATTTTTTTCCTCAAGTACAAGAGTGATTTTTTTCACACTTTAAAGTCTTTAAGGCTTTTATCGAGTATCAATATTCTAGTTGCATAAAGAAGCTTTGCACTGATAATGAGGGGGGAGTAATTTACCAAAGAGTTTTCTATATTGTTGGAAACTCATGGAATTATTAACCAACATTATATTCATTATACTCCTAAATATAATGGTTTAGTATAAAGGAATAACCAAGCTTTAAAGGAGATAGATAATTGCACGATACATTCTCAGTATTTACCTCTTGTATATTGGGTATAATCACTTAATTGTGTGAACTACATTTAAAATCACACACCACATAGATAACTTCAACATTTGAATCTAGAGGAGGATTAGTATAGACCTAATCTTGATGTCTCATTTTTTGAGTTTTTGAGAGCTATGTTTAGGCTTTTGTACTAAAGAAGAAAAACAAAACCTTGCATAAGAAGAGCAAACCATTGATCTTTATAGGGTATTATGAGGACATGAGAGTTTATAAAATTTTAGATCCTAATTCTAATGATGTTCTTTTTTTAACACATGTTCAATTTTATGAGTATTTCTAATATCATGATTATTCATCTTCTTCCATGACTTATTATTCTTTGATTCCATACATTGATGATTTTTCACTTCATTTTGATAATCCCTTCTTAGAGGATCCAGTTTAGGAAGACATAGAGGAGGTTATGGATGTGGACTTAGATGTGGATAATTTTACCACTATGCCTAAGTGGTTTCATACTATATTTTATAAGGCATCACCTTTCATATATGATCTTCCACCCACTAGACATCATCATGCACATTTTACAAGTTACTAAATTTTGTGTCAGGAATTTTCCAAGGATCCATAATCATTTTCATAAGATCATGTGATTAAAGAGCGGGATGATATAATGATAGATGATTATTATTTCTTGACAAAGACTTATACTTGGGATTTGGTCTCTCTTCCTAAGGGAAGAAAGTTGGTTACATGTAAGTGGATATACTAAATCAAATATGTATTTAGTGGGTGTTGATGCCTAAATGTGTACCACAAGTGACTATAGTGTTTAAGAAACACTTATCATTTAAAAATTCCTAGGAATTGAATGCATGAGTTGTAGGTTGTGATAATCTTGTTAACTTTGATGGAATAGAGGTAGAACATGTGACTATTTTATAATATTTATATTAGATATTTACAATGATAATTAAGCTAAAGTAATATGATTAAAAAATAGTAAAAGGAAGGGTAGGGGAAAAATAAATGTTGTTGATCTTCATTCCAAACATCATGACAAAGTTAAAATTTCATCTAGGCATACACTTAAACAATGTGTAACTTGAAACAACTTAAGCCCAAACCCTATCACACATCAAGCAAGCTTCTAAGGAAGATGGAAATAATGCAAATAAGAACTAGGTTTAATTTAAATATTTTACCCCTGCAAGCAAATAACATTAGCCCAAATGTAAGAAGAGTAAAGAAAATGAAATGAGCCTAAGAAATTTTAGTCAACCTAGAATTGACACAAAAACTTTGAAATCAAAGGTGCACACCAAGGATTCATAAGAACCATTCAAATTTGGAAATCAGAACAAGCAAGTGAGAGAGAAGCCATAATAATAATGAACACAAGCAAATATTAGATAATCTTTGTAGAACTCCTTTCTTATATTAATTTCTCCAAATTTATAAAGTAATATTGGCTCTAAGAAATCCCTCTCTTTTTCAACGGACCATACCCATTTTATATCAAATCAAGGCAGTATGTTGGTTAGTCTCATCCAATTACATTTATACAAGTGTATAGGACAGGTGTCCTTTCTATTATATTCTAGAAAAAATGACCTTGTCATTATAATATATTGTTCTATAGACAATCTATTTCATAAATTACACGTGGCTATGAACTCTTATTAATCTTCTCACTAGTGGTCCATAGTCAAATTCTAAATTTAATTATACTTGCACTAGTGATAGTTTAATTTCTTAGTCTTGATTTATGGTGATTAAAGAGTTGAATTGAGTCTTACCTGAAGATTTCATAGGGCTTAAATGGTGGCAACATTTGGACTTAAGTGAGAATTTATGACTTAGATCATGGTATTTGTATTTTGATTTTTGTGGGTCCACTAGATCTTTAGTTCTTGTTGCTTTTATACTTATGTGGCATCATCTTAGCATCTCCATGGAATATTTGTGGCATTTTCATGGCAAAAATACTCATAAATTCTCAAATAAGGATCGTTTCCTTTGAATTTATATACAAGCACCTATCTAAAAATTGACATCCTCATGACCATCATTTGACGTCCATGCGAATGTCTCTATTGGGTGCATGACCATCAATTTTAAGCACATTATCAAGGTTCTTTTTTATATTAAATTTGACATCTTTGTGACCATCATTTGACATCTATGTGGATGTCATTGATGGGCACATGACTATCAATGTTAAACACATCCATGGGGATATTTTCTATCTTAAATTTGATGTCCACCTGATTGTCATTTAACATTTGCATGGACATCATTCATGAACACATGATCATCAATTTTAACATGCCCAAAAGGATATTTGATATATTAAATTTGACATACATGTGACCATCTTTTGATGTATGTATGGACATAATTGATGGGATCCTAACCATGAATTTTAAACAGGTCTTAGGAACTATTTATCAAGCTTTCCACTTATCACTTTTTATTTCATTCTTTTTTATATGTGTTCCACTTGGTGATTATTCAGTGCTTTTATGTCCTCTAAAAAGTCTACATTGATCTTGCACCATTAGATCATGAAGGGATGTATTAATTTGGACTATTGATCTTTAAAAGGTACTCAGGCTTTAATATGTACTAGGATCTAAGGTTATGACACCTAGTAGTCCCATGGGCCTTCTAAGCTCTATGCCTTGTCAATTATTTTAGTTAACATTATTTCACTATGTGGTAGTATAATATTAACTCAAAGCTTTGTTACAAAGTCTTGACTGATCTCACTCCATCAGATTTATCTCATCTAGATGAACATATATCATTAAATCTTAATCAAAGAATTGGACCACTATTGGTTGGGTGATTCCTTTAAACAAAATGGTGACACTTATCACCATCTTGCTAGTTTTAGAGATTCATTGAAATTTTGAATTGATATGTGTCATTAGATCAATCTAGTATGAGAAAATGCAGATTATAGATTGGGATTTGAGTAGTTAAACATGATTGGTTCCTACATTTGATGAAAAATATTAAGTTAGGCTAAAGAAATATATAGAATTTGTACTAATGTTATGGACCAAGGTTTTATTCATGTTAATAAACATGAATTAAACTTTAGGCTAAAATTTAGACCAAGCTCAAAGAATAATAAAAAGGACCCCATAGAAAATGACTTAGAATAATGTTTTAACCTGGGGTTTCATTTCATAAATAAATACAATCCAAATTTTAGATAAGGTCTTAAGCTAAGTAATAAAAATGACCTTGCATTTTTAGTTAGACCATGATTAGATAAAAAGTATCATGGATTAAGAGATATAAAAAGGGATCAACCATGAATTTTTAGACTAATGTTTGGTTTTGTTAATAAACATGACCAAGCCTTAGTATATAAAAATAAGACTAAGTCCATAGCATTTTAAAAAAATGTTCCCATGAAAATTTAAATAAAGAGTTCTTGTCAAAAAATATTTTGAACTAAAAGGTCTTGGGAAAACATTAGGCTAGGGTTTCAAAATATGAACTTAATTAATCAATTATAAACCAATGTTAGTAAAAGATCAATTTAATATTGAAACATAAAACCCTAAGAATGTTCATGATCAAATGGCATCTATTAAACATGAAACCTAAATCATAAATATCCAATGTTAGCCCTTTAGATAAAATTAAACCAAAACCATGAATAAATAAGTTAACCAGACCATGGTGTGGATGATCTTCAAATAAAAATAATGTGTAATCATGTTAATGACACTCTAATAAAGTGAATATTCAATTTTAAGGTACACATTTTCACAATTTGACACATGGGTCCACATTTTTTAGAAATAGGGATATGTTAACCTCAACAAATGGTGACTTCTAGGGGAAAAATAGTAATATGTTAGAATTTAGAGATTTTGGTTTAGACTAATAATTAATCTACTCATTTTATTTGATCAGACACCATTATTAAGACAAATTCATGGTTAGAATAAATCTTGCATATGTAGAATTAGGATCAAATATAAAAACTCAATCATGTTGTGTGTGTGCTTTAATTCGACTTAGTAATTGCCTAAGGATTTAGAGAACAACTTATAGGTTCATGACTTTGTCATTAACATTGACTCTCAGTATATTTGAATATTCATTAATAACCATGATTTAGCTCAAGAAAGGCTTGGGCATTGCTCTAACGTCAGTTAGGCATCTGTATCCCCAATAGATATGCCTTTATTTCCACTCAAGGTGTTGCTCCACTGCTAGTTGGGCATCCATAACACCAATGGGGATTACCAGAATCACCTCTTCTTAGAAGAATCTTTGAATTATGTAATAAGGATATTATTTTTGTATTTTTTAGACCATTTTAATTCTTTTATCAAAGGTTAGGAACTAGGTTTTTTAGGTTTAGGTATTTTTTCAAGTGTTTGATTTTCAAACAATCATCCTTGGCTATAAACTTTGTACCAAGAAATTAATGTTTTTTAAGTTCAAGTATGACCTTGTCCTAATAGTTTAAGATTTCATCCTATATGTGCAATAATTCTTAAAACTAATCTGAGATCAAAACAAGGTTTAAAATCTCAAAGAACAATTAACTTATTCATCATTCTTTGCTAGTTTCTCTAAACTACAACATCAAGATCATATTTCAACAATCCATGATCAACCAATATTGAAAAGTCATACCTACATTTCTAAACTATGCAGCTCTTGAGCAGTTAGACGGAACTCAAGTTGAGGTCTATCCAAAATAACTTATTTAGAAGCAAGGAACAAATCACAAAATAAAACAAAGAAATATAAATAGACATTATATACAAACAAGGGACATGAAATAAAAAATAAATAAATAAAGAATAAGAAAGAAACTAAACTAATCCCCATACTAACTACATAAATTACTCACCCCCAAGGTCAAATAGAAAGTTATTTATCCTACCATAAATCCTTGAAACATGTTTGTTTTCATCTATTGGCCTCTTCTTATGGATTGGAACATTTGCAAGCTTGTGTCCATGAATTTTTTATGATGTATCTTGACTACTTTCTTCCATTATCTAGTATGTGGATTGAAGATATGGGTTTAAAACCCAATCATCTTCCTCCCAAATTCTTATTCTTTATAATAGGAGTGATAGTTCTTCTTCATACATAGACAAATAGTGGCTTATATCATCTTCAATAAATAATGGTAGCTTGGCTAGTATCCTTAGACTAATGTCTTTATTACATTATTTATACAGTAGACATAGACTATCAATATTTACACAAAAATCTTCCAATTCATCCCAAAAATTTTATTCATCTTAATCAACTCAATGGATTTCATCTAGAATTTGATCATCAAAACCATGTTGGTCCCATACTTATAACATTTTGATGAAATCATATGATAATTCTTGATCTATTTCACCTACTGCATCTTCATCTTTGATGAAGAAAGGTAGATCTTATACCCAAATGAGTTCTAGCTCATCTAGTTTTGGGATCTCAAGGACATCATTACCTTCTTGGGACACCTTAATTTCTTTCAAAAAATCCTAGTGTAATTGCTACCTATGGTCATCTTATTCAGTAGTATCCTCTATTCCATTATTGACTTCATATGAAATGTCCTCATAATTATCTTCTGAAGAGAAGTCAACTTCTACCTAATTTTTTTTATGGGTTTGCTCATCTTAAAGTGCTATTCTTTCTTCCAGGGTATAAAGAGGTTCACTTTCCTCTTCAAATGGAAAATCAAAGTCCTTTGTCATGAAACCTTGAGATGTCCTTAAGAAGCCAGATGTATTTACAATATTGTCTTGCTTAGGCATAATTATGGAAGTTTTAGAAAAATTACAATGATCATCCAAATCTATATTAAATAAACTCATTTGAATGATTTTAGATGATCCCTTAATTATTGTCATCATGAAACCTATTTGGATACCTATTGAAGCTTTGAGAAGCATAGTTTCTATTAGAGATCTCACTTGTATTTCCTACTTATTTTTTAAAATGAAGTAAATCAATGCTCAATTTTTGGACCATTTCTAATATCAAATTATTTGAAATTTTTAGTGTCTCAGGCTCACAAACTGAAGCATTACTACTAGCTATGGGCATTAGAGTTCTATGATTTTGTGGATGAATTCCACTACCAGTGTTATCCAAGAACCCTAAGTTTTGGCCAAGATATGTATGACTCAAGGTTAATTGGTTCAAACTTGGGAGTTGATTTAGAATAGGCATATTTTTGTGGGCAATGGGAATGCCATTCAGAAGGCACCAATTTGGACTAACATTGGGAATGGAATATGCCATCTGACCTTGAGGTTTTAGTTGGTCATTAATAATCATAGCTTTGGAATAGGCTCAACTTAATATGTTTATGATAGGAAGATTCCTTTTTAGGAACATAGAGGTCATGGGATCCACAATATCCTTATAAATTTCTAAGGTTAAAGCCTCATTGGGTCTATAAGGGGCTATGATTCTAGTGAACATTTTTTAGAACCTAACATTAAAGGCTTTGATGGTCTCATTAACATCCCTTTTAAATTTGGTGAACTACTAATACAAGACACAAGGACTAATGATTTTTCATAATTGATCAATGAAAACATTGTTGAAGTCATCCCAACTAGTAATGAAGTTCTCTAGAAGGTCAAGGAACCATTCATATGTAACCTCTTTGAGAGTAAATGGAAATAATCTACATGTTACATCTTCATAAATCACATTCAACAATCTTAAAGTAGATTTGAATTATTTATTATGTCCTTCAATATAGACAACATTATCAAGACTAAAATAAGGCAAATAACTTTCATGATTTTGATGAAGATCATGTATTATATCTAGCATGTTGATTGAAGAACCACCTAGTCAAGCCGTACCTTGAACACATGACTACCTTAAACTAGTGAAGTGATTGAGACTTTGGGAATTTTTCTCACCTAAGCCTCACCTTAGGAAATTCCATCTTGTGACCTTGAAAACTATTCAAAATATGATGCATCAAACTGATATTTTCAAAGTACAATGAATAAGTTTGCATGTTAATCCAATTTTGCATGAATATGTAAAACATGACTATATTTAACTAAATAAGATCAAAGATATGTCTAGATTGATGAATGAGAGAGATAATTACATCTCTAAGCTATAATAAACTCAAATTTTCAAATAACTAATGAATATTTATAATAAATTTCTATTACTAACCTTAAACATGGCGAAAACACAAAACATGAACAACCTTTGTGCGAATATCTAGGGATCTTCAAAGAATATTGATCTTTAGCTAAAAGAAGCCCAAAGACTAGTCTAAAACCATAAATATTAGTAATATTTACATAATTATTCTCAAAATAACATAAATATGTAAATAATACACCAATCTCTGATCAAAACACACCAAAATTAACAAAGATTCTAAAAATTCACAAAGATATAACTAAAGTCCCTCCTTCTAGTGCCATCAAAGATTCTCCTATTGATGCCCAAATATTTACCATAGGTTCCCATAGTGTTTAAGAAACACTTATAATTTTAAAATTATTAAGAATTCAATACATGAGTTTTAGGTTATGATACTCCTATTATCTTTGATATAATAGAGGTAGAACAAGTGATTATTTCACAATATTTATATTAGTTGGTGGTTAGGAGCCACCATGGCCAAATAGTATATCTATGCAAAATATGAAGCACCTATACTAAGAACAATTAATTATGATCAAGAACTAATCTAATATGGATATTTTTAATGATAATTAAGCTAAAGTTATCTAGTTAGAAAGGAAACAAAAGGAAGTGTAAGGAAAAAAGAAATGTTGTTGATCTTCATTCCAAACATCATGACAAAGTTTAGATTCAATCTAGACATACATTTAACCAATTTTTAACATGAAATAACGTAAGCCCTAATCCTAACACACATTATGCAAGCTTTTAAGGAATATGGAAACAATGTAAATAAGAACTAGATTAACTATAAAGATTTTAACCCTACAAGCAAACACCATTAGCCCAAATGCAAAAAGAGTAAATAAAATGAAATTAACCTAATAAATTATAGCCAACCTAGCATTAACATAATTTAATAACTCTAAAATCAAAGGTGCATGCTAAAGATTCATAAGAACCATTAAAATATGGAAATCAAAACAAGTTAGTGAGAGAGAATCCATGATAACAATGAACATAAACAAATACTAGAGAATCTTTGAAAAATTCTTTGATTATATTAATTGCTCCAAGTTTACAAAGTAATTTTTTCTCTAAGAACTCCCTCTCTCTTTTTTAATGGAACATACACCTTTTATATCAAATTAAGGTAGTATGTTGGTCAATGTCATCCAATTTCATTTGTACAAGTTTATAGGACAAGTGTCCTTTCTATTGCATTCTAGAACAAATGACCTTTTCCTTTTAATAGATTGGCCTATAGATAATCTATTTCACAAATTGCATGTGGTCATGAAATCTTATTAAACTGCTCACTAGTGGTCCATAATCCAATTTTGAATTAAATTATACTCACACTGGTGATAGTTCAATTTATTAGGCTTGATTTGTGGAAATCACAGGGTTGAACTGAGGCTTACTTAAAGATATCACAGTACTCAAATGGTGACAATATTTGGACTTAAGTAGGCATTTATGCCTTATATCTTTGTATTTGTATTTGTATTTTTATTTTCATGGGTCCACTAGATCTTTAGTTCTTTTTTTTTTCTTATGTGGAATTATCTTGGCATCTATGTGACATCTCTATGGCACTTTCTTGGCAAAAATGCTTGTCAATGTTCAAATAATGACCATTGCCTTTGATTTTGGATCAAAGAAGCTATCTTAAAATTGATTTCCTCATGACCATAATTTAATGTCCACACAAATGTCTCTGATGAGTACATTTCCATCAATTTTAAATGCATCACCAAGGCCATTTTTTGTATTAAATTTGACGTATATATAAACATCATTTGATGTCTGTGTGGACATCATTAACAAGTGAATGACTACTAATTTTAAATATGTCCATGGGGATCTTTGTTATCTTAAATTTGACATCAACATGGCCATCATTTAACATACATATGGATGTCACTGATGGGTACATGACCATAAATTTTAAACATGTCTTAGGAATTATTTATCAAACATTCCACTTGTCATTCTCTAGTTCATTCTTTTTCTATGTGTGCCACTTGGTGACTACTTAGTTCTTTTGTGTCCTTTGAAAATTCTACATTGATATTACACCATTGGATCATGAATATACACATAAATATAAACCATTCATCTTTACAAGGTGCTTGTAATTTAATGTGTACTAGGCTATAAGGTTGTGCCACCTAGCAGTCCCATGGGCCTTTTGAGATCTACACCTTGTCAGTTCTATCAGTTAACACACTTTTGTTATGTGGTGTCTCATGTTAACTTGAAGTTTCATTAAAAATTCTTGATTGATCTCACTCTATCAGATCAATCTCATCTAGATGAATGCACACCATTGGATATTGATCTAGGAAGTGGACTACCATTAGCTGTTTGATATCCTTTAAATGAAATGGTGACACTTGTCACCACCTCACTAGTCTTAGAGCTTCATTGAAATGTTGAATTGATATGTGTTGTCATATCAATATAGTATGATAAAATGTTTACTATAGATTAGGATTAAAGTAGTTTAACATGATTGATTCCTACATTTGATGAAAATATTACATTAGGCTCAATAAAAATATGGAATTCAGACTAAGTTTTTGTACCAAGTTTTTATTCATGTTAATAATCATGAATAAAACTTTAGGCTAAAGTTTAGACCAAGATCAAAGAATAACGAAAGGGACCCCATGAAAAATGACTTAACATAAGGTTTTAACCTAGGGTTTCATTTCATTAATAAATATAATGGAACTTTGAGATAAGGCCTTGAGCTAAGTAATAAAAATGACCTTGTATTTTTAGCTATACCATGCTAAGATAAAAGAGATCATGGATTATGAGATATAAAAAGGGACCAATCATGAATTTTTAGACTAAGGTTTGGTTATGTTAATAAACATGACCAAGTCTTAGTATATAAAAAAGACTAAGTCCATAGCATTTTTAAAAAATATTACCATGTAAATTTAAATAAAGAGTTCTTGACAAATTTAAATTTAAATTAAAAGGTCCAGGTAAAACATTAGGCTAGGGTTTCAAAATATGAACTTAATTAATCAATTATATACCAAGATTAGTAAATGATCAATTTAACATTGAAGCACATAACCCTAAGCATTTTCATTGCCAAATGGGCTCCATTAAATCTATAACCTGAAACACAAATATCCAATGTTAGCCCTTTAGATAAAATTAAACCAGAACCATGAATAAATAAGTCAGCCAGACCATGGTGTGGATGATCTTCAAATAAAAATAATGTGAAATCATGTTAATAACACTCTGATAAAGTGAATCTTCAATTTCAACGTATAAATTTACAAAATTTTACACATGGGTCCCCATTTTTTAGAAATGGGGGTATGTTGACCCCAACAATGGGTTCATTGATAAGTATAAGGCTCATATTGTAGCAAAGGGTTTCTCATAATTTTAAGGTATTGATTACTCTAAGACTTTTTTCCTATATTGCTAATATGTATTTTATGTGCCTTGTACTTTCTCTTGTTGCATCATAAGGTTGGCTAGTGTACTAGATGGATGTAAAGAGTATCTTCTTACATTGATATTTGTAAGAGGAAATCTACATGGAGAAAATTTATAGTTTTGTTCATGATTATGCTATTGTTTTTCAACTACAAAGGTCTCTTTACAGTCTCAAATATGCTCCATAGGCATAGTATGAGAAGATGGATTCTTTTATTCTATCTTCTAGATTTATTTTTTGCCTCTTAAATCATAACTTATATATCTAGTATGTTGGAGAGGATATTGGTTTAATATTTTTTTATGTTGATGATTTTATTATTATAGGTAGCTCCTCTTCTCATATTCAAGCTATTAGTAGGATTTGTTTAGGATAGTTTGATATGATAGATCCTGATCTTTTGCACTTTTTCCTTAGTTTTCATATTTATTAGTCATATTTAAGGATTCATTTGAGTCATAAAAAAGTACACCCTTATTATTATTTAACATTTTGGCATGGTTGATTACAAGCCAAGTTCTTCTCCTTTCTAGTCTAGGGTCACTCTTAGTTCCACTTGCATTAACGTATTTATGATCCTACATTGTATAAGTAATTGGTTGGAAGTATCATATACTTGACCCATTCTTTCCTTGATATTTAACTTATATTTGGGATTGTATCTTGGTTTGAATGTGATCCTCATGATAGTCATTGGTAGGCTATCAAGTGGATTATACAATATCTACAAGGCACTTCTCATTTTAGATTACACTATACTAGAGTTTCTACTCAGTTGGTTAGATATACTAATTTATATTGGGTAGGGTCTATTGATGACAAATGTTTCACTCCTATCTAAATTTTTGTCTTGGTTTTTCTCCATTTGATTGGGCTTGTAATGAGTATTAAACTATTACACTTTAATCTACAGAGGAAAAATATAGGGTAATAGTCACAATGAGTCCACAAGTTCTTTAGCTTCATTAGTTATTGATATATTTTAGCTTCACATAGGATTAACCTACTATACTTTGATGTCATAACCAAAGTGAAATTCACATTTATTGAAACCCTATTGAGCACCAACAGACCAAGAATTTTGAGATTTACATGTGCTTCTTCTTTTATCATATTTAGGATGGAGTTCTTTACTTGGAATAAATTACAACTCAGTAATAGGTTACATAGATATTTATGAATACTTTTACATCACCTTCTTACCTTGAGTTATGTGGCATGTTTGGGGTTTTGGAATCTATACCTTGGGGTTGTTCATGAGGACATATTCTTTCTTCATTTCTCCCTTTTTGGATGGGATTTTTATTTTCCTACACATTTTCTACTTTTCTCCAATTTACAAGAGATTTTTTAATAAATATATTATACAAGAATACTTGATCGAGCCTTATTATTGGAAATAATATTATGGATATGCCACTCTATTTTTGGCCCCTAGCTTTACTTGAGGGGTGTGTGTGTTAGAGTAGGTTATTTACCTTAACTCATGTTCACCTAAGTGATTTATTATTTCCTTTTATTTATTTATTCTCATCATTTATGTGTGGATATTTCATTTATCTTATTTTATATATTATGAGATATTACATATTTATCTTTAGATATTATTGGGAAATTTTCTAGTTATTTTTATTCTTTAGGGATATTGATCTCTTAGTTATGAGTGATCACTTAGCTCTTAGTTATGATTGGTCACTTAGCTTGATCTCTTAGTTAGGATTGATCTTTCTTACCTATATATGCAAGGCATATTAATTATATTGGATAAGATTTGGAGTTATAGTACATGGTATTGATGCTCTTTTGTTTTGCATATATATATATATATATATATATATATATATATAAAGTATATGCTATAAAATTACTTTTAGAATATTATTTTTATGAATGTGATGTTCTATTAACATAATATATCTTTGTATATTGGAACAATATGATTATTAATCCTTTATTTTAAGGGTTTAGAGTTTATGGTTTAGGGTATATAATGGTCTAGGGTATAGGGTTTAAGTGTTAAAAGGTTTGGAATTTTTGGGTTTAGGGGTTTAAGGTTTTGGGTTGTGTTTTTAGGGTTTAGAGTTTTATCATTTTATCATTTAGGGTGTTTTAGGTTTAAGGTTTTAGGGTTATGGGTTTGGGGTTTACGGTATGGATTTAGGGTATGGGGTTAGTATATTATATTTATAATGTATGGGGTTTAGGGTTTAGGTTTTTAAATATTAGGGTTATATGGTTTTATATTTTCATGTTTTTTGGATTTAGGGAACTTAGGTTTTAGGTTTATCAAGATTTAGGGTTAAGGATTAAGTGCTTTTTTAGGGTTTAGAGTTTAGGATTTTAGGTTAAAGATTAATTTCAAATCACACTCCTACCACTATTGTTACCCTTTCACCTTCCATTCCACCCACTTCATGGACACTATATCTACTCTTCTAAAAAACACCCCTTATTTATCAAAGAAATCCTGGGACCACTCTAACCTATCCCAAGGATGTGCAAAAAGGACTTGAAACTAGTCTATTTGATAAAGGGGGTATTATTTGTGAAAAATATGAGGAAGAATGTAAATAATTTAGAGGTACTAAAATCTTTAGATAAATATAAGAAGAGGTGGAGAAAAATCTTTAGGTTGAGATAACTAATGTGGAAGAGTTAGAATAAATATAACCAAAATAAGTTAAATCTATAAGCATAAACGTACTAGAAGAAGAGGACAAGAAAGAGGATAAGGTATTATAATATAATACAGAATAAATATCAGTAATGCCATTCTTTTTATGTTAATAGACATTTCCTCCAGATAGCAGTTGTTAGAAGAAAACCCACGACAGTAGGCAGGGGCCGAATGGCTACGACTTCACTATTATCACTCAATTAACTATTACACTCTTTATACAAATATTTGTTCAAATTTTTGATTCTCAAGATCCTTAAAAAAGGGTAAGAGAAGAGCATACCCTTTGAACAAATCTACTAGGCTATTAGATCTCTAAAGCTTAGAATTTTTTGATGATTACACAATAGAGGAGAGACTTATTTATAGCAATTGGGAGGCCCTACCTAGAATCTTTGAAAATGCAGTGTCATGTCCCATCATGCTTTATAGGTCAAAAGTAATTTATAGTGATAAGTTGTTGGATGCACTTGATGAGGACATATGGCTTGGTGGGTCTAACATTGCTTCCACTTAAGTCAGCAAGTCATCTTCACTTATCAACTGAAAAAGACACCTTATCTATAAGGTACTAGAAAGTTGGCAATGTTGGAGTCTAGATTCACATGCATGACAATAGGGAGTGATGTATAAGTATGATTCTCATTCTAGCTATCTTTGAATGATTGTGTGAATGATTGTGTCTTGATCATGGTCTTATTCCTCATGGATACGATGTGGACTGTATCTTGCTACCCACCTATACAGGTGTTCATTATGTGAGGACCTAATTTTTATCAGCCATGTCCATAAAGGACATTTTAGTAACTCAGTAAACTGGTGGAATAGGAATTCACTATTTAATCTTTCTATAGTGATAACACTAGTATTTTGATGATGATTTGTTTGAATAGATGTTGTTAAAGACGTCTGTAGATCTTATCCAGCTACATAGGAAATTTGAATGTATCTCAGATGTAACCCTTCTCTGAAGATTTTTTCTTGGAAAAGAATGATCATAAAAGGAAATCCTTGGTTGTAGATTCTGGTTAAGGTAAAACTAGGAATGGGTTGATGCATTAGCGTAGCAGGAGGATTTCTGTTGAGCTAGTCTATTGTAATATTGTTAGTAAATTTAATATATTCTACAGAGAAGTTAAAATGATTAAAGAAAGCATGCCATCTAATATATTTACTATGACCATATTTTTGACCATGATCTTTTTCTCTAAGGGTCAAAAATCTAGTGCAGTTAGTCTTTACAATAAAGTGTGGCAGATGCAAAAGTTTTAACATAAACTTCTCTAGACATTTCTTTACAACATAAATCTCCTTATTAGAAGAGATCTATTTGAGAACATATATACTAAACACTCCACTAGAGAATTCACAAATGAATTCTTTATTTTCATATGTACAAACAAGTAATCCTCCCCATGCAATATCGGAGGCATCAGTATAAACAAAAAAATTATCTAATTTTGGGATATGATGTTATGGAAGTAGCACCACATTTTTTTTATTTTCCAAATGGTGGTGGTATGTTCATCCTTATATTGGAATGCTTTCTTTTTCTAGAGAATTTCCTAAAGTATAAACCTGTCTTCACCAAAGATAGGATAAAAGCTATTAAAATAATTCAATAATCCCTAAAAGGCTTGAAGCTTTGGTTTGTCAAGCTTTTCTAGAAAACTGATGACCTTTTCTTTGATATGTGGTTGGATTTGTAGTTTTGAATCTTGGATAACCATTCCAAGAAAATTGCATTTAGTTTTATAGAGCTAAATCTTTGTGTCTGATAAGACAATTCCTACATCTTTTGCTAGCTTGAGAAATTTAATGAGATGGGAGTAATGGCTAGTAAGAGAATTACTAAAAATTAGAATGTCATCAATATATACACACAAAAAAATTGAAGTTACTTGAAAAATGTTATCCATGTGGGCTTGATAAAATGTTGTGTCATTCATTAAGCTAAATGGCATAACAGTCCACTGATAATGGCTGAATGGGTAGCTGAACACTATCTTTTATCTATCAACTTCTTTGACCCTGATCTGATAAAAGCCTGATTTACAGTCAAACTGGGAGAAATATTTACATGTTGCTACTTTTTCTAGAAGATAGCTTTTATTGGGAATAGGAAATGGAAAGGGTTGAGTAATGGCATTTAATGGTCTATAATTAATGGCCATTATTTTATTTCCTCTTTTCTATTCTGAATGCATATTTACCATGAAAGCATAACATCAATAATGAGAGGTTGATTTTTCTATGAAACCATTACTTTCTAATTCTTTGATCTATAGTTCCATATCATTATAATCTAGTGCTAATATTGGGATATTTTTTCCAATCTTCATATATTTTCCCTCAATGAGCACAATAATCATCTTAGGCATATATTTAGATCAAAACTACTGAGGGCCATCATAACAGATAGTGGTTCTTATCTTTTCTCCTATAGCTTGGATTTCAATAGGAATTACTAGATCAGGTGTTTGGGTCATTGAGCTTGGGAATTGCTTAGTTAAATAGATAAGGTGAGGAATCCTAAGCCTTTCATTATCTATTGTGAACATGATACTCTTAGTGGTTGATCCATAAGGTGAGTATCTATCAATAAAAGCACCACCTAGTAGGATATCTACAAGAATTCTATCTAAGGCAAAGAAATAACACTAGAAGATTTTATCTTCGATCCTAAGGGATTGTTGGTGTTTATATTTGTTACATATAAAACTATTCCCTTGGACATCTAGACTATTATAAGCCAGAGTATCATATAATTTCTTCCAATCATTGATGATTTGGGATTTTGTAAATGAGAGAGAAGCTCATGTGTCTATTTATGCATCTACTAGTCTACTGTTTATTTCCAAAGATATAAATTGGGCAAACTTTCCATTAATTAGCTGAGTCAGGTAAGCTGGCTGTGAAATTTATAAAGGAGGAATGCTAGTACATACCAATTTTTGTCTCCTTGGGTCTTGTACATTAGCTTTCTCAATGTAGATGATTTCTTCTTCTACTTCTTCTTCTTCTTTAAGGTTACTGCATTCACCTTGACAGTAATATTAGTATGAGTAGAAAGAGCTTTCTACTTCTTCATTCTTTTCTTTTATGGGTAATAGAACATCCCACTATGGCTCTATTTTTGGTGCTAGTATTTCTCTTGGAGGTTTTATACTGGTGAATTTATTCTTCATCCAAGAGGAACTAGGCTTGAAAGAGCTCTAAAATTGCAAAGGAGGATGTTGGGGCCTTGACAAGGTTGGTGGTATCATGGGCATTGAGGGTTGTCTCCCTCTAGTAGATTCTTGTCTCCTATTACATCTTGTGGCCCTTGGCTAAATGTCTCATTCTGGGATTTCTTGGTGGTGGTGAGACCAGTTGTCATGTGCTTCATATGGAAGCTATGAGTAGTCATGATGTCAAGGCCATTGAATATTAGTGAGTGGTTGCTCCAAATCATCGACTAATGATTCAATAGCATCTACATCTTCATCATCTTCAAAGTCTCCAATGGGGAGATAATCTAGAATTGATTCATAAATGTCATCCTGAAGGTAGAGATCTTCATCAAAATTGACTATATCCTGCCACATGACTGCATTAGAGGTGAAAATAGCTTTAACAATAGGGTTTTTACAATGACATCTCAAGAGATGTCATACTCCCCATTTACAATCCAAGCAACCCATTTGCTATATTTACTTCAAACCTAGCCATATTGCCCCAAATGCCATTATAAAAACACTATTGTTAAAGTTACTTTCACCTCCAATGTAGCCACATGGTGGGATATAGTCAATTTTGATGAAGATCTCTACCTTTAGGATGGCATCTATAAACCAATTCTAGATGATCTCCCTAATAAAGACTTTGAAGATGATGAAGATGTAGATGTTCTCGAATCATTAGCTAATGATTTGGAGCAATTGCTCACTAATATGCAATAGCCCTGGCATCATGACTACTCATAGCTTCCATATGAAGCACATGGCAACTGGTCTCACCACCACTAAGAAGTCCCAGAATGAGATATTAGACTAAGGACCATAGGATGTAACAAGAGAAAAAAATATACTAGAGGGAGACAACCCTCAATACCCGTGATACCACCAACCTTGCAAAGGCCCCAACATCCTCCTTTGCAATTTCAGACCTCTTTCAAGCCCATTTCCTCCTAGATGAAGAATAAATTCACTAGTATAGAACCTCTAAGAGAAATACCAACACCAATAATAGAGCCATAGTGAGGCATTCTATTGCCCACAAAAGAAAGGGATGAAGAAGTAGAAAGCTCTTTCTACTCAGACCAAGATTACTGTCAAGGTGAATGCAGTAACCTTAGAGAAGAAGAAGTATAAGAAGAAATCATCTACAGTAATCAAGCTAATGTATAAGACCTAGGGAGACAAAAATTAGTATGTACTAGCATTCCTCCTTTAGAAATTTTACAACCAGCTTACCTGACTCAGTTGATTAATGGAAAGTTTGCCCAGTTTATAGCTTTAGAAATAAACAATAGACTAGTAGATGCACAAATAGACACAAGAGATTCTCTCTCATTTGTAAAATATCAAATCATCAATGATTGGAAGACATTAGATGATACTCTAGCTTATAAGAGTCTAGATGTCCAAGGGAACAATTTTATATGTAATAAATATAAACACCAACAATCCCTTAAGATCCAAGATAAAATCTTATAGTGTGATTTCTTTGCCTTAGATAGAATGCCTATAGATATCCTACTAGGTGGTGATTTTATTGATAGATAATCACCTTATGGATCAACCACTAAGAGTATCATGTTCAAAATAGATAATGAAAGGATTGGGATTCCTCACCTTATCTATGCAATTGATCAATTCTTGAGCTCAATGACCCAAACACCAAAACTAGTAATTCCTAGTGAAATCCAAGCTATAGGAGAAAAGATAAGAACCACTATCTATTCTGACAAACCTTAGTAGTTTTGGTTCAAATCTATGCCTGAGATGAACATTAAGCTCATTGAGGGAAAACATATGAAATTTGGGAAAAAGATCCCAACACCAACACAGGATTACAAAAATATGGAACTACAGATCAAAGAATTAGAAAGTAATGGTTTCATAGAAAAATCAACCTCTCCTTATTATTGTTATGCTTTCATGGTAAATAAGCTTTCAGAATAGAAAAGAGGAAAGAAAAGAATGGTCATTAACTATAGACCATTAAATGCCATTACTCAACCCTTTCCATATCCTATTCCTGATGAAAGCTATATTCTGGAGAAAGTAACAACATGTAAATATTTCCCCCAATTTGACTGTAAATTAGGCTTTTATTAGATCAGGGTCAAAAAAGCTGATAGAGAAAAGATAGCATTCAACTACCCATTCGGCCATTATCAGTGTATTGCTATGCCATTTGGCTTAATGAATGCCCCAACATTTTATCAAGCCCACATGGAAAATTTTTTCAAGGCACTTCAAATTTTGTGTGTGTATATATTGATGACATTCTAATTTTCAATAACTCTCTTATTGACCATTACTCCCATCTCATTAAATTTCTCAAGCTAGCAAAAGATGTAGGAATTATCTTATCAAACACAAAGATTCAAATTTATAAAAATTAAAGAATTTTTTTTGGAATGGTTATCTAAGATTCAAAACTACAAATCTAGCCACATATCAAAGAAAAGGTCATCAGCTTTCTAGAAAAGCTTGACAAACCAAAGCTTCAAGCCTTTTTAGGATTATTGAATTATTTGAATAGCTTTTATCCTAACTATGGTGAAGACAAGTTTATAATTCAAGAACTTCTCTAGAAAAGGAAATAATTCCAATGGAAGGATGAACATATTACTACCATCCATAAAATCAAAAATAAAGTGGTGCTACTTCTAGAACTTCATATCCCAAAATTAGATAAATTTCTGGTTTATACTGATGCCTTTAATATTACATGGGGAGGAGTTCTTGTTTGTACATATGAAAATAAATAATTAGTTTGTGAATTCTCTAGTGGAGTGTTTAGTAAAGATGTTCTCAAATGGATCTCTTCTAACAAGGAGATTTACACTGTAAAGAAATGTCTAGAGAAGTTTATGTTACAACTTTTGCATCTACCACACTTTATTGTATAAATTGACTGTACTAGATTTCTGACCTTTAGAGAAAAAGATCATGGTCGGAAAGATGGTCATGGTAAATATATTAGATGGTAGGATTTTTTTAATCAGTTTAACTTATTTGTAGAACATATTAAAGGTACTGATAATATAACAGCAGACTGGCTCAATAGAAATCCTCTTGCTATGCTAATGCATCAGCCCATTCCTAGTTTTAACTTAACCAAAATCGACAACCAAGGATTTGCTTTTATGAACATTCTTGTCCAAGAAGAAATCCTCAAAAAAGGGTTGCATCTAAGATACACCCAGATTTATTATGCAATAAGACAAGATCTGTAGATGTCTTCAATAACATCTATTTAAGTAAATCATCATCAAAACACTAGTGTTATCACTATAGAAAGATTAAATAGTGAATTCCTATTCCACTAGTTTACTAAGTTAATAAAACATCCTTTATGGACATGGTTGATAAAAATTAGGTCCTCACATAATGAACACCTATATAGGTGGGTACCAAGATACAGTCTGCATCGTATCCATGAGGAAGAAGACCATGATCAAGATACAATCATTCACACAATCATCCAAAGACAACTAGAGTGAGAATCATACTTCTACATCACTCCACACTATCATGCATGTGAAGCTAGACCCCAACACTTGCATCTTTCTAGTACCTTCTAGATAAGGTGTCTTTTTTGGCCGATAAGTGAAGATGACTTGCTGACTAAAGTAAAGGGAATGTTGGACCCACCAAGCCAGACATCCTCATCTAGTGCATCTAACAACATATCACTATAAATTAATTTTGAGTTGTAAAGGATTTTGGGACATGACACTACCTTGGCAAAGATATTAAACATGACCTCCTAAGTGCTATAAATAAGTCTCTCCTCTATTTTGTAATCATTAAAAAATTTCTAAGCTTTAGAGATCTAGTATCCTAGTAGATTTGTTCAAAGAGTATGCTCTTCTCTTTCCCTTTTTGAAGGATCCTAAGAATCAAAAAATTCAAACAAAGATTTGTATAAAGAGTGTAATAGCTAATTGAGTGATAATAGTGAAGCTATAGCCATTCGGCCCCTACCTACTGTCACAAGTTTTTTCTAATAACTGCTATCTGAAGGAAGCATCTATTGACATGAATAGAATGGTTCTTTTACGTCAATAGATGCTTCCTCCAAATATCAGTTTTTAGAAGAAAAATTGAAACAATATGCAAGGGATAAATGGCTATGGCTTCACTATTATCACTCAATTAACTATTACACTCTTTATACAAATCTTTGTTCAAATTTTTGATTCTCAAGATCCTTCAAAAAGGGCAAGAGAAGAGCATACTCTTTGAACAAATTTTCTAGGCTACTAGACCTCTAAATCTTAGAATTTTTTTGATGATTACATAATAGAGGAGAGACTTATTTATAGTAATTAGGAGGTCTTGCCTAGAATCTTTGCTAAGGTAGTGTCATGTCCCATCATGCTTTACAGCTCAAAAGTAATCTCTAGTGATATGTTATTGGATGTGTTGGATGAGGACGTCTAGCTTGGTGGGTCCAACATTGCTTTTGCTTCAATCAGCAAATCATCTTCACTTATTAGCTAAAAAAGACACCTTATCTAGAAGGTATTAGAAAGATGCTAGTGTTGGGGTCCAGCTTCACATGTATGACAGTGGGGAGTGATGTAGAAGTATGATTCTCATTCTATTTATCTCCAAATGATTGTGTGAATGACTATGTCTTGATCATGGTCTTCTTCCTCATGGATATAATGTGGACCATATCTTGCTACCCACCTATATAGGTGTTCATTATGTGAGGACCTAATTTTTATCAGTCATGTCCATAAAGGACATTTTAGTAACTCAGTAAATTGGTGGAATAGGAATTCACTATTAAATCTTACTATAGTGATAACACCAGTATTTTGATGATGATTTTCTTAAATAGATGTTGCTAAAGACATCTGTAGATCTTGTCTTGATGCATAGGAAATATGGGTGTATCTTAGATGTAACCCTTCTCTGAGGATTTGTTCTTGGACAAGAATGTTCATAGAAGAAAATCCTTGGTTTTAGATTCTAGTTAGGTTAAAACTAGGAATGGGTTGATGCATTAGCATAGAAGGAGGATTTCTGCTGAGCTAGTTTGTTGTAATATTGTTAGTACCTTTAATATGTTCTACAAAGAAGTTAAACTGATTAAAGAAAGCCTTCCATCTAATATATTTAATGTGACCATCTTTGCAAGCATTTTATTTTTCTCTAAAGGTCAAAAATCTAGTATAGTCAGTTTTTACAATAAAGTGTGGCAGATGCAAAAGTTTTAGTCTAGACATTTCTTTATAACGTAAATCTCCTTATCAGAAGAGATCTATTTGAGAAAATCTATACTAAACACTCCACTAGATAATTCACAAATGAATTTTTTATTTTCATATGTACAAACAAGTACTTCTCCCCACGTAATATCAGAGGCATTAGTATCAACAAAAAATTTATCTAATTTTGGGATATGAAGTTATAGAAGTAGCGCCACTTTATTTTTGATTTTATAGATGGTGATGGTATGTTCATCCTTCCATTGGAATGCTTTCTTTTCTAGAGAAGTTCTTGAAGTATAAACCTATCTTCACTAGAGCTAGGATAAAAGCTATTCAAATAATTCAATAATCCCAAAAAGGCTTGAAGGTTTGGTTTGTCAAGCTTTTCTAAAAATTTGATGACGTTTTCTTTGATATGTGGCTAGATTTTTAGTTTTGAATCTTTCTATAACCATTCTAAGAAAATTGCATTCAGTTTTATAGAGCTAAATCTTTGTGTCTGATAAGATAATTCTTGCATGTTTTTCTAGCTTGAGAAATTTAATGAGATGGGAGTAATGGTCAGTAAGAGAATTACTAAAAATTAGAATGTCATCAATATATACACATAAAAAAATTGAAGTGCCTTGAAAAATATTATCCATGTGGGCTTGATAAAATGTTGGGGCATTCATTAAGCCAAATGGCATAATAGTCCATTGATAATGGCCAAATGGGCAGCTGAGCGCTATCTTTTCTCTATTGGCTTCTTTGATCTTGATCTGATAAAAGCCTGATTTATAGTCAAACTAGGAGAAATATTTACATTTTTCTACTTTCTCTAGAAGATAGCTTTTATTGGGAATCAGATATGGAAAGGGTTGAGTACTGGCATTTAATGGTCTATAGTCAATAACCATTCTTTTCTTTCCTCTTTTCTATTTTGAATGCTTATTTACCATGGAAGCATAACAACAATAAGGAGAGGTTGATTTTTCTATGAAACTATTACTTTCTAATTCTTTGATCTGTAGTTCCATATCATTGTAATCATGTGCTAGTATTGGGATCTTTATCCCAATCTTCATATGTTTTCCCTTGATGAGATTAATGTTACTCTCAAGCATAGATTTGGACTAAAACTATTGAGGGTTGTCAGAATAGATATTGGTTCTTATCTTTTCTCCTATAGCTTGGATTTCAATAGGAATTACTAGTTCAAGTGTTTGGGTCATTGAGCTTGGGAATTGCTTAGTTGCATAAATAAGGTGAGGAATCTTGAACATTTCATTATCTATTGTGAACATGATACTCTTAGTGGTTGATCCATAAGGTGAGTATCTATCAATAAAAGCACCACCTAGTAAGATATCGATAGGCATTCTATCTAAGGCAAAGAAATCACAATGGAAGATTTTATCTTGGATCTTAAGGGATTGCTGGTGTTTATATTTGTTACATACAAAATTATTCCCTTAGACATCTAGATTCTTATAAGCCACAATATCATTTAATGTCTTCCAATCATTGATGATTTGGGATTTTGCAAATGAGAGATAATCTCCTGTGTCTATTTGTGCATCTACTAGTCTACTATTTATTTCCAAAGTTATAAATTGGGAAAACTTTCCATTAATCAGCTGAGTCAGGTAAGCTAGCTATGAAATTTCTAAAGGAGGAATGCTAGTACATACTAATTTTTCTCTCCCTAGGTCTTGTACACCAACTTATTCAGTGTAGATGATTTATTCTTCTACTTCTTCTTTTCTAAGGTTACTACATTCACCTTGACAGTAATCTTGGTCTGAGTAGAAAGATCTTTCTACTTCTTCATCCTTTTCTTCTATGGGCAATAGAACATCCCACTATGGCTCTATTATTAGTGCTAGTATTTCTCTTAGAGGTCTGTACTAGTGAATTTATTCTTCATCCAAGAGAAACTAGGCTTGAAAGAGCTCTGAAATTGCAAAGGAGGATGTTTGGGCCTTTGCAAGTTTGGTTGTATCATGGGCATTGAGGGTTGTCTCCCTCTAGTAGATTCTTGTCTCTTATTACGTCCTATGGTCCTTAGCTAAATGTCTCATTCTGAGACTTCTTGGTGGTGGTGAGACTAGTTACCATGTGCTTCATATGGAAAATGTGAGTATTCATGATGCCAAGGCCATTGAATATTAGTGAGAGGTTGCTCCAAATCATAGGCTAATGATTTGAGAGCATCTGTATCTTCATCATCTTTAAAGTCTTTAGTGGGGAGATCATCTAGAATTGGTTCATAGATGTCATCCTGAAGGTAGAGATCTTCATTAGAATCAACTATATCCCACCATGTGGCTGTGTTAGAAGTGAAAATGGCTTCAACAGTGGGTTTTTTATAATGGCATTATGGGTAAATATGGCCAATTTTGTAGCAAATATAACAAATGGGTTGCTTAGATTGTAGACAGGGAGTACAATGTTTCTTGAGAAAATGTTGAGCAGGAGCATAGGAATGTTTGTAGGGAATACAGTGTAATTTAAAAGAAAGATGGGGGTGACACTTCTTATGCTTCTTGAAAGGCTGAACAAATGACCTATATCCAAATGGGGTTATTTTAGGGAAAATAGGAGCTATTTGGGATGCTTGATGCTTAGTAAGCTTTTGGATTGTTTTAGTCTCAGAGACTAATTGCATGGCCTATTGTTTGGCAAAGTCAATAACATCAGAAAGAGATAGATATTCAATGGTTAGATTTTTGAGATCTATATAAGCTATGACTTTATCAATAATATTATAAGGTAAAGCATGTATAATTTTTAATTTTACCTCATTAGATCTAAAGCTTTTACTTTCATATGCCAATTCTCTGAATTGCTTGGCAAAAGCATCAAACTATTTAAAATCACAAAGCTCCATCTTAATAATCCATTTCTTGGATTCTAGTTCTTTGTTTCCAATTAGAGAGGAAAAATCATTGATTAATAAATGGTATAATTCAGCTATAGGATCAGGCTGGTGATGAACATGCTCATGTTGTTCATTTTTGGTCATTGAATCCCACCATTGGGTAAAAATTCCCCAAAAGAATTTTTAAGAAAAGACTATAGTACCTACTAGATCTAAATGAGAATTAACTATGATAACTTTCATGGAGTTACACTAGGTAGATATCTCATTTAATGGATTTAGTAGATCAGCTATATTTAGGTACCATGGCTGGAGTCGGAAATGGGTCCTTTGCATCAAAGAAGTACTAGGATGTTTCTTATGAGGCTTGAAACTAGAACCAAAATTAACCTCATATGTTAAGGCCAAAATTTGTGCTTTGGCATCCTGATCTTTCTTGAATAACCAATTAAGACTCTCATCTAATGCTACTAATTTTGTATCAATGGAAGACAACTAATTTTGCATATTTGTATAGACTTGGTTTGTATTTTTTTCAAGAATAGTTAGTTTATCTAAACTATTTATGATGTATAAAACATCTTTACAAAGATCATATAAATATTTAGAGAGATGTGAATTAAATATGGAAATATAGTTCTTATGTTTGAACTCATTTGATGGTTCAACATCTCCTTGGAATGCTATAGAAAAATACTTGACAAGTCCTTTTGGTTGCTTGTACATTCCTTTATGTGGAGGCCACCTTCCACCTCTATATAGACTAACCTTATTTTTTTTATAGAATTCTAGCTTATCTTCCCTAGGAAGATTCATTAAAGTACAAGGTAACTAATCTTTTGTATTAGGTCCTTGGTTAATCTCTTCATCTTCTATCAAGATGTGACTTATTTTTACAGCTCTCCTTGAAGAAGAGGTAGAGGGTCTAAAAGTAGAAATAATAGAAGAATTATTAACAAAAAGGGATATTGGAAGTATATTGTTGGTTTTACCATCACTCTTATGCACTGTGGCTTGACCTTTCATCTTTGGAGAAACATTTTTTAACCAGTCATGTTTCCAATCAGAAGGGATTTTGACAGACTCTATATGGTATTTTTGCAATTGGACAATTCCACTAAGTCTGTGAGCATAAGGTAGATTTTCTAAGATCTTGGGATGATTAGTACTTGTCATACTATACACAATAGAAATATTTATAGAAGCATATTTAAAATCTCCAAAAATTTCTAAACCGAATAGAGAGGTAAACAAACCCCAACAATCTAGGGACCCAAAGTTTACTTCTTTACATCCTCGATTGCAGACAGTGACAGAGAGGTTTGGACAAAACTCAAAATAAATAACTTCATCATTCAAATGACCAAGACTAGATAATTGATAGGCATTCTTAAAACTAACTTGGCATCTATCACACAAAGCTAAGTATATAACAGGATTGATATTTCTAGGAATCAATGGGGTAATATGTATACAGATAAGGCTAAAATGAACAAAATTGACATATTCAAGAGATTTGATATAGTTGATCTCAGGTTTAGGTAAAAAAGACAATAAATTTGTTTGGAAATTCTTTTTGGGCTTATAACTCAAGCTAAGTTCCACTGATTTGATTCTTGGTTTAACAAAAGACAAATATGTATATTTATAAGCAAGCTTGGATTTTAAAATCTCAGATCTTTTATAAACATGGGAAGCCTTAATAGCCAAAGGTTTATACAGGATATTTTATTTTTTAAGGTTTTCTTCTATGGTCTCAATCTTAGGACATTTAGATAACTATTCTAGCATAAAGGGATGAAGTTTATACATAACTTCTAGTTCATATTCATTTAGAATTTCTACTGTGGAAGACATCTGGGATTTACCAAATTCCATTGATAAGAGGTTAAGGTTCTGGTAAGTGAGAAAATTTTGGGTAGGGAAATAAAGATGCAGAGTAAAAAGGGCCTATGACAATTAATAATGGCCAAGGACTCAATGCAATAACTTTCCCAAATAATTCTTCAAAGCAAGGAAGCTTAAAAGTCTTACAATAAATTCTTACAAATGTATATAATATAAGATTACTCTGGGCTCTGATACTATTATTTTTACATCTACTTAAGGAAACATTCAAAGTTTTGTTCAGGTCACTAGTCCCATGCTTTTAAGTTCCTCTTTTGCACTTAAAATGAATGGTATACAAGTTTCAACATTTAGACATGAACTACTTAGACATCTTTTTAAAGGCCACCTTCCTTTTCAAGGTCACCCCCTCAATTATAAGTGTCTTTTCCACAACCCAATCCCATTTATTCTTCCACTAAGACCATTTTAATAACTTAAGGACAAACAAAATGCATGGTGGAAACTACACCACAAAAGAATGATGCAAGCATTGGTAGTTCTACTAAACCCTCTCTCCACTTTCCTATCCAAATAACTAAGTCAATGTTACCCCCATGTATCAATCCACATTTTACCTATGAATATACCATTAACCAAGTTTAAGGAAGGGATATTATGGTTCTAAAATGGGTAAAAGAGTCTCAAGCTAGGTAGAAGGATAAATAAGGCCTTATTATCATAAAATTTATAATAGTGAGCACCCATTTTGACAAACAAAGTTACACCATACAAATTATAAGGAAGAGGAAGAAAAAATACCAAAAATTAGATGGAATGATATTATAACACAAACCCTAAACCCCTAAACTAAAATACTAAAAACTCCAAACCTAAAATCCAAAACATCAAAACATTGAACAATAAAACCCAAACTCTAAACCCTTAAACCCTAATCCCTTAACCCTAAAACCTTAACTTATAAAACCCTAAACCATAAAAAATATACACCCTTAATACCAAAATAGCTAAAGTTTAAACCTTTAGAACAAATACCTTAAACACTAAAATCTAAACCATAAAACCTACACTTAGAAACCCTAAACCCTAAAACCCTAAAACACATCATTCTTAATCATTCCTAATTACTCCCTTGTATTCCCTCATTATACCTCATCATAACCAATAACTCTCTCATCAACCCTCATCATACCTAATTACTTCCTCATTATCCCTCATCATCCTTAATTAATCCTCCATTTTTCTTCATCATACCTAGTCACTTCATCATCATGTGTCACCATCCCTCATCATCCTTAATCACTAAAACCTAAACCCTAAACTACTCTATCATTTTGAACAATTATTTGGATGTGCACATCAATCAAAAATATATTTTGAAGACACTAGGATATGTTTTATCCAATCATACAAGATCAAAAAAATTCACACTCAACCTAGATGGATCGACAACCAAGTTTTAGAGAAAACTTCCAAAGCAAATCATTGTCATGGAAAGAAGAAAAATACCACATTCTATATTAATTACCTCATAAGCATAAAGAGTCTAATTCAAGGGGAAAACATGATAAAAAAATTTAATGGTACAAATGCTAATAATGTATACTTTTGGCCCACAACATTTTTTGAGAATAACTCATAAACATGAGAAGAGACAAAATCCTCCAACCCATTTTCTCAATGTTTGTAACCTGAATATAAATTAAATAACCTAGCCATATGCAATATGGCTAGAACAATGATTTCCCCTCCACATCATAAAAATATGAATATAAATAATGAATCAACATAATCACTATAGTTATCAAAATCTATAAAGTAGAGGTGAAAAGGGGGTGAGATCCAATAGTTTTGAATGTAGACACCTAAAACTAGAATGTAGACACCTAAAAATGGCCAACTAGCTTCCACCTAGACTTAAAACTGATTCGTACCAACCATTGCAAATTAAGCCTAGGAATCACTAAATGTCCCAAATTTTTTTGTACATCATTCATCAAAGCTTAGAATCACATTGAGTCATCCCTAATTAGGGTATCCTATCATATGCAACAATAACCTCTCATGGATTCAACCTTAATCATCTTACAACACAATAGTTAATTTGGCCTGTGAACCTATTAAGTAGGGAACATGAATAAATATCATATTTTGAAAGAGATAAATGGATAATCATAATTAATTAACAAGATAAACCAAATTTTATGCATAGTTAAATTATCCATGTGAAATTAATGAATAAATATAAAAAGATATTCAAAAATATAAATATCATCATCTTTCATCATGACCTTTGTGAGTTGTTAAGCTCTTTAGAAATATCTTAAAATATCTCATTTTGGAGACCCATGCCTATTCATTGTAAATCATGATTAATTGACAACTATTAAATCTATTTAGGCTATATTTGACTTACTTAGGTTAGGTTTGGATCCATTCCATGTTTAAAATCCACCTTAATTCTCCTTGGGTTGGGGTTATATCCATTTTATATAAATACAATACCCTACCTATTGAATTTTAAATTATTTTGGTGCAAAGTTATCATACACAAATAAATTCAAATATTTGAGAAGAGTACTATTATAATGCAAAAATTCCTTGTAATTAGTGTTATAATTCTAAAATATTAAGCCAAGCCATAACACAAGCCATGCTTCCAAGGAGAGGAGATAAAAAACCTCCATTGCTAAAGACTCTTTGAATCACAAGTTGATCAAGCCATTCAAAAATGCATTTGGAGATCTCAAAGAAGGTAAAGGATTCATTTTCTTTTGAATTTTAATTATGCTTTTAGTTATATTTTATTAACTAATCTCACCCCTATGATCTAGGCTTGAAGTGTAAGTGTTAGTATGTTTATTAAAGTTTTTATTGCTTGAAATAACACTATAATAACCTCCTTTATTGGATTCCTATGATTTGAAATGGCACACCCAATAGGACCTTAATCATATCACATACCAAGGAGACTAAAATGTAACTCTTAGTTTTTCAAATGAATACTTGATCATCTTAAAAATTTGAGTTTTTACTTATTTTTTTGTATTTTATTTTTTAGTGTTACACAAATTTACATAGAGTTCAACATTGGTTTTCCCTAACCTACATTGGTCCTGTACTAACTGGCCTTGGTCCTATCAAACTAGCATCAGTCCTTATGCATAGGTATAAAATGATAGCAAAAATTGATTTTTAAGTTTTATTGAAAGATGCAAGTTTTCAATTGTGATTTTAAAAATTGTTAGGCCTCTATCTAGCCATCTTATTAAGGTTTTAAAGAGGTTTTATAATATTTTGGGCTAGTTAATATATTTTGATAAAAACATTTTTTGCATAAGGGTTCATAGGTAACCAACATTGGTTCTATTTTGATCGACATTGGTTATGTTATAAATAACATCAGTTTTCTTATAATCAACATCAGTCTCTATGGATCAATGTTAGTCTATATGTAACAAAAATAGAGAAACCTATGATCTTGTTTCTAAAATTTATTTTACCATTCATGAAAGTGGTTCAAGGTAGGGCAAAACCCTCTAAAATTTTCAATACCAAAGTGAGAAAGAGGACATAAATTTGTAAGTGATAAGTCTTGAATATTTCATTTGGGTTCCTAAAATGAAATTAGTTAAATCTAAAACATTTCATTTTAGTGCTTGAAAGGAATCTAGGTGTTTATGTTTAGTCATTTTTTCAATGTTTTACAAATTTGAAACTAAGGCTAAGGGGCCTAAAACTTCATAATCACTTCCATTTGGTGCATTAAAGTAAACAATTATTTGTTTTATTCTAGATATTTTATACTTATTTATTTTTTGCAAATGAAGGATGTGTGTTTACTCTCCCCTATCCCCATTAAGGAATGCATGTGACCAAAAGAACTTCTTCCTTGTAATTTGTGCCTTATCTAAGGCATGAAAATAATGTTTTTAAGGATCTCCCCAAAATTGGTATGATTTGGATGATCTAAACAAAACCTTTAAAATATTTTCACTTATTTATTATATATAAATTAACTTATGCGGGGGAGTTCATAACCTCCTCATGAGTTCTTTAGGGGAGATTTGACCCATGAATTCATTTCCCCATATTGTTTCAACCTGATCCATGGTGGGGTATATAAATTAGGGTATGTATACTATGATTGATATAGGGTTGAGTGGCTAGCCTCTCTAATCATAACAAAACCTGAGTCAAGTCTAGATAACCAGAGGATTCTAATAAGAAGTACATGGATGGAATCAATATGTAAAAGAATATACCCTTGCATAGTAAGTTAGCTTATATGAACTTAATTGATGTGAAGTATCTCTAGTTTTAACCACACTTGGGACCATTTAGATGTTCAAAATTTTAGTTTTAGAACAACCCCACTTGTTGTGGACATATTGTTAATGCAAGGTGAGTATCCCAAAGTTCCATGTCACCATACAATCTCTTGGGAAAAGGGGGGTGTAAAACCCCTACTACTTCATGCACTTTTATTTTTGGATTAACACATTAAATCCTCCCAAGAGCATGTATATAAATGAAATTCAACAATACTATGTAACCTTGTCTATTTTAAGATCTAGGGTGTTACACTTAGGTGTTTGTGTCACTTTACCCTTTATTTCTTGGATTTTGAGTCTAGACTATTTTTTTTTGTCTTCCCATATCAAAATGAGTTTTGTGTTCACATCACTCTATTGTTTGAGGAGGCATTACACCATCCATTTGACACCATGGTTTTACCTTGGTATTTTGAAAAATCTTTGTGTGTGTGTCACTTGATTAGAAAGGGTAATGTTATGTTGTCCAATCCATTTCAAGTTTCATGCCTTGGAGTCTTGAAATAAAACATTGATCATACCTTTAGATCATGATAACACTATTATACACTCAAATCATTTTATAGACTTTTTTTGCCTTGTGTCCAATTTCTGATTTGAAACCAATCCACATGTGCCTTTTGGATCTTTGTCTAGTGTCGTTATGTCGTTCAACTTCTTATAGCTTGTTCTTTATTCAAAGAAGCATAATTTTCTTAAGTTGAGTTATTAGTTAAACTTTATAAGTTCAAATCCAAACATTTATGGATTTCTACTTATGCTTTGTGTAATTTTGGGCCTAAACATTTATTTTTCTCTTTTGGGTTGTGTAACTTAGGTTAATTATTTACCCAATTTGAAAACTATTGTTTGTGTGTAGATTTAAGAGAAAGTGCCTATCTCTCCTTATGATTTTTATTTCATGACTTATATCAATTTACCAAGTTCATGTCTAAATTCAAAATCCAAGTTTATGTTAAAGTGTTTAAGATTTATTAGATTAAATATCTCACTTTTTTTTTAAGTCTAGATTTTGTGCATGTTTTGCCAAAAGTCCTAACACATGCCTATTTTGAGCCTAGATTTTGATGACGCATTTAGCCAAAAGACCTAGAAACTTTTTATTTTATTAGATTAGACTTGTTTAGAACACTTTGAACCTAGATTTTGGCATTATAATTTTATTTCATCCACTTGACCTTTTATCTGAGACATTTGATGCTAGATTATTTTATACCAAGTTTTATCATAGACCATTTTGGAGATACAAATCACCTACACCAAGTTAGACCAAGTTTTAACCTTCTACCCTTTGGACACTATTTTTTTCAATTTTTTAGAATTCTAGGACTTTTTTGAAGTGTTCATCATTAATTTGGATATGTCTCACTACACTTATCATGGAGTCATGTAAAATATAAGTTATGATATAATGGCCACACAAATTTATTTTGTTTGAGACCCTTACAATGAAGAAGTGGTTTGTGAGATGGATCCATATCCTCATTACAACACTCAATCTAGGGAATAAATATAATATCCTCAAGCACAAAATGTAGTAATACCTTATTTTTGTTGGTTTATGTATGATTTTTTCCATCTCACCGATCATGATATCTGATCCCCCACCTATAACATTAACCCTCATTTGGACTGTATGAGCCACCAAGTTCCACAACATTTAAGGATTGCTATTTTAGGACCTCATCCTTTAGATTTTTAAATCAACCAAAATACATAATTCCCTATCATTCCTATACCATGGACTCATCCTTAGGATTATGTAAGAAACCAAGCTTCATAACACCATACCATTTCTATACTAGGACCTCATCCTTTGGCTTGTGCAATGAACCAAGATTTATAATTCCCTAACATTTTTATACTATGACCTCATACTTTGGTTGTGTGAGAAATCAATATTAACAATACCCTATCATTTCTATACCAATACCTCATCCTTTGGCTTGTATGAGCAACCAAGCTCCATAATGCCCTACTATTTCTATACTAAGACCTCATATTTTGGCTTGTGTGAACAACCAAGCTCCAAAATGTCATACCATTTCCATTCTAGGACCTCTTTATTTATCTTATGTTAGTAATCAATATTTAAAATGACCTTCTATTACCATTCCTAGCCATTCCAAGTATGGTATCTCATTATCCAAACCAGTTTGTCAAATCACAACTCAATGAGTAATAGTTACCATCCTAGGCCATAAAAAATCCTTTACTAAGCCTACCACTATCCAAAAACTTACCATTATTAATACATTTCCAATAATTCCCCACTTTATAAAACCCATACCAATTATCTATCTCCAACTGAGCCAATCATTTGAAGACCAAGATATGTTCAAAACTAGTATTTTACAATTGATTGCAAATTAAGGAAAAGAGAACCAAATAATCCATGATGTTTTTATTGAACCAACCACATGTGATAAGTTAACCTATGATGAATCACCTTTTGATAATATTCCTATTGTCAAGGATTCTCACTTTGACAAGCCAGTCTTTGTTGAGTCACTTCTTAATGATTATAGTCATCTTTCAGATAATCATTATCTTAAACATATTCCTAATTTTAAAGAGCCTCCCATTTAAAACACAATCTTCATGGAGTTATTTCTTGAAAATTCTCCTATCATTAAGGATTCTCACTTTGATAAACCAGTCTTGGTAGAGCCCATCATGCCATCACAAGCCATTACTTATCTAAAACCAAACATTTAATAAGACTTCATTTTGGAAACTTCTTCAACAAATGAAGAATTATAATTAGAGTTAGGTTCTATTCTTGAACTAACATTAGATTTAGAATTATAAGTAGAATCAATGTTAATCTCAACATTAGATATAGAGTCCCTTGATTCAGAATCAACTTTAGATTTAGAATACATTCATGGTTATTATGACTTTGGTTATACATGACTTGAAGATCAGTTTGAATATATTTATCATCCTTCTATGGGTTTTTAGGATTATTAATTTATATTTGACACAATGTATCTTAGTATCTTCTATGAGGATTGTGTAGCCTCTTTCCATTCCATTACTATTCCACATACCATTACCACTAACCAACTTAGCCATTATATTGACATTCCACCTCACACAAGTGTTGATCGGGACTAAAAGAATCACACCTTATTAGAATACATCCATGGCAACATATCAGTTGAAAAACATTAGGGAGACCAAGACCATATTTATGTTGAAGAAGAAAAATCTCCCAGTAAAACCTTTTTAGAGGTGTTAGGGGACAATCAAAGTCTAAACTCAACATCTTATAATGAAACCTTTTTGGAGGTGATAGAAGACAATAAAAATCAAAAGTCAACATTCCTTAGTGAAACCTTTTTGAATTCAATATGGGACAATCAAGACAAACTCATTGGTGAAAATCTCATCGAGGCACCAATAGTTGAGCACAACAATTCTTCACTACTTGATGAAGACATTATCAAAGATTAAATTAATATATCTTCCAATCTATAGCATAATCATATGGTAACTACTCTTAGGAATAAACAACAAAAAAATTTGGTAGTCTTATTTAGAGCATATTCAAAATTATTCAACCCTACCACATCCAAACTTATGTCAAATCTAGAATCAACAACATTATGTTTGCTTAAACATCCTTATCTTCATTTATTTCCTAACCATTATACATTCCATTATCATCCATAATTACATTACCAAATCATACCTATCCTCAATTATTTATCCCTATTTACCATCCCTGGCTTCACTTTCCTTTACATAGGCTACAAAGATACCTTGTCTTGACATTTGAAGGAAATAAAATCAATAACCAAAGGAATATAACAAGAAGATTTTTTACATCAAAATCTATAGTAGGTTCTTGATAGAGTAGCTATTTAAAAGAGATGTGGGCTAGTAATTTACATAATTAATTATTCTAGTTATATCATGTGTTGATCAAGAAGTGCATCTCTATATCAAAAAGAATAATAGAACCTTTTACTTGGACAAAATCATATGCCATACCTTTTCCCTAGACAAATATCATACCTATATCATGCCAAGAATCATTCTCCCATTATCTAAAAACCATAGGTTGGCCAAAAACATTTACCTTGTCATTTTCATTTTTCCATTGTTTCATACCCTACCATTTACCTTACCTTATCACGTGGGGGAAACCCTATTAGTGTTATATCCAATATTTATACCATCATAATACTAAACAATTCCATACCATATACCATTTTACCATGTCATCCCTATTATTAACCAATTCCTATTTTTGGTTGTCTTACCTGACCATTTTGATCTTGGTTCCTTTAGTTCTTCCCACACATTCTATGAAGGGATTTCGATCTAATTTTAATAGTATTTATATTCCATGTTTAATGACAATCAATGAAAGAAGAGTGAAAATATATCTATCAATTTATATTTCATTCACATTTGATTGGTGTTATTGATTATAATCACCTATGGGAAAATTAGTAGTCCACCTTTTGTTACTAATTATAACCACCTATGGGAAAATTAGTATCAATAACCTATGTCATTGTTTCCTAATTATAAACACCTATGGTCAAATTAGGAACAACACCTTTACCATTCATTACCACATTACCTTGCCATTAATATTCTCATTTACCTAGCCATTTTCTTAAACTTGAGATCTTGTTGTTATTAGGTCAGGTCTCACTACCTTTTATATTGGTATAACTACTATGACTTGAGGTCCTAATGGGATTATTTATGCTACAATCGATTCAAATTGAGGTCAACTTAGTCCCTCTTTTCCATACACTCTCACTATTTTATGAGAAACTTAAGCCAATGCTATCACCATTTTTTGAGTGGTATCATGTCAATATCTAACAAGTTAAGCTATCTCAAAATTCCAAAAACATTCATAAAAATTTAAATTCCAAAAAAATTAATCCTTTATAAGCCTAGTTAGTCATCCTTGATCTACCCTACTATGGCAAATCCATTGTTAGGGTGATTTATATTGCTTTTAATTTTAGTTTTCTATGTGTTTTTTTGCTTAGTTTATTTTTGATTGCTTATTTATTTACTTTCATTACTATGCCTTGACTCACTCTATATGTGTTCATTTGGTGATTCCTTGTGCATTATTCTTGATTCCATCCATATTCATATGTCAACATTATCATCATGTTTTTTTATCATTGATGCATTATTTATTGGATCTAGAGTTAGTCCTTATGCATATTTAGGCAAAGTTGTCATAGTGTTCTATTATGAGGCATACCATCACATGTTATATTAAAAATAATCTCAAGAAGTCTTATAATCAATATATCTACAAACTTTTCTCCTTGGTAACCTTGGAAAATCCTCCCACCCTCTTTGATAAAATCAACCCATTGATAATTTTAGTTATAACAATGCTAATAAGTATGGGCAGATCCATATTGGTAGGTATAATTGAATCATTCACATTGATAAATATTATTCTTCTATTAATATCTTTCATCACTCTATGCATCCTTGTTGCCTAGTTATGTATGTCTTCTTTAGTAATTAGACCATCACATCTATGTTTGCACCCACTCATATTTAATATGTACACTAGGTTATATCCTTGATTTATGCTTGCTAATCTACCCTATTAGGTCATAATCAAATCATTTTTCATCTTGGTCGTCTTAATTATTATAATCACCTATGGGAAAATCATTATTTTGACTCATCAACCCTAACTAGGGAATATGCCATTACCACTTATTATAACCACCTTTGGGCAAATCAATGTCTCAACCTTTATTACTGATTATAACTACCTTTGAGAAAATTAATACTTTTTAGATAAATTCATGCAAGCATTCACTCAACTATATTAATCTCATCTGTGGGTTAATTTCATTCTTCTTACTTCTTTTTGAAGGACCATCCATCAAACATATGTGATCACCACTCCCTCGAGGGGGCATCATTATAAGCTTCCCAAACATTGTCTAGAGATTTTTATTCAATCATTATCTTTATTATCCTATTTAATTATTTGATAATATATTACTATGCCTATGTCTTGAAACATCTTTGAAAATAGGGGTAAACTATAGACACCTAAAACTGGCCACAACTAGCTTCCACCTGGACTTCAGAATGATTCCTACCAACCTTTGAAAATTAAGCCTAGGAATCATTAAAATTTCCAAATTTACTTGAACATCATTCATCAAATCTCATAATCACATTGAGTCATCCCTAATTAGGTTATCCTATCATATGTAACAATAACCTCTCATAGATTCAACCCTAATCATCTTGCGACATCACAACAATCACTTTGTCCTATGAACCTATTAAGTGGGGCACATGAACAAATATTAAATCTTGAAAGAGATAAATGGATAATCATAAATAATTAATAATCTAAACTAAATTAAACTCCTATTTCAATTATCCATGTATAAGTAATGAATAAATAAAAAAGGAAATTCAAATATATAAATATCCTAGCCTTTCATCATAACCTTTATGAGTTGTGAAGCTCTTTGAAAATATCCTAAAATTTCTCATTTTGGAGATCCATGCCTATTCATTTAAAATCATTATTAATTGAAAACTATTAACACTAATAGGTATATATTTGACTCAGTTAGGTTAGGTTTTAACTCATTCTATGTTTAAACTTTACCTTAACTCACCTTAGGTTGGGGTTAGATCTATTTACTATAAATATAATGCCTTGCCTATTGAATTTTAATCTATTTTGGTGTAAATTTATCATGCAAAAATGACTTCAAAGCTTTCATAAGAGTAATTTCATAATGTAAAAAATGCCTTGAAATTAGTGCTATAATGTCAAAACCTTAATCCAATCCACAACATAAGCCATGGTGCCAAGGAGAGAAGGATATACACAACCTCCATTGACAAAGACTCTTTGAATCACAAGCTGATAAATTCACTCAACAATGAATTTGGATCTCCCAAGGAAGGTAATAGATTCATTGTATTCTTCATTTTAGTTGTGTTTTTAGATGTGTTTTATTAACTAAGCTCACCCCTAAGATCTAGCCTTAAAGTGTAAGTGTTAGTATGTTTATTGAATTATTTATTGCTTGAACTAGCATATTTCTAACCTCCCTTCTTAGATTCCTATAATAATAATCAAAATACAAAACACACTCTTACCATGTGCATGAATTAGGAATGGGGTATCAAAAGCCCTTATAGTGCATTGAGGCCAAATCTTAGAATAACTTAAAAGACATGAACATTAACCTGTCACTCTTCATAGAGTAATAAGAGATCCAAACTGACAAACTAAAATACATAAATATGATGTAAAAACAAAGTTCAATAAATTTTTTATCTTAAATTAAAGATTAAACATAGTTTCCTTCATTAACTTACTATTTATTTCTAAACCTAAGTATATAAATCATTCAAACATTGATTTTAGATCAAGGGGGATTACAAAGTTTCCTTTGTTTTAACTTATTTTCTCACATAAGCATTCAAAAAAAATCCTCCCCCCCCATAGTATTTATACATTAAAATATATGTAATAATTATCATAAGTATCCCTTGCTAATCATGCTCCTTTTTTAAAAATGTATCATTAGTAATTATCTCAAGCTCATAATACAACTTGGGATTCCAATGCAATTCAAGCTCCCAATGAAACTTGAGCTGGCAATGCAACTCACACATGTAATTCAACTTAGGATTGGAATACAACTTAGGTTATTAATTCAACTTGAGCTACCAATTCAACTTAGGCTCCCAATATAACTCGGGCTCACATTACAACTTAGGCTCCCAATGCAACTCATATTGGCAATACAACTTGGGATCCCAATAAAACTCAAGATCATAATGTAACTTGGGTATGAATGTAAATTGAGTTCACAATGCAACCTATTTTATCTTGCCAACATCATATTTATATAGAATTTATGATGAACATATTTGAGAATAAAATATGGAGTGACTAGGGATGATGATAAATAATGAGGGTTGATGAGGGAATGATTATGGATGCTTAATGGTAATGATGGAGAGATTAGGGATAAGGAGAGAGTGATTATGGATGATGAGATATAATTATTGATGATGATAAAGTGACTAGGGATAATGAGGGATGATGAGCTAGTTATTAGTGATGATGAGGTAAAATCAAAGATGAT